>VDFB02000015.1:522172504-522423791 GCA_007258455.2 Sequoia sempervirens
GCCATGCTACCTATCAAGTTTGCATGTCTTTTATTGCAAGTTTATAAAAAAATTGTGATGACGTTGGGCTCACTCTTACCTATATAACCATATAATTTTTTAACATTTTGATTATGTTAAGGTTTTCATCCATAAATTTTCTTGTTAGTGCCTCCATTTTTGTCAAAAACCAACATGTGCTAGTTTTATTAAAATATTTTTACTTGTTCATCAAATTTTGAAACAAATTGTAACATTTTTATAAACTAGACTCCATTCTACACATAATGAAAAAAATGATTTTTGATTAATTTTCAAAAAAATTAGGGGGGGGGGGTATGCTCAAATTCTATCTTTTCAAAATGTATCCTTTAAAATTTGTAAAATATTATATATTCATTAAAAATTTAGCCAGAAAGAAGCTAGGAAAAACTACATGGTGTTAGCTAATTTCTCACCATTGGTTTTGAAATTATAAAAAAAAAGTCAATGAAAAGGGAGGGCATAGACACTATGTTGTTTTGGATAAAAACAAGACCACTTTTGGCCCCCCTTTTTGAAACCTTTAATCTTCATTATTTTCAAAAAAAAATAGTAGCTTAGAAAGTATATTCAGAGCACTACAACTCTTGTTCTTGTTGCATCTTCAAATTTTGAGCATAGTTACTATCTTCATTTTCTCATGAACATCAAACTTTGTTGATTTCAAAAAAAAAAGTGGCATCTTAAGTGTCATTTTTGTGTCACAACTTGGTGAACTTACCCTTATGCAACATAGTCCTTGGAGATCATATGCTAATTATTCCATCAAATAATCCTCATGTCTCCTATCCTTTACAAATTCAATCCATTATCCTTTCATACCTATCACTAGACTTGGTTTTCCCTTGTCACTGGTTTAAGGATTCTAATCCACTTATCCAACATCCCTCCATAATCCCATTCAACCCTGAATAGAATTCATTCCAAATGTAACAATCCTATTCCATATAATCTTGCTATGCAACCTAGCACATCATCCAAAACATTCCTTAGCTTTGTTTCTAGCCTTGCTACAAACCTTGATCCTTTAATTACATTATCATCAATAGGATATGTCTTTCCCAATCCTCACATTTTTTTGGAATGTGTCCTTACCATATCAACAATGTCATCATCATCATCACCTGTCAATTAGTTTTAAGCTTGACTAGGGTCAATATCATGTTTTTATTTGGAATCTTGTGCATGCTTGCTTGCTTGTGGGTATCTTTCACATGCATTTTTCATGACCCTTATAGTTACCATCCACAAAAAAATCTCACTAGTCCATAATAAAGCTTTGCCACCCTTCTCATGGCATGAGAATAGTTGATATTTAGCATCACTCATAATCCATATCCATCCATGATTAATTTCACCCATTCTCTAGCATCCATAATAAGTTGGCCCTATACTTGAATGGGGGAAATTCCCAGGCTTAGGTTTCATATGGGATCCTAGACATGGTTCAACATTTAACGCGTCAGAAAATCCAAAAACATTTGAATAAACCTTCAAAAATACAAAAAAAATAGAAAATCATCAAAAATTTAAAAAATCAAAAAATTATAAAAATCCAAAAAATAAAGAAACAACAAAATCCAAAAAAATCAAAAAGCATCAAAATCCAAAAAAAAAAAAGGTATGATTTTAAGCTCCAAAAAATAGACTTTGTGTCAATCCAAGTGGTCGAACTATGTTGCCTCTATGACTTCACATGGGCAAGGCCGTCATCGATGAGCCCTTGAGGCTTAGGTCAGTCCTTTAGGTTTTGTCATCATAAGTTTTTAGTTCACCCATATCCACATTTCATAATAAACTATCCATGGTCATAGTCAATCGAACTATGTTGTCTCTGCACTTTACATAGGAAAGGCCATCATCGATGAGCCTGTAAGGCATTAGGGCAGTCCCTTAGTGTTTTTCATAACAAGGTCTCCATCCATCACAATCATTCATCCCATAATAAACTATCTAGGTTGCTAGGGTTGACATTTTGGGTGGACACAAACAATTATCAAACAAGAGAACCGAGCTTAACCAAATCGAGAAACAACAAATCAAACTATCCAACTAGCCTTCAACCATCAGTGATCAATTGCCTAAACACAAGTATCGATCAAAACATCAACATCAAATAGAAAACAAAAAACAATCAACAATCCTTATCAACTATCAAATAGTCTTATACAATATGTAGTATCATCAGGGCTCCTTGGGCTTATATGGTATGCTACATTTCTGAAACCAGACTTTATCCATCAATCCTACCAAACTATCTTATATAGGTTGTTGCACCCTCAAAACCAAACTCAACATCTTATACAAGGTGTACTATTCCTAAAACCAGACACAAACCAATCCATTATCTTATACAAGATGTCGCATCATCAGGCTCCCAAGGCTTATATGACATGCTTCCTTTCCTGAAACTAGACGCTATCATTATCCAAAATCTGATCATACAATCATCATTGGAAAAAGATCTAAATGGTTGTTGAATTTGTTGGTCTAGTTTGTCTTATCTTTTTATTGATTAAACTTTGGTCATGTTATTATGTACCTCAAGGAAGTCCACAAGTGATGAGAGGAGCAATGATGGATCATGACCTATTTTCTCTTTCATTTATGTTTGTGGTTTGTCTTGGCAATATGACTGGGGAAACTTGGTTCCTTATGTGTGATCGAATTTTTATTTGGCATAATTAGAACATCCTATGCAAACTAAATGTCATCTAATTATTTCTTGCATCAAGATTAACATGCTTTGTGGTTACTTCCCCGCATATTCCAACAAGGTTCTATGGTTACTAGTCTACGTCATGGCACTCCTCATTTGTCATGTGTCTATTTTGCAAGGGATAATATATCACACCTTGGTCTATGTCATACCCTTGATTTCACCATCCATTTCCATAATAAGTTCTATGATGATAATTATGCAAAAACTAAAAGCTTGAACATTTAGTAGGAAGATCTCAAGATATCAATCCCATTTCATCTATTTCATTATTCATTTTTCATCCCTTGCTAATCTTCTTTCTGCACTAACATTTTCCTCTCACTAACATTTATTTTGTCAGTACTTGGATTCACGCTTATCAAATTAGCTTATCAGTAAACTTTCCAAATCTTTTGGAATTTTTTGAAAATTTGTCAATTTTCTTGACGGGGCATCATCCTATCCTACATCTGTTGGGGCTCACTAGGGCAAGTCTTGAGTTGAATTTTCCTGATTATTCTTTGACACAATGCTCAAAATTGCATTGTATCAAAGAGGGGCAAAATTTAGAAACTACAAAATGTCTCCAGCCTACAAGCAACATTGTATCACTAATTTGTCTTCTTCCATGTATAATTAAATAATTTTATTTATGTAATTATTCTCTAATGTCATATTCCTCTATTAATTAAATATTTTTTAATTATTTAATTAACTTACTCTATCTTCTTCCTCTTTTAATTAATTTAAATAAATATCAATTTTATTAGTACTTGCCATTAGGCAATACTATTGCAATGAGTTTTTTTTTTCTTAATTAATTAGTTATTACTAAGTTAGCTTTCGACCAATAAAAACAATAATTTTTTTTGAAAAAAAATTAAAATTCAATTTTACAAAGTGAAGTTGTAAATATTTAATTTTATAAATTATAAAAATTATTTCTTTTGATTATGATTGGCTAGCATGTTATTGACGGATTTTCAGGAAAAGTAAAAGTGAACTATTATTTTGCCTATTGTTTAGAAATTTGAACTATTATCTTACCCATTTTCCAGAAAACTAAATTATTATTTTTCCTATTTTTAAGAAGATATTTCTGGTTAAATTTTACTAAAATCCATTTGCTATACGAGACGGTGGTAAATAAAAAATAATGGGTATGGCAGCTAAATTAGAATTCTTTTTATTTGGCTACTTCTTAATGGTGGGCTACATGTGCTCTGGCTAAAAAGTAATTGGCCAAATTCAAACCTTCGACAAAACACATTTTGAAAATAACGAATGATAATTAACCACATTTCATTGCAGATTTATGGCGTGGGTTCCAGAAAGGAATATAGAGTTGTTACGACTTACAGGGTCAGTGGGTTCCTCTTTCCTATATAGATTGTTTTATATTGGTCTCAAAATTCAATTTTTTTAGAGATTAATGTTCGATTTGATTAAATTTTGACAAATTTAACTTAACTTTTTATTATTATTTTTTATTTTGGACGGATTACTTGGTTATTGCAAATTATATCACATAATCTTATTAAATGTTAAGTTTGAAAATATGGAAGCCATCAAGCATTTGAGTTCTAATAGGATACGTTTTAATATTTTAATAAATATAAGTATTTATTTAAAGTTTTAATTTTTGACAATGGGTTTTTTAATTAAAATAAGATTAATAATTATTAATATTAAATGTAACTATCATTTATTCCATTAACAAAACTTATATTTATTTTTATTAAATGTAAAATACTATAAAGGCAAGTACTAGCCACTATGTGGCACTTGTTTTGTTAGAGTAAAGGTTTTAACTTAATTATATTAATTAAGTTACCTTTATTCCTCTCTTAAGATTTCACTTTAATTGCATATTGTGACATTTAATAATTATATTAATTATTAAATGTCTACTAGGGTTTCTTTAGGGTTGCACAATCTCCTTTTATAAGGATTGATCATTGTATTTCCAACTCTGATTAATACATTTTTATCTTTCAAAGCACCCTTGCCTTTTATCAGAATATTCTTTGTAATGAGTTATTTGCATCTGAGGTAATCTTTGAGATACGTAGTTGGCTTTCACAACTTCAATATGGTATCGAGCTCAGTCTGTGTTACTGTTCTTTGAAGATGCTCAGCTTCTGAGTTTTCTTCTGAGTTTGAAGTCATTTTCATTTTTTGCTTTAGAAATTCAGCTTCCACTTAGTTGTAGGACAAACAATTTCTGGGTTTTGTAGCCAGGGTCAAAATTTGAACTGGGTATCTCTTAGATTTTTGATATCTTGTATGGATTTGAGAAAATCGTAGTACAAAATTGGCATGCGTCATTTTTTCTACTGGTTGAAGGTTAAAAAACTTGTTTTTTATCTTCTGCTTGCTGAATCAAAAAATGATTTATGGGTTGTTGTATCTTTTTGTTTTTTGATTTCTTTCATGGATCTGAAGAAAACAGCTGCACAAAAACTGTCGCGCGTCATTTTTTTCTCCTGGCTAAAAGTTTAAAAAATTTATTTCTTCATCTTCTACTTGCTAGATCAAAAAATGATTTCTAGGTTTTATTTTCAGCTTCAAAAAAAAATTCTGGGTTTCTGTTTTTGTCTACTCATTATAAACATATTTTTCAGAAATCAAATTTGAGGTCCTTTTAATCATGGAGGCAGATGTGAACATTGGTTTGTGCATGCACTCGGTTTGCATTTTCTCGTTTGCATAGGATGCTTTGGTTTTGGCTGTTCTTCATGTATTTCTAGCTTGTGTCTTTTTATGACATTATGATCATCTTTTGTAAGCAATCTTTTATGTAAATTGCACTGAGATAAAGTCACACTATTGTACATGTTTTTTGGGGATTTTGCACATAAGGTTGTGCCATATTTTGTACTCGCACTGTATTATAAAGTGTCATGGGGGGTTGTGTAGTGCCTTTGTTTTTGCCATCACACCTTTGTCGGTGAGTGTCCCTCCACGACGACAGTGGATCCATATGATTCCAGCCTCATGCATGTGTGCTTTGTTTTGCACACCACTTTTTCAGTTGTAGGTGCTTTCTTGTGCACTTTCAAATGTTGTTTCTTCTCCTTCATGCACTACAGGGTGTTACACAATATTTCAGTGGATCTGTCAGGCTCTCCCAGTTAACATTATGGGGGGTATTATATTGTTTGTGCTAATGCTTCCCTTGGTTTTGCTTGGAATGAATCTTCCATCCTCGTTGATCAGTTTTTTTCAAACTATTGGTACTTGTGCCATCGTATCTTCATTCTAGGTGTTTGCCTTTGTTTGCCATCCGATTCGAGTAGTGTGTCGTTGGGGAACTCATGCATTATTGTTGTCTTGATCCCGATTATCCTATCTTCAGAGGAGGTTCTTTTAGCACCATACAGCACCATCTTTGACAGTTGTTTTGCCAGCTTCTTCGGCCTCAGTTGATATTCTTCATGTCTTTCATCTCTTTTGGAGTAGAGTTTTTCCCATGAGGTTTTTTCTATTTCTCCACTTTATAGAGATTTGGTTGTATTTGGGTTATGGCCTAGTTGTCGGGACCCTATTTTGCTTTCATGCATTGTAGTTACCTTTGCTTTTTGCACATGTTTGTAGCTGCACTCTTGCTCATCTTAAGGTGTTAGAGTAAAGGTTTTAACTTAATTATATTAATTAAGTTACCTTTATTCTCTCTTAAGATTTCACTTTAGTTGCATATTGTGACATTTAATAATTATATTAATTATTAAATGTCTACCTATTAGGGTTCTTTAGGGTTGCACAATCTCCTTTTATAAGGATTGATCATTGTATTTTACAACACTCTGATTAATACATTTTCAGCTTTCAGAGCACCCTTTCCTTTTGTCTGGAATGTCTTCTTTCTGTGACAGGTTATTTGCATGCAGGTGATCTTCAGGGTGTGTGAAGTTGGCTTTCACAACTTCAACATGTTTAAATTGTGTCACTAATTTATTTGTTTTCCTTTATAATTAAATAAATTCTTATTTATTTAAATTTCTTTTTAAGGGTAAGTTGTTACCTTGTGGGGGTAACTCCTAATATAGTATATCAATTAAATTTAAATAATTTCTCTATCTTGGCACATGATGCACCATTTATCAGCAATGGATCTTCTTTCGTCAAATGTTTCTTGCTCCTCCTTTTGGCACTTTGATTGTTGATATGTCTTTCACATTTTGAATTTTGTTCCTTTAATCATGAATACTCCTTTATGGGTCCTTGATGTATCTGAGTCTCGCTCAAATCTTCGCCATAAATTTTAATATCTACTTCCTTCCGCCAGTTGTCATTGTTCCATTTTTGGGGGTAGATCCCAAACCAGTGGTTGACATGGTTCTTTCTAGCTAACAAGACCACCCATCCGCCCTATGTCCTTTCACACTTATTGTTGCTCATGACAATTCATCTCAGTCCTCCTGTCTTAATGGAATGCTTAGTGGGAAAAGAAAAAACTTAAGAATTTTCTAGATAACTTTATTATGACTATTTTCCTTCATCTTTCCTTTCTTTAGGGTTTCTATTTGAGTTCATCATTTTTTGTGATGGCTCAGGCTTCACCATTATTGTTTCACAAGAATCCAGGATTTGAATGCTTCGACATGATTTATGCCTTGTGTCAACTCGATCTAATGGCAGTGGCAGTTTATCTAAAGATCCTTTGTCTTGGCCACCACACAACTGTGTTTGTCGGTCATTTCCTTGGTATTTCTATGTCGACTGTTGAGGGTTTTCCTCGTTGATTCCTAGCCATGGACTCTCCAGTTTGTTTAACTAGCACCAAAGATCAGTGAGCTTTTGTTCAATTTAATCTCTGATCACTGGTTGAAAAAAATTCTCAAGGATGAAGGTCACTTAACTATCAAGGTTGTTAAGCTGATTCTAGACCAAAAGTTCCTTCCTACAAAAACCATGTATCGGGTTAATACTGATATTTCTTCACGTTTCATCACCTCCCTGCTTGATATGCACGTTTCTAAGGCTCAAGTGGAGGATTTAACCTAAGAGTTGTTCCTTCCTCATCTTCTCGAGGGTTCGGATGATGCTTTGGTCGCTACTCACCATGGCATTGGCTTGCCTTTCCTAAAAGATCTGGAGCACCTACCAGACCCAGCGATTCATTTTTACCCCTTCATCTTTGATGTGTCTGGCTGCGATTTGTTGGACCATCACGATCAAGTTATCTAAGGTTACAGATTTCTGCTCAAGCTTCTTCGTTATGAGCCTGTTGAGGATTTCTAGTGGTTGCTCAACTTCGAAGATGATAAGTACTTTTCCTGAGATCAACCCAGGTTCTGACTCATTTTGTTTGTGTATAGCATGATCCTATAACCTAGGGGTTCCTAGGGTTTTGGTTAAAAATGTGAAAAACAAGCTAATCTAGATGTTCCACTCTTATAATGTCAAACAAGTGGATTTTGAAATGAATAGCTTCTAGGGTCTGTCTTATATATTCCTATCATTTCAGACTACTATTTCGAACTCCTTTATTTCATCTTAAATATAATTTTGTGGACTACTTTACCTAATTTGTGTTGCTAATGATTTTGAGTTTCTATTCAAAGTTGTTCATATGCATAGTCTTGGTTATTTGGGACTTATTTATTTAATTATTTATTGTCATTTTCATCTATAATTAAATAATTATTTTAATTATTTAATTATTCATTAGCCTTTTTTCTCCATAATTAAATAAATTCTTATTTATTTAATTATTTTATCATTTTCTTATCTCCATAATTAAATAATTATTTTTAATTATTTAATTATTTATCATTTCCCTCCACCTTTTATTAAATAATTATTTTTAATTATTTAATATTTTAACACTCCATCCTTCTTCTATAACTAAATAATTATTTTTAATTATATAATTATTCATTTTCCATCCTTTAAATTAAATAATTGCTATCATTATCTAATTTGAATTTCTTCTTAGCTAAGCCCTAAATCTCAACCAATTTCTTCAATTTTGGTCCATCCTTCCCATCCTCATCTCTTTTTCTTCTCAATTAATCTCATCCATTGATCATCATACCTCATCTTTCAATCCTAGCCCTTCATTTCAATTGAGATTTATATAAAATTAAGCTTTCAATTCATTTTAAGGTCAAACACAATCTTCAATATTTTTCTTCTCATATCATTTATCTTGAAGAACCACAATCTTTGAAGTTTTTCTATCTTGCATCAACATCAAGCTTATCATACAAGTTGCATAAAAATATGAGAACAAACAAAGCAAAATAAAGAAGAGCAATGGAGATGAATCAATATGGCATAGAGATTGAGTATTATTGCTTCATTATTTGTGATTTATATTGTCATTTGCATTTCATTATTAGATTAAGGTCTTCATAGCTTGAATTAGATCATTTTTGTGGTTGCTATTATTTATTCATGCTTGTTCCTCATATTCTACCTTGATTTACACATACAATATACTCAGAAATAATACAAGTTTGATAAAGAATAGCCTATAGGGAGGTGCAACATTCTTATTGTTCTACACAGTAATTTTTCTATGTTTTACCCACAAGTGAATAGTTTATGCATGTAACCTTTAAGAGCAATAAAAAATTCCTTTTCCTTTGAATAATAAATGCACATTTGAAACGAATTTCAAACTTTCACATTGCATACAAAATAATTCCTTTCCTTAATTCAAATAATGAAGATACATAATTTCCATATGATATTTCATATTTACAAATCCTATAGAGGTGGATACAAGTTACATACATAGCTTAAACAAGCTGATAGATTATATAAAGTACAAATAGTCCAAGAAGTCCCACTTAAATCTTGGCCACCAACTAATGAGGACAAGGATCATTCAAGCACTTTTCTGCCAACCATGGACTTACTACGGTCCTCTGCACATCTACCTAACTAGTAACATAGACCTACCCTTTGACGAAGAGATTGGCTTGGTAACCTCATAACAATAGCCTTTTCTGAGTTGGGTGTTGTGTCTGATACATTTATAGAACTTACATACAATGTTTACCATTTACATGTATGAATATCCCTTTCCTAGTACGTAATCCTGGATCACAGTGAAACTGATAGTGTAAATAGTGGGTAATTACACTACTTTGGCCAAAGTATTTATCACCTAGAACTTAGAGTAGACATCACATATTCACACACCTTCCTAGCTTGATTTGGATTAATGACCATTCATACTCTATACCTAGGTTACCCCTTTCCCATGGATCAAACAAATCCCAAGAATAACCCACTTAACAATTCATAATTAAAATAAGTTTTACTACCAAGTATCTCAAAATACATAGGTTATCCCCTTTCCCATGGATCATAAAAATCCCTTGAATAACTGAATCAAGCATACGATATTCATAATGTCACAACATCAAATGACTCTATTTCAAAAAGTATAATCTCAACAATAAATGTCTTCATTCAAGAGTATATCTCAACAATAAATGAATCTCATCAAAAGTATAATCTCTTCAATAAATGACTTCAATCAAAAGCATAAACTTCAACAATAAATGACTTCAATCAAAGGTATAATCTCATCAATAATAACCTCAATCAAAGGTATAATCAACAATCAAGTGATCAATATGATTATATAAGTTAATCCCAACCTATGTGCTTTAATCAATAATAAAATAAGCATCCCAACCAAGTAGGTTATTCTCAACCTAGGGTTTAAATCAAAGTAAAGTAACGATCAAGTAATCAATCAGGTATAGATTATCAATATGGTTTGCATGACATCACTTCCTATCAACAACGATATGTCTAGCATAGAAAAACTACTTATAGTGTTGATGACTACTTTTAATTTTAATACTTCACATCCATACAAATTCCCTTATATAGGATACATGCATATATATATAAATATATGCCAAAACAAAAGGTTTCATCAACATAATAAACAACCATGAAACATGCAAGCATATACAAGCATCTCAACATACTCTAATCCATTTCTTTCTAATATAGTAATCATGACTATTTAACCTTTCTAATATAGTAATCAAAACTATTTAACCTTTCCAACATGAATGACAAAGGTATCGAAACTAGCATGTATGTAGTATAAAATTGAATAAAATCCTTTCCTAGCTCAATACCTCAGGCCCACTTGATACTTCCTCCAAGATCGACTTAATTTCCCTCATCTAACTTCTCACTAATCCTCTCAACCATCACAAATACGAAATGGAAAAACAACTCTCAACTCACAAGCTTTCAACTCACTAACTCAGAAATCACAACAAAATAACATCAAGGTAGTCAAAATGATAAGTGTAGTAATTGGTAGAATGAGCATCTTTATTTATACTAATTTTTTTAGCAATGGAAGGCTACAAACAATTTAATATTTCTATCACCTTTTTATCCTCATGCAACAAATCATCAATCTAACTCATAGGTTTACAACACATAATAGCCCTCTTCTATTTTAATGATTAAGTCAACTTGTTATAAGGAACAACAAGACTCATTTACTAATTCAAATGAATAGTAAGCTCGTAAACAAGTTTCTTAATTTGAATTCCTTAACATATTGCTGCCAAGTTTCCTCTTGGCTAAGTCTCACAAGCTATTATAAACTTATGTGAATTTGGTAGACTTCTTAAGCATTTCATACTCTACCAGATTGGTGCCACCTTCTCAAGTTGGCACCCCATATTATAATGTAGGTTTGACTTATTCATATGGCTTCAAAACTATATTAAATTCTTATTAAAATGTAAACACGGTAGTATACAAACTCTTACATGCCTTTCACTTTGGTTGACTTGGGCCAAAATCTCTTTTTGCATTGGTTGTTATGTTACCATAGGTTGTGCCAAGTTATAATATATATATGCCAATGCTTGGAATTATTTACAAAGAATTACTTATCATTTCATGCAATTAATATGGCACTTACACTATGGTTCATTGGATTTTACATACATTTATGCATTGGCTATAAGTCTTTATTGACTTAGCCTACGTATTGGTATAAAACACTAATTCATGCACTATCTATATGCACTAGTTCAAAGACACAAATGTTGGCTTTATTAAGCCAAGCTTCTCAATAAGGCTACACTACTTAATGCACTAAAGTATGTACAATGAATCATTATATATTATATGTATATATTATATATATATATATATATATATATATATATGTGTGTATATATTTAACATCTCTCCAATATATATATATTTCTCAAGATTATCAAATGCATTTAATTTCCAATTAATAAATATATATTGAAATAGTTATATATATATATATGGGTGATCCCATAATAGTGGTTTATACTTTTTGGCCAAACTTGACATTGAATTGATTTTTTTTAACTAAATCTTCACTTTCAAGCACCTATAGTTGCTAAACCTTGAGGAATTTGATGATGATGCAAACTAGTGATTTGTGAAATTTTGTCTCTAGATTCTAAATATATTTTTTTAAATAATTTTGGAATCAGATTGCATTTTTTTTCCATCTCTATCAAAAACTAGTTTTTAACAGTAAACACCATTTTTAAAGAGTGATGTTCATTGTAAACAACATAACTTTTTTCTATGAAGAATAAAATTCTATTTTTTTCAAATTTAGATTTGTAATTGTAAAGTAATTTTTCCTTTATATCTTTTCAGTTTTTAACCCTTACTCTTTTCGGCTTCGGAATCAATTCGCGCTTAAAGAAGCAAAGACTACTCCAAAAGGCGTGTAATGCGCCACATGGTGGTTGCACGATTTTGTATATCATTTTTCTTTCGGGCACAAGCTGGGACACATGTCAACTTGGCAGGGATATTCTTCAAAGTTATTCTTATAAATCTAAGATTGTTTGCCCACTCAACATGTCATTTATTCGCTTCAGGCAGTTTTTTTTTTTTTGTGGAGTGATCTCTTTGGGTGGAGCTTAGTGGAACATGGTGGGTGTCTTTCTTTTAGGGTGGAACCTTCGAGTCGATGCCATCAATCTATATGGTTGATCGGTCAAATCTTTTCCAGGCTATGTTAAAATCTAATTATTTTCTGGCAGCTATCTTTGTTGAATATCTAAAGCCATTAATGAAGCAATTGGGACTTAATAAGGAAATATTGTTGTGATTTAATCAAGATCTAAGATCGGATTGTGGGCTATCAAGTTCCATCATCTAGCAGTTTCTACTTCTGGAATGTTGGTGGTGGTGTTCTCTTCTTCTGGTTATAAATAGGAGTTGGCAGCATAAGCAAAAAAAGAAAAAGAAAAATTACTTAGAAAATCTTTTCAAAGGAGATAGATCTAGTAGCCCGAGTTTATATTTTCAGAAGTAGAAGGTTTTACAGAATATTGTTACTCTTTGGCATGTTATATTTTAATTCAAACTATCATTGGATTGGCATCCAACCTTTATTTTTCAATTCATATATTATTGAAGTTCGATCTATTTAAGGGAAATCTTTGAAACTATGCATGTTATGGCCTTTATCAAGTTTCTTTTTTATATTTCGTTCATGTTAAAAACATTGTGTTCAGCTTACTTTGATAGTTCGGGTAGCTAATTTTCATGAGCTATTTAGCTTCTATGTTGAATGATAGCTTTTGAAAATTGGATTATGTCTATTGAACTTTTCCATTTTTTGTAAAAATTTTACCATTTTTCATATTATGTCATGAAGGGAGAAAATGTTTTGTAATTTTTTGGATATTTCTGTTAATTTGTACAATTTTCTTATTTCTAATTGGACCTTAATGGGTGCTTCCCATAGAGAGATTTGAAAGACTACACTGTGCTTTCACTAAGCCTTTGTTGCTCGTTCTCTTCCCAACAATGAAGGGTTTGCGGCATTCTATGTTTATCATATCAATTATAAGGAATAAGTTAAAGTTTGAAATGTTGTAAAAGCTTTGGAACATCGCCATTTTTATGTTTTATTTGCATTTCTTTCTACATTTTCTCCCAAAACACAAAGAAGAGTTGTCTTTCTATAAAAATCTCGAAGGTCATTCAGTGAGGCAGAAATTGGTCCCCCACTCGTTGAATTTCCCATAAGGTTGTCCGATAGGTGCAAGCTTTGATGATCAACAATTCTTTTTCTGGTACGACTACTTGGACGAAAGTTTTTTGAATGTCTAATTAGAAGTCAAAAATATTTCTTAAATTAGACCAAGAAAAGAGGCTAGAAATTTCATGCCCAAAATCCAAGCAAGAGTGTCTTCAAGAGGCCATTTCCAACATACTCCCAGTTACCTACTTTGGTATTAAGGAGAAGAATATTTAGAGGTTTTGTATCACCTATAAGAAGCAATAGGGAAAGAAGTTTTATCCCAAGATCTAGAACTTTCTCTACTCCACTAGGAGGTCAAAGTTTTCAAATCAGAATACCAATACATACCCTATCCATAGGAATCTATTTTCAATGGCTCATCTAGGTGCCCCTACTCCTATAAATTTTGTAACTTGGGATAGTGATAGTCCACTACAACTGCCTATGCCCCCAAATGTATGGCCTTCCATACCTGCCAATGCTCTCAAAGTCATCCCAAAGTTTTCTAGGGAGGATTTCAAAACCCCCTCCAAACATCTCCAAGATATAGCGGAGGTATGCAGAGTACATAACATAGCGGAAGATAATGTTGCTCTTAGGTTACTGGCCATGTCTTTCAAGGGAAAAGCCTAGGATTGGTATAGGTCTTTGGCTTCTAGTTCTATCCACTCTAGGGACCAACTCAAAGAGAAGTTGTTCGAGCATTTCTCTAAAAAGGGAGATCACTTCTCATTGTTGTGAAAATTAATCACCATCAAAAGGGCCCTGCGAGTGGCCATGAGAGACTTCAACACTACGTTTCAAAAAACCTAGCAAAGAATTCATGTGACCACCAATCCTCTAGCTATTATGGCATTCATGTTTTACCTAAAGGCTTTCAATTTGGATATCACGGTCATGGTGCAGTCTATGGGAGGATATATTCTATTCAACGCATATGATCTAATTGTGCACGCAGAAAATAGTTTGATTGACACGGGGAAGCTTCCACCATGTCCATTGATGCTTATGTTTGTGGAAATCTTGGTGGCTCCTGGGAAGAAGTTACTCTGAGCACCATCACTCCACAAGCAACCACATCGGCTATACCACCATCCATGTCCGTAAACCCTAGTGTACAACCAAGCACATTAGGCTCCTCTTCATTAGCAGCAGACATCAATGATATGAAGAATCTCATGCAGTCCGTTGTGAATGAGTTAGTCCTCATCTAAAGACAGCAAGAAGCACCTTCAAAGCAAGCCACATAGACCTATCAAGGATGAATGTCATCTTATCAATAGAATGCATATCAAGGAGCCTCAAAAGGAGGAATTCAACAACCGACGCCCACAAACGATGCGGGAGCATCCGGTGGTGTAAGGGCAATCTTGCATCACCCAAAAATAGTTAAATTTCAAGTTTCTCAATTTTTAGATGTTTTTACATTTTTGGATACCCTTTTAGTCATAATGAAATTCCCAATTTACGGTTTTTATTTTCTATTCCTGGGTTGAAAGATATTGCAGTTTTAGTTTCCCATATTTGCACCTAAAAATCTTCTGAGTTAAATTTGAGGCACTTAGATTTCGGATCAGCCCCAAAACTTGCCAAAATTGGTGTGGCTAATTTTGGGCGTGTTGTTGACTTTGAGACCTTTCCAACGGTTCAAACGGTTCGTGAATTGGAGTTCCGGATCAAAAGTTATGGCCCGGGGAAGTTGGCGCACTTTCTAGAAGATACGATTGCAAATGTTCTTTTGAAATTTGAACTTCAAGTTGTAATTTTTCACCAAACCGCCTAAACTCAAATTTGAATGTTGTATTGGCTCCAAACTAAAGAGGAGCTCTATTTATGGGCGGGTTTCTAATTTTTGGGTAACTTTTTCAGGGACAAGCTCGCATATTGCGAAAGGGTTATTCTGTAGCTTTCTGTAACTTGCATGTGTTGTAGAACTTGGGGATTTGAGATCCTCTACATGTAAGAAGCTCCATTTTCTAAATAATAAAATTATTCTCTTGTTTGTGAGTTATTTTCTAAGTCTCGGGTTGCACCCCTCATCAAAACCAGATAGTCTCAGTTACCATGCTACTTCAGGCCATCAAGAATAGTACAAGCAAAGATTTAGTCCAGGCCAAAACAACATAGTGGAAGATGAGAATGCATGGTGCTTCCCATGTAATGATAGTCATATGCCCTAGAATTGTCCAAGGGGAAATCTGTGATAGAAGATAGCAAAGCAGAGAAGCCAGGGTGTGTTCTCGAGAACAAAGGAATATTAGTCCCTAGAAATGGAGAACGCCCACTTTAGAGTGAAAATGCAAGGAATGTCTTTAGAACAAGAGTTGGATATCACACCGAACCAAGTGCTTTTCTCATGGATAGAAGAAGAAGATGTAGTATTTGTGCATGATGCTCCAATGACTAGTGCCCCATAAGTACAATCGGACTACAACACAAGGTCTAAAAGAAGGCTCACTGGAGAGTACGTACAACAAGCTCCATAGCGTTCGCAACCATGTCAACCACACCCACAAGAAAAGTAAGCCATGCAAGCCCGGTCCACTCAGTAGTCGCAAGCTCTGTTGTTGCTAGAAAAGGAGATAGAAAAAGCATCAAGTCAACCCATGATAGATCGATCTAGATCACAAAGATGAAAGAGATACCACCGTTCAAACCTAAGGTCCCACTAGTCAGAATGCTCAATGTGGTTGAAAAATTAAAGAAGGCACCCACTAACATATCTTTGTGGGATGTTATATCAATTCCTGGACAAAAGACGTTGCTCCAGGAAGCATTAAAGAAGGAAGAACAAATATCATGGAAGGATGTGATTCTGCCATGCGATCAAGCTAAAGACAGAGCTCGAGTCAGACCCCCAATCTTCAAGATTCATGGCATACATGAACATCATGGAAAATGCAAAGGTGAAAGAGGTAAGAAGGCCAAATCCCACACCTTTCTTCTTAACACTTATTGTGGGAGATAAGCTTTTACACAATAACATGATTGATTCGGGAGCTAGTACTACAGTCATGCCTAAACAAGTGGTTGATACCCTGAAACTCAAGTATGAGCCTCTTGAGAAAGGAATCATGCAATTAGATGGAAAGAAGGTTCTAACTGTCGGCTAAATCAAGAATCTATCTTTGACCCTCTTCTCATGTCAAGCCAAATGATCATGCAAGAAGTAGTTGTGATAGACATCCCCTAGTATTCGGGATGTGCCTTTTAAGGGACTTTACAGTGAAGCTTGGAAAATATTTAGTGCTCAATTGGTCTCATCTAATATTGTATACCAAGCATAGAGCAAAGGTGAAGATCATGTCTAAATCCTCGCATCCAGAACATATAGCAGGCAATGCAATCTTATGCTTTGAAGTAGCACATACCTCCTTCTCAAAAAGGGAGATGTATTGTGTAGAAATGTTAGAAGATGAGTCCACACGAGTGATCAAACCCCCAAAGAGGAGGTCCTCCTCAACTAGTTCATTGACTCCAACTTGTTCAAAAACTTCCATGTTACCGGATTAGGCACCTATATAATATTTGATGATGACCAAGTCTTCCTGAAATTGGTAAAAGAAAAGGAAGAGCCTAGTGGTCTAGGTGACAACAATTTATGAATGTTATATTTTGATGGCACCAAATGCAAGGTCAATTCTAGAGAAAGTGTTTTATTAGTATCCCTGACCAGATCAGATACCCTCAAAGCTTTTTGTTTCTAGTTCCCATGCTCTAATAATGATGTGGAATATGAGGCCTTGGTTTATGGTTTGTTTCTTGCAGAATGGATGGGTGTGAAGAGAGTACAAGCATACATAGATTTGGAGTTGGTTGTAAGCCAAGCCTATGGGCAGGCGGCTGCCAAAAATGTAATAATGAAGTCTTATAGACATAGACTATGGGATCTGATCAAGAGATTTGAGGTTTTTAACATCCAAGTTATCCCACAGTCCCAAAATAATGTTGTTGATCCAATGGCTTCGATTGGTTCATAATTTGAGGCAATTTTTGAGTCAGCGACAAAGCAAAATGTAGTGCAAATCATCGTTTGACCATTAATTGTTGACATTGATTAGAACTGGTAGGTTTTTTAGGATGATGATTAGATTGTCACTTTTTTACAGAAATCTGTAAAAGCTTTCGACCATTGACAATTTGAAGCAAGAGAAGCTACAGAGGGGCAAGTGATCCAGTTAAAAGGCAATAAGCTCCCTCGAGGTTTAATCTCTCTTGAAAATCTTTTTGACTATGAGGACGTGAGAAATAGGAAACAAAGATTCATTGTTGATGAGAAAGACTATGAAGATCTTGATCTCGAAAGTGGCAGAAAGTTAAAAGTCAGAAGAGATGTTCCACAGAAGGATAAAGAGATACTAAAAGGGCTATGTTCTAGATACGATGGGGTCATAGCTTGGACCTATGATGATCTTAGAGGATACGAACCAGGCATAATTCAACATACTATTGACTTGTTGAAGGCTCAAAGCCTATCCGACAAAATTAAAGGCAAGTCAATCCAAAGGTCAAAGCATTGATGGCACAAGAGCTAACCAAATTAATTGAATCAAGGATCATATACGTGATTAAACATTCCACTTGGGTGTCTAATCTTGTACTAGTGCAAAAAAAGAATGGTGATATTCGGCTTTATGTGGATTTCAGGGATTTGAACAAAGCTTCGCTAAAATATCACTACCCTTTTCCATTAATGGAACAGATTTTGCAGGCCATGGCTAGATTAGAAATTTTCTTGTTACTCGATGGTTTTTTGGGTTATAAGTAGGTCTATGTCAAAGAAGGAGATTAGCATAAAACAACATTCACTACCAAGTGGGGAACATTCGCATACTCAAATTTCCTTTGGGCTCTCCAATGGTGTTGTGACCTTTCAGTGAGCAATGGATATCGCTTTTAGGGGGTTTATTAATCAGATTATTCTAATACATCTAGATGACCTAATGGTTTTTTCAAAATCAAAGGATGATCATTTTGATCATCTAGAAAAGGTCTTCTAGAAATGCAAACAGTTTGGGATTTCCTCAAATCCCAAGAAATGTGTTTTCAAAGTGCCCCAAGGCAAGCTACTCAATTTTTTGGCATCAAAGGAAGGAATAGCAATAGATCCTAAAAGGGTGAAAGCTATAATGGAGCTACCTCTTCCAGTCAACCAAAAGGGGCTATGATATTTTTTGGGGAAGATTAACTTTGTCAGTTGGTTCACTTTATACTTTGCAAGCATCACAAGACCTATCACGCTGATGTTGAAGAAGAATCTAGTGTTCAAATGGACTCCTGAAGGCAAGATAGCTTTTGAGCAAATAAAGGCAGTCATCTCCATGGCCCCAGTTTTAGGTAACCTGGACTTCTGCAAGGATTTCTTGCTCTATGTCTATAGCTACCAACACAACATGGCTTCAGTGCTCACTCAAAAGGACGAAGACAATAGCAGAGAGCATCCCATTGTATTCCACTCTAGGACTCTCAAAGGATATGAAGCCAGGTACAATTTTTTTGAGAAATAGGCTTTTACTATTGTTAAAAGCCATAAGAAATTATGACACCTGGTATCAGACAATAGAATCACCATTCTCGTTACCCATCCCATTGTTCGAGAGTATATCATTGAGGGAAAAATAATTGTAAAAAGGGCTAATTGGATTACCAAGATTTTAGAATATGATGTAGACATTTGACCAACCAAGTTGGTTCGGGGAAGAGGTCTTTGTAAATACCTTGTGCAAGAATTTAGCTCCTTGGTGAAGGAAGAGACTGATTAGGCCTATACAAATCAATTTGAGTCTGACAAGTCGTGGGTGATGGATCGGACGTGATATATGTAAAAAGGGGAGTACCCGACCAATATTATGCCTCACAAAAGATGTTACCATAGACTGTAATGCACCAAGTATGTACTAATTGAGGGGACTTTGTTTAAAATAAATTATGATGGTGTCCTGCCCTGATGCTTAGATAAGCCACAGTTGGAAAGAGTTTTAAATGAGTTCCATAGCAATCCTGAGGGTCGACATTTCTCTTCCAAAACTACTACTTTGAAAATAATGAAGGTAGGATATCATTGGCCTTCCATGTTTTCTAAGGCACACCACTTGGTGCAAAAATGTACTCAGTGCCAATATTTTGTTGGCAAGCGAACAAATTTTTCAATTTCCCTAAGCTCGATTGTAACTGAAGAACCCTTTGCTCAATGGGGTTTGGATTTTGTCAAGATTAAATCCTATTTCCAGTGTTGGCCATAAGTGAATACTTATGACAACCGATTATTTCACAAAATGGACAGAGACCATTGCTCTAAAAAATGATATGGAAATTGAAATTGTTAATTTTCTTGAGGAGTTGGTAGCAAGGTTTGGTTCACCAAAACTATCATATCTGATAATGCACAAGATTTTATGAGTTTTGGGATGTCAAACTTTGCTCTCAAGCATGGGGTCTACCTCAAGACCTCATCAAACTATTACTCACAAGGAAATGGGCTAGTAGAATCGAACAACAAGAACCTGATTAGGTTAATTAAGTGCATCAGGTTGGAACAACAAAGGGAATGGAACAAGCACCTGCAAGCCTCCCTATGGGATGATAGAATTATGCCCAAAAAAATCTTGAAGGCCTTTCCTTATGAACTAGTGTATGGAAAGGAGGTGGTTTTACCTATTTCTATAGAAATTTTGATATTGCAACTATTAAAGGCTTTGGAAATCAAAGAAAGCAGCGGAATGGAAGGTTGGTAAAACTCCTGAATCTTGAAGAAAAAAGGGAAATAGCATATGAATCCATGATCAGGTGCTAGCAGATAGTCAAATGATGGTTTGATAAAAAGGCCTCCAACCCAGATTTATGGGAGAGGAGCCTGGTGCTAAAGTAAAATGAGCGCACTGCAAAACCAAGGCAACATGCAAAATTTGAAGCACTATGGAAGGGCCCCTTCTGCATTCACATGTGAAAATAAAAGAATGCATATGAGTTAGAAGACATGGATGGCAACATTTTGGATATACTAGTAAATGTTATTCATCTAAAATTGTTCATTAAAGCACGCAAGTTCTTTTAAATTTTTCACAATTATGTACCATATGTAAAAATATTGTAGAATATGATTATTTTAGTGAATAATCCATGAGAATAACATGGGAATAAGGAGAAATGTATTATATTATATTCATTAAAATATTGACACTATAATATGAGCCCGAAGCTCCGAGAGAAGCTTGAAGCTTTCTCACGCAAACCCAAAAAGAGTTACACTACAAAAAGAAAAAAGGGAGGTGACGCACAAAAAGTAGTAAATTTAAAACCTCCAGTCATCACTAAGTAGTCAAAAATGGCACTTCATTGGGTTCTTCTTCTTCTTCAGCAGGGTGAAAAGGGGGATCGACACACAACACACGTAGGCTCGACACGGCATAGACCTCAATCCTAATTCCTGTGGCTATACACCAGAAACTTAAAGTGCTTTTTCTAGTCAATCCCAGAAATGTGCTCCATGCCAAACTCCCTCAACAAGAAGGAAGCTACAAGTTGTGAAAATGAGTGATGCCTCTCAAGGTCCATAATGTGAAAATCAGTAAGGATGGGTAACTAGACCACGTCCTCATTATAATCAACATGCCTACGGAGGTCCATTGCATTTAGAATGCTGCCACCAAGGATAGACACTTTCATGATCTCACTAAGCCTATCCAAATATAGAGAATCAAACATGGCATGGAACAATTCAATTAAATCCAAGGATTGGAGATGTCCAAGTCAAGCAGGAAGGCCATGAAGCGAGAGACAACATTAGAGTTGCATTGTGGCTAGTTTTCATCCTTCACATAATCCTTACCAAGCACCCACTTGAATGCCACCATAGTAAGGCAATCACTCTTCCTCACTAGGCACATAATTTTTTCACTGGTAATCTCACCCATGAAGGAATATTGTGGCCTTCGTGATAAGAGTCAAATGGGAGTGCCTAGGCCAGACGACATGGTGGAAAACAAGCTAAGGCTAGCGAAACAAGGAATACAACAAGGAAGCTTGCTAACTAAAAGAGCTATTTCAAGTGAATATTTTACTAAGGTGGCATAGCTATTTATAGAAAAGGTGTGCTGGTAAGCCCAACCAATGGAAAATCCATCTGTTGCCAAATAGCGACACAGAAAATATCAAAGCAACTGAAGGACAAGAGATGAATCGTACAAAAAATTTGGCACCAGGCCTTAAGAAATAAATTTGGGCGTTGGGAGTAAATGCTCACATGTACCGATTATTGCCATGTGTCCATTGTCATCATCAGCACCAGCTTGCTTGCTTATATGAAAAGACATTGATTAACGTGCTAAGTTCTGAAAAATTAAGTATGTGCATCTTTTTGGAGTGCCTTATATCACTAAAGCATGCTTCCCATGGCTAAAAGCACACTTTCCAATACATAAAGCTTATTTGTAAAAAAGGCGGCAAGGAGAATGTACTAATTACATTATCATAGTGAATTTGACATTCCCGAGGGATATGGATTCCTAATCCACACATATCACCTCCGTGGCAGCATTTAGCAAGCTAGTGGTAACGGCAATGCCTTACTGCATGTACGTGCAAGAAAAATTGATTACACCCAAAAGAAAATTTTGCTAATTAACAAGGTAATAAGTAGTCATTCTCTAAAGAAGCTCTCTACAACTTTTCAGCACAACAATGGCAGAAGCATCAACTTCTAGTAGACAGGTAGGATCTTCCTCTAAAAAACTAGGCTACATCAATATTTTTGGGAGAGATTCATTTGTTAATGCCCTAGCACCAGAAGAGTGACATTTTTCCCATACCAAATCAGTACAGGCAAGCGTCCATGTTAAGAAAGAAGTCATCTTGGACTTCATAGACAACATTTTTGACCCAAGGTTGGTAATGAACCCTAAAATCCTTAGGGAAGGGGCATTACAAAGAATGGTCAAATATGGGGCAACTGAAGATTTTACATTTCAACTTTGGAATTGTGGTTTTCTGCAATTCATGTTGTCTACTATACACCCATGTCTAAAACTAGTGGATGCATGTACCAGGAGGTTTGACAAAGAATTAGGGGTTATAGTCAGTGGTAGGATAAGGGTTACAATCAATGCAGCAGCCATCCGAGATATGTTATGTATCCCTACAAACTAGGGCGCCAAGAGCTTCAAGCAGGAAATGATGGAAGAGTTTTGGAGAACTAGAACTAAATAATTTCCTTTTTATGAAGATGAAATGAATGAGAAGTTGGAAGGAGGCTCCTCTTCCCTCTATCACGCAAGAAATTCAAACTAGAAGTACAGGTCATTTTTGCAATGTTAGCCTATATCTATAGCTACTATTATGATTAAAAGGTTTATCCTTTCTAGATGGCCTTGGCTTTTATGCTCAAGAGGGGAAAAATCCAGAAGTATTTTGATTTCATAAAAGTAATAGCTAAAAAGATGCTAGAACAATAGAGGAATTATGGCACTGAGCGCTAATTCAGGTATTTTTCTTTTCTGGCACATTTGATCTTACATCAAAACTTTGAATTTCTCGAAAGGCACTTGTCACTTTTTAAGTTTGATGTAAAGGGGTCATACCAGCTAATTTCGGTCTGGACCCAATGTATTTTCAAAGACATGGGATTATTAATGGTTTGTGGATTATTTCATGAGGCTAGTGCTTGTAGACTTGTCCCCATGCCCTTCGAGTCATTTTTCCCTTGAAGTCTTGCAATGGATAAAAAGTTCATAGACCTCGGTAGATTATTTTCTGGGAGTTAATTTCACTTTCATCAAATTCCATGGTTTTGTTGAGGATCTTTTCAGGCTCCCTAATTTTGTAAAAAATAGGGTTTTTTCTTTGGAGGCATGTCATCAGGTAACTAATACCAACAAATTCTATGGCATTGGAAGACACAAGTTAGCATTTTACCTGATTCCCCTCGCCATTGCCAACAATCAGGTAACACTTATGAAATGGAAGGTGCAGGAGGTGCTTACTAACAAATTGGTGTGTCTGGGTCTGGTCCTCATTTGCAATGCATAGAGCTACAATCCGATAAGGCACCTCTCGAATGTGAGGCATGAGAGGCAAGAATATTTTGAATCCAAAAAGAACCCAACTGAAGAGAGGCCAAATTTTTATATTGAATTAGCCTTCATACCATTCGACCAGCCACCATGGCTTGAATTTTATGTTAAGATGGCAGAGTACCAGTAGAGCCTTCTAATAGGCAAGTCCTTAAGTACACAATTGAAATGCCTAGGGTGGTCAGAGAGAAAGAGGGTGGATTTCTAGAGGTACCGATAGGAAATGAAATGTCTTAGTGCCATGTATGTATGGAGATATTAAGTCGCATGATGAAAAGTTTTACCAAATTTATAGCAAGGAGGTTGACACTAAGGATAGTAATCCTAAGTCTAATTAGGAGATTGAACCGAAAGAGCTCCCACTCTACACTTCTCAGCCTTAGGAGCCCAACAAAGGAAAAGGGTTGAAACAGAAGGACTCACAAATCACATCTTCCATCAACATCTGAAGGAAAGGAAAAAGGACCTGACAGTTCCCAAAGATATCTTGATATTGGTCACCAAGGGATCTAAATCTTCCAATTCCACTCACACAAAAAGGAGACAATTCCAAGACCTTGGTGGACCTCGTGCATCATGCAGAGGAAAGGAAGAAGTGGATTTCTCTTTGCCAGGATATTCAATTTCAATGACCCAGGTAAGTTTTTCTCCCCCTCTTCTTTCTACCTTTGCATCTTTAGTTATTCCTCCAACCTTGTCTGTGGAAAAGAGTCCCCCATCTATGGATTTTGATCTCTTCATTCTAAATGAACCTTCAGCATATTCAACAATGAACCCCATGAGGAAACCCCACGTGTCAAGGAAGCATCATCTGCATCAGTTGTGATTGATTCTTTAATCACCCTATCAAGGGCCCCCATTAAAAATGTTGAAGCATCCATGTTACCAATTTCACTGAACCCATCTACTTCTAGGTGAATGTCTCTCTTTCCACCCACTTCCCCTTTCACTCTGATGGGTGTTCCCCCTTCTTAGTCCCCATATAGCATCCCATCATTTTCCATGATAATGCTCCCCTTTGTCTCTCTGTAATCTCATACAATTGAGGCTTCTCCTTCTGTCACCCTTTTCAATCTCCCTCCAGGTGCTTCTATTGTTGTAAAAAGTGCCAATACCCCATAAAGTCTCTGAGGTCACTTGGATGTGATGAAGTTGACCCAACAGGCTAGAAAATAGAAATTACAGATAAAAGTAGTGGCACAACCAGCTGCTCGGAAGATTGAGGCTTGTTTCAATGAAGAGAAGAATTCCCTATTGATTGCTACCATGAAGCCTCTGGCATCCAAGCCAGAGGGAGAAATGCAGATGGAAGATTATGAGATCAGAGTTGTGGGCCTTGATTTAAGTGAAAATCTCCCACACAACAAAGTGATTTTGGCTAAGGCCACTCAAAAGGTGGTTTACACTGATTATGAGAAGTTGTACAAGAAATTAAAGAAGCGCAAGGCGAAGTTGGAAAATATAAAGGACATGGTGAGTAGGTTGTAGGTGGAAATCAAAGGCAGGGATGTGGAGATGGCTTGCATAAGGTAGTTACAAAGTCAATAGGGGGAAGAAACTAAGTTGCTCGAGCAGGCCCAAAGTGAGCATAATCGACTTTATGCCGAGATAGAAAAGTTAAAGATTGAGGTTACTATTGAACATGAGACAAATACGAGATATCAACGTACCCAAGAGGACATGCAGAAGGAATTGGATAGAATCTGATCTCAGGCTTTCGACAATCTATAAAGGGCCCAAGCTAAAATAGAAAGGGAAAAGCAAGAGAAGCAGGAGATTGAGTCCATTTTACAGACTCGCGATCAAGAGGTCAGAAGGCTAAACTCCAAGCTAACAAATGCCCTCCAAGAGAAGAACCAAATGGAGGAGAACATAAAGGCAAGGGAATCTCAATTCCATCAGATATTGGCTATGGTGCAAGGATCCGAGATCCTCCTGATATTGAAAAGACTAATATCCACACATTGGGAAAGGAACATAGTTGCAATTGCTTCCCTAAATCCAGTCTTGCAGTTTCTAAGGGATGCTCAGGAATTAGATGAGAAGGTTGGCCCAGTGGTTGACCAAATTCTATAAATTTATGCTCCTTGGGTCGCAGAATTGGAGAACCTGATTTCTAGGTTATGCTAGGCCACCAAAGAAGCTTTAGGAGACATAGGAATTCCTTATTGAAGGGTCGCCTCAAGGAAAGCAAGCAAATTCATCAACTACCACAAGGTCGCATTGAAAATAAAAGAACGCCAGGAAATGTTGAATAGGAAGGTCAATGAGATCAAGAGGGAGTTCAATGTTCTACTTGATTTCGTATTACCCGCCCTTTTCTCACCACATGGAGGAGTGCTATTAATCAAGCATATCATGGATGCAATCGGGCTCAAAGTCCAGACTTCCACAACACTCCTAGGTCTAAGCTCGTCGCCCATTGTTGATTAAATTGAGAAGGAGATCATTCCCCTTTCTGGGCTCTATTACCACATCAAAGTTGTTTCATCAAGGTGGGGAGGTGTTTCTTTTAAGTCCTTGAGTTGGATCAAGCATACGAGATTCTTCACACTCTCATCTGACCCACTAATTTGGATTGGGAAGTCCAGCACTCCACCTTCCTCAAACTCCAAGAATTCCTATAGCTCTAGGTTCGTGCCTCCAAAAGCGAAGGCCCCCTATGAGTCGCTAAAACTGTAAAGCAATTTTTTCTTTAAATCTTTTTGGTTTTCATCCCTTACTCTTTTCATCTTCAGGATGAATTTGTGCTTAAAGAAGCAAAGACTACTCCAAAAGGCATGCAATGCGCCATGTGGTGGTTGTGCGGCTTTTGTATATTGTTTTCCTTATGGGAACATGTCGAGACATGTGTCAGTTTGGCAAGAATTTTCTTCGAAGCTATTCTCATAAATCTGAGATTGCCCACCTGCTCAACATGTCATTTATTCACTTTAGGCAAAAAAAAAATTCTTTTTGTAGAGTGATCTCTTTGGGTGGAATTTTTCAGAATGTGGTGGGTGTCTTGATTTTGGGGTGGAACCTTCAAGTCGGCGCCATCAATCTATATGGTTGATCGATCATATTTTTTCTAGGCTATGTTAAAATCTGATTATTTTCTGATAGTTATCTTTGCTAAATATCTAAAGCCATTAATGAAGCAGTTGGGACTTAATGAGCGAAGATTTATACAATCTAATCAAGATATAAGATTGGATTGTGGGCTATCAAGCTCTAGCATCTAGAAGTTTCTATTTCTGGAATGTTGGTGATGGTGTTCTCTTCTTCTAGTTATAAATAGGGGTTGGTGGCATAAGCAAAAAAGAAAAATTACTTCAAAAATATTTTCGAAGGAGATAAATCTAGTAGGAGTTTATATTTTCAGAAGTAGAAGGTTTTAAAGAATATTGTTACTCTCTAGCATGTTATATTTTAATTCAAACTATCATTGGATTGGCATCTAACCTTTTTTTTTAGTTCATATATTATTGAAGTTTGATCTATTTAAGGGAAATCTTTGAAACTATGCATGTTATGGCCTTTATCAAGTTTCTTTTTTATATTTCTTTCATGTTAAAAACATTGTGTTAAGCTTACTTTGATAGTTCAGGTAGCTAATTTTCATTTTGTTTAGCTTCTATGTTGAATGATAGCTTTTAGAAATTGGATTATGTCTATTGAACTTTTTCATTTTCTGTAAAAAGTTTGGGGTGATCCCACAAAGCTAGTTTACAATTTTTGGGAGATTCTGATTTTTGCTGAAATCACATTTTTCAAAAATATAATGATTTAAGCCTTTAAAAGTTCCATTTAATGCATTCAAATTGAAGAGGGTTTGATCAAACTACCTTAGATCAAACCCCCTTGGATAGAACCCCACTAGTTTTAAACCATACATATAACAAAGTCTCCTTTACACCTATCAAAATGCTGATAAAAAATCACTTTTGATTTACCTTTTTGGAGATCAAATGAATTCATTTAAATTTTATTTTTTGTAAGAATGTAGTCCTTATTATAAGCTTCCCAAAAAGTATAATTTTAAATAAATTTAATTTTATTATTATATTTTATTTTTATTTCTTGTGAATGTAGGTTTTTCACCGAAAATCAAGCTCTTTGTTTTGCAAATGTGGAAAAATAGAAGATTATCGAAAAAAAATTGATAAATATGAGTGCACCAGATATTGAAGTCCTTGATCCAACAAAAAAAAAATTGAATTTCGATACATACAAAAAAAGTTGTGTTATATAATCTGCCTATGTCTGAATTGTAATTACTTTCACTTTGAAACTGGAATAAGAAAAAAAATATTCAATAAAACACTATGAAACCAATTGGAAGCACTAGATATTGTAGTTACAAATCTAAATTAGAATTTTATTCTTCATGGAAAAAAAAGTAATGTGTTATACGGTGAGTGTCACTCCTTAAAAATGGTGATTACTGCAAAAACTAGTTTTTGAAGGAGATGGAAAAAGAAGTGCAATTTGATTCCAAAAATTTTGAAAAAAAATTATTTAGAATCTACAGACAAAATTTCACAAATGACTATTTTGCACCATCTTCAAATTCCTCACGATTTAGCTGCTATAGGTGCTTGAAAGTGAAGATTTAGTTAGAAAAAATTACTTCATTGTCTAGTTTGGCCAAAAATTGTAAACCAGTATTGTGGGATCACCCTTTGTCATTTTTCATATTATGTCGTGAAGGGAGAAAAGGTTATGTAATTTTTTGGATATTTCTATTAATTTGTAGAATTTTCTTATGTCTGATTGGACCTTAATGGGTGCTTCCCATGGGGAGATTTGAAAGATTGTGTTGTGCTTTCACTAAGCCTTTGTTGCTCATTTTCTTCCTGGAAATAAAGGGTCTGCGGCATTTTGTGTCTATCATATCAGTTATAAGGAATAATTTAAGGTTTGAAATATTGTAAAAGCTTTGGCGCATCATCATTTTTATATTTTATTTGCATTTCTTTCTACCTTTTCCCCCAAAACACAAAGAAGAGTTGACTTTCTATAAAAATCTCAGAGGTCATTCAGTGAGGCGCAAAATTGGTCCCCCACTCACTGAATTTCCCATAAGGTTGTTGGAGAGGCACAAGCTTTGATGATCAATAGTAACTACAATAAATAGCATGCTCATTTGGTTTCATAGTGTTTTATTGAATATTTTTTTCTTAATTAAGCTTTGAAGTTAAACCAATTACAATTTAGAAATAGGAGGACCGTATATAGACATAACATTTTTTTTATGCATCGAAATTCATTTCTTTCTGCTGGATCAAGGACATTAATACCTAGCACGGACATATTTTTTAGAATTTGTTTTGATAATCTACTATTTTTCCACATGTATAGAACAAAGAGCTTGATTTTTCATGAAAAACCTATATTTAATCAAACTAAAAAAATACATACTAAAACCAAAATATATTAAAATTATATTTGATGGATAGCTCATTTTGAGGACTACCATCATCCAGTTGGGTCTGTGAAGTTGATTCCATTTTCATCTTCAACCCAAGCTCGAAAAGGAAAATTTTTATAGAAAATTGCTAGAGGAGAGGGAGAAGGGAAAAAAGGGGGTTCAAGTGAACCCCATTGACCCCTTCGAGCGAAGGGGGGTTCACTTGAACCCCCCTCTTTTTGCAATTTTCCTTTGTTTTCATTAAAAAACATGCCAAAAAGGGGATGACATCACAAAGGGGTTTGGAACTATTGACATTTTTGGGTTCACGCAAACCCCCCCTTCAAGTGAACCCCTAAAAACCCAAAAAAAAATTCTTCAAAGCATTTTTGCAATTTTTCTTCGTGAAGGGAATTGTAAACCAGTATTGTGGGATCACCCATATATTTATATATTTGCATATTAATATATATGCATTTATATATGTGTTTATATTAATGTAAATATATACATATACATTAATATAATATCTATCTATCTATCTATATATATGCTTATTTCAATATCCAAACTTAGACATATACTCCTCACATATTTATCGATTGATGTATGTACTTAAAGTGTATATACATATATATGTATATGTCTCATTTATCCAATTGCTACTCCCATGCATATGGGTTATCGAGGACATGTACATATATATATTCATGCAATCTTGATATATACTTCATTGATTAACTTATAAGTGTGAACACATAAAGAAGAAGAACTTCAATTCAACATAAAGACTCAATCACATAACTCCAAACAGGATCATTCAAAGACTAAAACCACATACCATGATAAATCACCTCTAAACCATAACTGAAGGTTATCTACCCGATTTCATGAACTAACTCGAGTAGACCAACTAGGGTGTGAATGTGTGAATGCTCAGTTAGGCTCAATTAAGGGTTACCAGACCAAGCTCCTCTCCTGAGTGATACTCCCCCTCTCATACCTGAGACTTGAACATGTTCATGTATCCAACTTAGTGTATCACATAGGTTGTTAGCCATTCACATGAAATATACTTGTATCATAAATCATTTCCATCATCTAAACATTATAGTATTCATATCACAATACATATTCATTCATTACAATTTCCATCAGTATATAAAACATAATCATTCCTTCAAAAAGCAATAACATCTTTAACACATACCTCAGTATGTCATTCTCCTATTGGACATATTAAAGTTCTAATAAATATTTATCATCATATTTACTTTACAAGGTAAAAGTAACTTGGTAACTAAGAGATGGGGTGTAACATACTTCCCCCCTTGAGAATCATTGTCCCCGATGATTTAAAGCACTAATCATATAGATAAAGTAAAATAAAGATTTTACTTTCCATTTTCCAATTCATGCAAAAAATAAGTATATTTCCAACTAATCTTCGGGGACCTCATAGCATGACCCCTTACAATCTCATCCTTCTTGGACCTTGCACTGAGTGACTATGCTAATTTAAGGGAGAACTTGTGCGCTTAAGAAAACTTTCTCTAGAGAACTATACATCATAATTATATTAACTCATAAGTACAATAGTAACTATATCCTACATGACTCCTATATCGTAGTGATTGGAAAAACATGTTCCCCTTGGCTAAGACAATTATCCTCAATGTAACCTAAATAGAAATGAATGTTGGTGTATTGTGCACTACATTGCGGGTCCCATCCTTCCCTTTGGTCTTTACACCATTGGACAACTCAGAAGCCAAGACCATCCATCACTAACACAAATATTTACCCTAAGCATAATAGTACTTCCCTTAACCATTGTCCATCTTAAGCATGATATTGCCCCTATACACTTGTCAATCTCGAGCTTAATAGTACTACTTCTTACTTCAAGATTTGCATCAAAAAAAATTTCCTTGATCATTCTAATCTATTATTCTGTTTTGACAACCTTTCTAGTCTAAGGTTAATTCCATTTCCTAGCTTCTCCCAACTTTTAGGAATTCAACCCTTCTTGTACTATGTTTCAAATGGATCTTATTTAAATGATAGAATTTATTATAAAGTACTCCCCAAGTCCTCCAAGATTTGGTTTATCCCATTTGCCTAACTAGCTAAAGTAATAAAGTGAGCATTCATTCAATTGAATTTTTTATAAGATGATCATGGTTTACACAAAACCTTATCATTAAACTTTCTTGTTCCCATCTGATATAACCTTCTTAGGAACATTAAGCAGCTACTTCACACAATATGTTGTTTAGGACTAATATCCTATAAATCAAATTTCCCAATCAAAATTAGTTATCTTAGTGAGTCTATCCACCATAACATTATGTCAGTTCTATTGGCATAGAAAGATCAAAATTATACTTATGATCTACCACTTCCTCTCTAGAATTCCCTAAGAGTATACAATTCCTACCAATGACGACATCCTATATTCATCCTTTGGCATACTGGACAACAATTTTCTACATACCTTGCAGCATCTTACTCTACTCCCTTTTGGATTATAGTGGGTTCCCATTTGTCAAATAATTTTGTCATTACTATGTATCCTGAGTACGGCATCAATTTTCCTCATTTATTCTTTAAATCTCCCAAAATTTAGTACATAGGTTCTTTCTTGAATGCATAGTAGTCTATCCCATCTTAGTAAAAACCTCTTCCATGGACTTATACCACATTTGATTCTCAAAATATAATGATTGAATATTATTGTAGAGATATAACTCCTTTATCTAAGGACATCCATACCCTGTATTTCTTTCGTCCTTTAATCATTTCCAAAATTGTAATTCAATTTTTAGCTCAAACTATTTCTTTCAATGAGCATTTATATTAGTTGAGTAACAATCCTCATTACATCATGCTAGTTTGATATTATCTTCCAAAATATATCATAATTTTTGCATACCTAGTCACCAAACATGAACGTTTCTCGATAACTCTAAAATCATGAGTACATAAATCTTCCTTTTAATGATCAAGCATACTGCCTATCTCTCTCCAAAGTATCAATGATAATAACAATTTGATCTTCTGAAACAAATATGTAAAGGATTGTGTTTTAAATATTTCTTTCGCATTGATCAAAAGCCTTGAGCTTTCCACTACCTTTTACTAATAATACCAATACCTTAATCTTTTATCTTTACCAACCTTGTTGTGGTCATTGAGTTCAAAAATTTGGCTAAAATTTCTCTCCTATTGGAGATACAACATTAAACCTCATTGAAAAGGGTACTTATCTTAGTACATCTACTTTCCCGCTTTCCCCCTTAGTGTTTCCAAGACATTAGATCACCTTAAAATGAATGCTTAATAATCATCCTCTCTCCAAATTGGTTGAATTGATTTATCAATTCTTTGTTGTTGGCTTTTGATACTTGATTGACTATTACTTTCCTTTCTTACCCTTTGTGGTATGCCTTGAGTATAATTTTTTCGTTTCCAAAATTGGATTCATCATCGCCTTCTAATCTCTCATAATCAATAGTTGGATCCCCAATAATAAGACGTAATGAATAATCAGCAACTTTTACAAGCTAAGAAGTACTCTAGTGTTTCATCCCAGATCTCTTTTCCATGTATACTAATAAATTTTTAACCATATAAGAAGAATATCTCATATCTACAAAGCCCCTTTTGTTGATGTGTCAAATTAGCGTGCTTGAGGATCCTTATGTAAATTGTGTCTTCACCTTTATGAGTTGTTTCCAAATTATTCTTTTGATTTGACAACATAGTCTCCTCCATATCCAATTTCTTTTTGAACATCTAAACATAAGTTTACTTTCATTGACAAGTTGGTAAGTTCAATCAGCACTTCAACCAAACTATGCTCTAATTGATCCCTTTGTCCAATTTGTTTGATTTTCTTTCCAATCTTTTACCTTGCAATCATCTTTTAAAGTAATTTCATCCAAGTTCTTGGTAATTTCACTTTCTTATAAATTTAGACATTTTAAGGTTGTTTGTCTTCTTTCCCCCTTTTCAATTAGAATCTCCAAATTAACCTTGCCTATTTCGGTTGGTGCAATCATGTTGGCTTTTAGTCTTTGTAGGTTGCTTCTTTTTTTGACCAATCTGGTCTCTACCCTTATTCCAAGGTATCAAATTTCACTCTTGACTTTGATTGCAAGATTTTAACCTTGTACTGAATCAGGTTTGTCAAGGGTTATCCAACCTCTTTGTTACCTCTCTAGTTGATTTTGATTCACAAAAAGTTGACTTCCTACTTCAACTGAAGTTTCCAATTTATGCTAACAGTTAGTTCTTTTCCCATAAAGCATACTCATAGATTCTTAGTATCCTTATTCCAAATTTCTTGACCCTCTGCATCTATAGGTTGCTATTAATAAGGGGAATTACTTCAATTCTTTCTATCCCTCGGAGTCATTTAACTATTTCACAAGGTGAAGGTACTCATTTGTAACCCTCCATAACCTTCCTACCAAACCTGCTTGCATAATCTTCTGCAATCCCAAGGTAACTCTTAATGATTTGTTGGTTTACGAGTTTTCAACTCCAGGGACGATTCTTTCCTAGCCCCAAACTTAAACATTTTTTTAGAAAACTTAACTTCCCTTTTTGTTTTCCTTTGTTCTTTTCATCTTGCCATTTTTTGCATAAGAACTTTTCAACCATTATCTTTCGATAGGGTTTACACATCACTTATGTAATGAGCTCATAGGTTCCAATGTTGAACTTGGTAGCTCTGATACCACGTGTAACATTCCCATTGTTCTACCTAATAATTTTTCTATGTTTTACCCACAAGTGAATAGTTTATGCATCTAACCTTTAAGAGCAATAAAAAATGTATTTTCCTTTGAATAATAAATGCACATTTGAAACATATTTCAAAATTTTCCATTGCATACAAAATAATTCCTTTCACTAATTCAAATAATGATAATACATAATTTTCATATGACATTTCATATTTACAAATCCCATAGAGGTGGATACAAGTTACATACATAGCTTAAATAAGCTTATAGATTATATAAAGTACAAATGGTCCAGAAAGTCCCCCTCAAATCTTGGTCACCAACTGATGAGGAGAAGTATCACTCAAGTGTTTTTCGGCCAACCATGGACTTACTATGGTCCCCCACACATCTACCTAATTGGTAAGATGGCCCTACCCTTTGACGAAGAGATTGGTTTGGTAACCTCATAACAATAGCCTTTTTTGAGCTTGGTGTTGTGTCCTATATATTTCTAGAACTAACATACAATGGTTACAATTTACATGTATGAATATCCCTTGCCTAGTATGTAATCCCAGATCACAGTGAAACTGATAATGTAAACAATATCTACTTACACTACTTTGGCCAAAGTATTCATCACTCAGAACTTAGAGTGGACATCACATATTCACACACTTTCCTAGCTCGATTTGGATTAATGAACATTCATACTCTATACCTAGGTTACCCCCTTTCCCATGGATCAAACAAATCCCAAGAATAACCCACTTAACAATTCATAATCAAAATGAGTTTTACTACTAGGTATCTCAAAATACATATGTTATCCCCTTTCCCATGGATCAGACAAATCCTAGGAATAACCAAATTAGCCATATGGTATTCATAATGTTACAACATCAAATGACTGTATTTCAAAAAGTATAATCTTAACAATAAATATTTCCATTCAAGAGTATATCTCAGCAATAAATGAATCTCATAAATAGTATAATCTCTTCAATAAATGACTTCAATCAAAAGTATAACCTAGTACAATCTCATCAATAAATGACCTCAATAAAAGGTATAATCAACAATCAAGTGATCAATTTGATTATATAAGTTAATCCCAATCTATGTGCTTTAATCAATAATCAAATAAACATCCCAACCAAGTAGGTTATTCTCAACCTAGGGTTTAAATCAAAGTAAAGTAATGATCAAGTGATCAATCAAGTATAGATTATCAATATGGTTTGCATGACATCACTTCATATCAACGATGATATGTCTATCATAGAAAAACTACTTATAGTGTTTACGACTATGTTTAGTTTCAGTACATTGCATTCATACAAATTCCCTTATAGAGGGTACATACATATCTATATAAATATATGCCAAAACAAAAGGTTTCATCAACATAATAAACAACCATGAAACATGCAAGCATAAAAAATCATCTCACCATACTCTAATCCATTTCTTTATAACGTAGTAATCATAACTATTTAACCTTTCTAATATAGTAATCAAAACTATTTAACCTTTCCAACATGAATGACAAAGGTATAGAAACTAGCATGCCTGTATAAAAGCTTCGATTGAATAAACTCCTTTCCTAGCTCAATACCTCAAGCCCACTTGATGCTTCCTCCAAGATCAACTTAATTTCCCCCATCTAACTTCTCACTAATCTCTCAACAATCACAAATACAAAATAGCAAAACAACTCTCAACTCACAAGCTCTCAACTCACTAACTCAGAAATCATAGCAGAATAACATCAAGGTAGTTAGAATGATAAGCATAGAAATTGGTATAATGAGCACCTCTATTGATACTAAATTGTGAGCAATTGAAGGCTACAAACAAGTTAATATTTTTACCACCTTTCTATCCTCATGTAGAGACTCATCAATCTAACTCACAGGTTTGCAACACATAACAGTCCTCTTCCATTTTAATGGCTGAGTCGACTTGTTATAAGGGACAACAAGATTCATTTACTGAGTCAAATGAATAGCAAGCTCATAAACAAGTTTCCTAATTTAAATTCCTTAACATATTGTTTCCAAATTTCCTCTTGACTGAGTCTCACAAGCTATTACAGACTCATGCAAATTTGGAAAACTTCTTAAGCATTTCATACTCTACCAGATTGATGCCACCTTCTCAAGTTGGCACCCCATATTATAGTGAAGGTTGGACTTATTCATATGGCTTCAAAATTGTATTAACTTCTTATTAAAATATAAACACAGCAGCATACAAACTCTTACATTACTCTCACTCTGGTTAACTTGGTCCAAAATCTCTTTATGCGTTGGTCGTTATGTTACCATAGGCTACACCAAGTTATAATATATATATTCCAGTGCTTGGAATTATTCAAAGCATTACTTATCATTTCTCGCACTTAGTATTGTGCTTACACTATGGTTTGCTAGCTTTTACATACATTTATGCATTGGCTATAAGTCTTTATTGACTTAGCATATGCGCTGGCATAAAACACTATTTCATGTGTTATCTATATGTGTTGGTGTAAAGACACAAATGTTGGCTTTATTAAGCCAAGCTTCTCAATAAGGTTGCGCTACTTAATGCACTAAAGTATGTACAATGAATCATTATATATATATATATATATATATATTGGAGAGATGTATATATATATATATATATATATATATATATCTCAAGATTATTGAATGCATTTAATTGCCAATTAATAAATATATATTGAAATAGTTTTATGTATGTATATGTATTTTCATATTACTATATATGTATATATATATATATACATGTTAATGTAAATGCATACATATACATTAATATATATATATATATGTATATATATATATATATATCCTTATTTCAATATCCAAACTTAGACACATATTCATCGATTGGCATATATACTCAAAGTGCATACATATATATATATGTATATGTCTCATTTATCCATTCGGTACTCCCATGCATATGGGTTATCGAGGAAATGTACGTATATATATTCATGCAACCTTGGTGTACATACTTCATCAATTAACTTATAAGTGTGAACACATAAAGAAGAACTTCAATTCAACATAAAGACTCAATCACATAACTCCAAATAGGATCATACAAAGACTAAAACTACATACCACAATAAATCACCCCTGAACCATAACCGAAGGTTATCTACCCAATTTCACGAACTAACTCGACTAGACCAACTAGGGTGTGAGTGTGGGAATGCTCAATTAGGCTCAATTAAGGGTTACCAAACCAAGCTCTTCTCTTGAGTGACTCTCCCCCTCTCATACCTAATACTTGAACATGTTCCTGCATCCAACTTAGTGCATCACAAAGGTAGTTATTCATTCACATAAAATGTATTTGCATCATAAATCATTTGCATCATCCAAGAATTAAAGTATTCATATCACATTGTACATATTCATTCATCACAATTTCCATCAATATATAAAACATAATCATTCCTTCAAAAAGAAATAACATCTTTAATGCATACCTCGGTATTTCATTCTCCTATTGAACATATTAAAGTTTTGATAAATATTTATCATCATATTTACTTTACAAGGTAAAATTAACTTGGTAACTAAGAGATGGGGTGTAATAGGAGGATGAATTTGCACTCAAGAAATACTATTGCAGGAAATACTCACTAACTATTGGGAAGTTGATAAAAGAGTTTTTATAAAGTTTGGAAAAATATTGATACAACTTTACATACCAAAGAAACTTTATAAAATATCTCTTCTTTCCTCATGTTCCCAAATTTTCATTGGCATAAAAGCTTTAAAACCTTATGCATGAAATATATTTTTATTGAATAAAAGAGAGAAAACCACACTAATAAATAAATAACCTAAATAAAAGAAAAAACTCTCCTTCCCAAACATTCACCTATTCAATTGACAACTAGAATATGATTAGCATACAATGACATAGTCACACATCTAATCTTGTAATTGGAATTGACCACATGTGCTAGTTAAGATAGCTATAGAGAAACTAGCGAAGACAAAACATGGCACAAAACCATTAATTTTAACAATGATGACACATTACCTATGTTTGTGGAAAGCTAACTCTTAGTGGCATGGTATGGTAACTCATGATCTTGATCTACCACTCTCTCTGATGATGTTCTCCCTCCTCTTCTGGGAGGGGGAAAATGCTTCTTTTCATTCACCTCATCATCACAAAGTAATTAGTTCATAAATCATAATCATACCATAATTTGATTACTAAACAAAGGCATATTAATGATTAAACAATATTATTCCCAATTCTTTTGTTATCATATTGACATCTATAATTAATCCTACAATAAATCATAAATTTACATAGCAATGGTCAATGTAATACAACTAGATATTTTCACATTTTTAAATCTATATTATCTAGACAATAAGATAAGTACTACAAAATTCCAAGTTATTAAAGTATTATCTTTATCCCCTCTATTCTAGGAACACATGTCAAGCTTTGAAGAATTTTCTTAGGATGTGAGTGTGAGACACAAATGTCTATGGTATGTGTTATTGTCTTAAATTTTTTTGAGTTTTAAACATTGGTTTCCTACTCAATTATTCATTGTCACCTATTGGAATTCCCACTTGTTAATGTAACACTCTATGCTTATGCACCCAACCTAATAAGACTCTTATTCTCTTTTCAAAAAATTACTTTTGCATCTCTTGTCTCTCCTTAGGTTGTTTTAGGAAAATTTTGTTGAAATTTATATTGAAGGATAAAGGACTTGATTTTCACTTCATTCTCTTACTCTACATGATCTGTTGAAGCTCTCACAAGATTGTTTGGGTTGCACATCTCTCAAATTCATAAAAATATCATTATTTTGGGTAATTATTCTTGTTATTTGAATAATATTTATGTGCTTTGATACTATATCTCCCATTATCTATTGGGAAAATGTCTTTGTTATAGACCATTGCCTATTTGATTAAATCCATACATTATGGTAGTCTTCCTTGTAGACTAGGTTTGATACTCATAGTTTTGTTTTATTTAGCTATTGCTCTTAATTCCTAGATGCATGTAAGATAAACACACACACACACACACAGATATTGTAGACACTTAAATTTTCTCGAGCCTGTAGTCCCATTTTCTGACTAACTTTCATCTAACCATAATTCTTTGTCTAATCCTCGTTACATCTAACCCTAATCCAATTTCACCCTCTTTCTCACATGCACGCATAATTAAATACTTTTTTATTATTTAATTATACTAATTTCCTCCATTTCATTATCCATCTAATTAAATAATTATTACTTAATTATTTAATTACTAACATCGCCTTTGATTAAATAAATTGTATTTATTTCATCTCAATAACCTAATGTCTAGTCTATAATTAATTAAATTATCTAAATTTAATTAATTATCCATGGTTTGCAAAATAAATTATTTTTCATTTATTTTAATTTTCAAAATTTAAACTCTTACAAACCTCCATGATTTCTGAAATTATGAAATCTTCCATTCCCACTAATTTTGAATTTGATTTCTTCCAAATTGTCACTAATTTCTCAATCTTCTTTCACCCATAAATTTTGCTTCTACTTCCACTAATTTCTCCAATCATGTGGCACTAATTTCAAATTTGAAAATGAGAAAGTTTCATATGAAATTTGTCTCGTGTGATCTTGACCCTTCATTTCTTTTCAATCTCATCCATTCATTTCGCCACCACTTTTTCTATAGATTCAGGGTTTGAGCTCTTCATTTCTCTAACCACCGTCGTCGAATCTTTACTAAAATTATTGCCTTGAACTACCATCTTCCAATCTTTGCTACCACCATTATCGTCATAATTTTCTTACTTTGTGCATTCCAAAAATCTAAGAGCAACTTATCACAAAGATTTAAAATAAAAGAGGAGAATAGCAATATAAGTGACTCAAAGTTATGGTGTAAGAGGTATAATTCATGTTTTGTATGCAAGTGGGTGTAGAAAGATGGGGGGAAAAAAATTGGCCAACCATCTTTAATTTTTTTTAAATTCATAATGCGAGTGCATTATAATGTGTTCACGTTAGGTCATGGTTAAGGCTCAGTAACACCAAGGCCATAAAGCGCTCATGTTATAACATGAGCACTTTATAGCTTGTTATAACAAAAAAAAGTAACTTTTCATCATTCTCATTTCTACGTTTTCCTACTAACCTACAGCCTTCAAACCCTCAAAAGAACGCTTGTATTATTAGAGAGCAATTTCTTCATCGAATCATTGTCGAATCTTCACCAAAATGCTACCACAATGTCAGGGAGGTCAAAGGAGTAAGTTTTGATTAATTTTTTGTGCAAATTTGTTTCTAAATAGGTAGATTTAATAAGTTGTTTGATATAAATTTATTTAATTTATAGGAAACCATAATCAACCTCCTAATCCTAAAAATCCTCCTTCACCTCAACCCAAAATACCTAATAAAGAACAACCCCAACAAACACCTCCAACAATTCCTCAATATGCTCCAAGAACTCAAGAAAATAAAATGGGGCAAATTGAAAACAACAAAAAACAAATTGAGGATATAATTGCAAGGTTGAAAGATCCTGCAAGCTCATTCTCGCATAGAGCCACACTTGCTCAGTCACTTGAATCGATGTTATCAAATGTAGATTCAATTAGGAAGCAAATAACTAGTTGGTGGGATAAGATAAGAGAGTATAGATAATTTTATGTTGATAAATTATCCTATAAACAAGTGAAAGATGAGAATTACAAAATTTTACTTGTGTTCCCTATTCACAAATCCTAAAACAAATCAACCTTTACAACCTTGAAGCAAGACATTCCCTATCCATTGGTGCAACTACCAAGGGATAAAGAACCATTTTTGGTAGACATGGTGGATGGTTTTGTACCATCCACCATGCAACAACAATGAGGTACTACAATATTTTTTTAGGAAACTCTACTGCAAGTTTATCCTCAATAAAATCCCAAACTAATTTGATATGCACGAGAGTTCCAAGGTAGAGGTGGAGACTCGACACAGGATAGAGCAGGGGCACATCTTGACCCATAGTGACTAGCGAAATGAGCACTCACTAGACCACTATACAAGTATGTGGCTATCGCTTCTATTGTGAAGGAGAGTAATAAGGTCGAGATAATGTAGTCGATTAGTTTCCTAACCTAGAGCATAATACAACATGTCAATCTTGTAACACAGGGTGAGTGAGGCAAGTCTTCAGGTAGTAGAGTTCCACCTCATATTTGTTAGGTTTGCGAGACACCCTTTTGTTATGACCCCATGCATAGTGAAGATGCAAGTGCTCAGGGTACATCTACAGCCGATCAAATAGTGATGACAAATTCCCTCCTTAATGAGGCATTCAATCTTGATAGTCAAGTAAATGTTAGCAAGTTCATTGAATTTAATTTATTAAATTTCATTTTTGAAATGCAAGATTAACTAAATTAGTTTAATGATTATAATTAAATTTCAAGGTCATTCTTTCAGTTTTCAGCTATCCTTCACCTCCTTATTATGCAATGACATGTACTACTAAGTTATGTAGCTAGTAAATAATTATAAACATTACATGTGAATAACATTTTTATATGAATGGTATTCTTATATGCGATTTTGGATGTTGAATAGGTTAATCTTGGAGATTTGACAGCAACACCTTCCAATGGAGGTGGACATCAAAGCTTCACTTAGGTAATAAAATAAAGAGTTTAACTAATGAATTGTACAAAATAGATTTTTGTATTTTATATTCATATCATTGATTACATTGCATTGCACATACTTCAAACTCAAAGCATTACTTCACATTGCATAACTAATAACTAGATGTTGATAGATGACAAAATTTCAATTACAATATAGCTTTTTACAAAGTGAATATAAGCAGTTATGTAATTACTTCACATTGCATAACTAATAACTAGGAGCAGTTGTCAATTGCATTTGTTTGTCATGGCATTCCATGAGACCACATTTCTTTGAGGCATTTTTTTAAATAGCTCACTCCCTTTTCTATGCTACCACATTTTCCATACATTTCTCCCAAAGCATTTTATCAAACAATTAACTTCCTGCTATGGCTAAAAGCCTAACAAGTTCTTTTCTAACAAACTATGGATGCTTGTCTATCAAATTATAATAGTAAGCAATAGCATAGATAAGGTAATGAGCTATTTGAAAAAATGCCTCAAAGAAATGTAGTCTCATTGTGATTTCCATCACCATGAGACTATATTTCTTTGAGGCATTTTTTCAAATAACTCACTGCCTAGTCTATGTTACCACATTTTCTATACATACATTCTACCAAAGCATTTTATCAAACAGTTCACTACCTTGTTGCTTTGGCTTAAAGCCTAAAATAGAAGCTTTCTAAGAAACTATGGATGCTTGGAAAAAATCTATCAAAGCATAATAGTAAGCAATAGCATAGGCAAGGCAGTGAGCTATTTGGAAAAATGCCTCCAAGAAATGCGGTCTCATGGTGATGTCATCACCATGAGACCACATTTCTTTGAGGCATTTTTTCAAATAGCTCATTGCCTGATGACATCACCATGAGACCACATTTCTTTGAGGCATTTTTTCAAATAGCTCATTGCCTGATGACATCACCATGAGACCACATTTCTTTGAGGCATTTTTTCAAACAGCTTATTGCCTTGCCTATGCTACCACATTTTCTATACATGTCTACCAAAGCATGTTATCAAACAGTTCACTGCCTTGTTTCTATGGATAAAATCCTAAAATGGGTTCTTTTGAAAAAACTATGGATGCTTGGAAAAAATATACCAAAGCATAATAGTAAGCAATAGCATAGACAAGACAATGAGTTGTTTGAAAAAATGCCTCAAAGAAATGTGGTCTCATGGTGATGGTTCATCACCATGAGACCACATTTCTTTGAGGCATTTTTTCAAATGGCTCATTGTATTTTCTATGCTACCACATTTTCCATACATGGCTACCAAAGCATTTTATCAAACAGTTCACTTCCTTGCTACTATGGCTAAAAGCCTAAAATAGGTGCTTTTGAACAAACTATGGATGCTTGGAAAAAATCTATCAAAGAATAATAGTAAGCAATAGCATAAACAAGGCAGTGAGCTATTTGAAAAATGCCACAAAGAAATGTGGTCTCATGGTGATGTCCATCACCATGAGGAATTTTTTCAAACTCACTACCTTGTCTAATCACCATGAGACCGCATTTCTTTGAGGCATTTTTTCAAACAACTCACTACCTTGTCTATGCTACCACATTTTCCATACATTTCTACCAAAGTATTTTATCAAATAGTTCATTGCCTTGTTTTTATGGCTAAAATCCTAAAACAAGTGCTTTCGAACAAATTATGGATGCTTGGAAAAAATCTATCAAAGTATAACAGTAAGCAATAGCATAGAAAAAGTAGTGAGTTGTTTGAAAAAATAACTCAAAGAAATGTGGTCTCATGGTGATCAAAGAAATGTGGTCTCGTCACCATGAGACCACATTTCTTTGAGGCATTTTTTCAAACATCTCAATGCCTTATCTATGCTACCACATTTTCCATACATGTCTACCAAAGAATTTTATCAAATAGTTCACTTTCTTACTACTATGTCTAAAAGCCTAAAATAGGTGCTTTTGAACAAACCATGGATTCTTGGAAAAACTCTATCAAAGCATAATAGTAAGTAATAGCATAGACAAGGCAATGAGTTGTTTGAAAAAATGCCTCAAAGAAATGTGGTCTCATGGTGATGTATGAGCTATTTGAAAAAAGACCTCAAAGAAATGTGGTCTCATGGTGATGGACATCACCATGAGACCACATTTCTTTGAGGAATTTTTTCAAATAGCTCATCGCCTTGTCTATGCTACCACATTTTCCATACATATCTACCAAAGCATTTTATTAAAGTACACTCAAAAAAATTCAAATAGTTCACTGCCTTGTCTATGCTACCACATATTTCATACATGTCTACCAAAGTACTCAAAATTTTGTTGACTATCTCATACATTATAAGCCATGGTCTGCATCACTATTCTAGTTTTTGTAATTGAATAATGTTGTTTTATTTTCAGATGATGCAGGTAGAGACACCTCTTGATGTTCATATGGTAATGGAGCATGGTGTGTCTTCTACAATTGATAACTTGATGCCTTTGACAACGGTATGAGGCAGATTAGTAAATTTCAAATTACATTTATTGTTATAGTTGTTTATTATTGAAAAATTAAATGATTATTGATTTGTAGTTTAATTTCGATCTGGATGGTTTCTATAGGACATTAGAACACCACATCATGAGCCTGCTACTGTGGTAAATGAGGAGAGAGATCATTTGGAGGTGGTGAGTGATTATTTTGTTAAATATTTCATTCTTTATAATGTAATTTATATATTAATTTCTATACTTTTTATTGTAGCAGTTAAGGCTCCACAATGAACTAAATGGGAGCAGCCCTTGGGTTCAATGTAGACCACTCTTATATACATCTCCATCCCCTCGAAGATCAAAGACCGCCTATGATCTTTTTTCTTCACCCAAAGGAGAATGACTTTTTATTGGGTTCCTTTGTTATATGTCTATATGACATTTGTGGACATATATTTTGTATTGCATATAGTTGAAATTGTATGCCTATATGCCATTCTTGTAAGCCTATATGGCTATTTTGTATATATGTTATACTTAGATCAACATATATTGATGTATGCCTATATGGCTATTTGGTTAATACACATCTTTTTTATTGATGGTATCCATATTTGCATTATAAATCCATGCTTCAATGGACATTTTTAGATGGTTTACTTCAAATATTTAAAGTTCAATTGTATTGCATGTACTCTTCCTTTATATAATTGTAAATATATAAATTTTGAACATTATTAGATCCTCTAAGATTATTGAACATTAAATCAATCATATGAATATAATAATGGATGATGAAATCTAACACCTGAGTCTCTCTACCACTACACATCTAAGCCCATACTATCTAGGATTATTGTAGCATGGTAAGTAAATTCATGTAATTATATAATACACTTTCAAGTATGCAACTAAAAATGAGTAAGACATTATTACATGTGACCTTATACCTCTAGAAGTTTGACATATAATTCTTGGAAGACATCTACCATTCTATCCATGCTTCATGTGTTCATGTGTATGCTCCATGCTTCCTATCTATACTTCATGTATTACATGTATTCACATATATGCTTTATGCTTCATGTCTATACGTCACGTATTCATGTGTATGCTTCATGCTTCCTATGTATACTTCATGTGTTCATGTGTATGCTTCATGCTTCCTATGTATACTTCATGTATTGTGTGTATTCACATGTATGCTTCATGCTTCCTATGTATACTTCACATATTATGTGTATTCACATGTATGCTTCATGCTTCATGTGTATACTTCATGTGTTCATGTGTATGCTTCATGCTTCCTATGTATACTTCATGCATTACATGTATTCACATGTATGTTTCATGCTTCCTATGTATACTTCACATATTGCATGTATTCACATGTATGCTTCATGCTTCCTATGTATACTTCATGTATTCACATGTATGCTTCATGCTTCTTGTGTATACTTCATGTGTTCACATGTATGATCCATGCTTCCTTTGTATACTTCATGTTTTCATGTGTATGCTTCATGCTTCCTATGTAGACTTCATGTATTATGTGTATTCACATGTATGCTTCATGAATTACGTGTATTCACATGTATGCCTCATACTTCGTGTATTACATATATCTATTTGTTTGCTTCATGATCAAATGTATCTTCAACAAGATTACTCCATGTGTATTAAAAATGTTGTTTGTCAAATGCTTTCTAGGTTTATAAGCACTAACATAAAAGGGAGAGCATTTCATTTGAGAAAGACATCCATAACATCCTTTAAGAATTAAATTAATAATAGAACCTTAGCAAATATTACAAATAAATTAATTTAGGTTCTCACAAATAGTGATGATATGATTTAGGTTGTGACATTTCAAAGGTGAAAAGTTGTGACCCTTCGAATAGGAAAGACTATGACCCTTTATAATGAAGGGTGATGACCATGCCTAGCATAGATGTTCCCAACTGGACATGTTGGCGCTAATGATTTGGCCCCACGAAGAACAAAACAAAAGATAGCCTACCTTGCAACTTTACACTACATGCATCTAATGGTTTTTGGAGCATCAAAAAAACTTTCACCACTGGAAAATGACTTGGATATATCAAAAACTAAGAGAGGTAATTGTAGAGGGGATCTACATTATCTTGTACCCTCATATGAATGTTTCTAAGTGACACAGTTTCTAAGTAACAACTCATCAAAGTTTTTTCCTTTTCACACTTTGGTCCCTTAAGAGAGTTTGCCAATACAATATAGCTCAGACTGTTCCAACATGTTTGGGTACAAAATAGGACCTTTCCTAGCATAAACCTAACCATTCAGATGTGTTGGAACTGTTGGTTTGGTTGCATGATGAATACAACAAAAATTACACCACCTTCCAACTTTACACTACATGCATTTGACACTTTTTCCATCAATTGAAAACTCGACATCACGGGAAAATAGCTTGGAGATGTCAAAAACCAAGAGAAATTATTTTAGAGGGGCCCTACATGATCTTGTACCCTCAGACATAAGTGACATGGTTTCTAAGTAACAACTCGTCAAAGTTTATTGCCTTTTTTCACTTTGGTCTCTTAAGAGATATCGTCGGTACAATGTAGCTTGGATTGTTCTGGCATGTTTAGGTGTGAAACAAGACCTTTCCTAGCATAAACCTACCCACTCAGATGTTTTGGAACTATCAGTTTGGTCGCATTATGAACAAAATGAAAGTTACACCACCTTGCAACTTTGCATTGCATGCATTTGACACTTTCTCCATCAACTGAAAACTCAACACCATAGGCAAATAGCTCAAAGATATCAAAAAATGAGAGAGGTTATTGTAGAGGGGAATTGCATGATCTCGTACCTTTAGACAGAATGTTTCTAAGTTCCATGGTTTTTTAATAACATGTCATCAAAGTTTGTTTCCTTTTTGCACTTTGGTCTCTTAAGAGATATTGTCGATGTAATGTAGCCCAAAATGTTCTAGCATGTTTGGGTGTGAAATAGGACCTTTCCTCTAAGCATAAACCTACCCATCCAAATGCATTGGAACTATCGGTTTGGTCACAAGATGAACAAAACAAAATTTACACCACCTTGCAACTTTACACTACATGCATTTGACACTTTTTCCATCAACTAAAAACTGCACAACACAGGCAAACAACTCAGAGATATCAAAAACTATGAGAGGTTATTGCAAAGGGGCCCTACATGATCCCATTCCATTAGATAGAATGTTTCTAAGTTTCATGATTCCTAAGCAACACCTTGTCAAAGTCTATTTCCTTTTTGCACTTTGGTCTCTTAATAGATATCGTCGGTGTAATGTAGCTCGGACTGTTCCAGCATGTTTGGGTGTGAAAAAATACCTTTCCTAGCATAAGCCTACCCATCCGAATGTGTTGGAACTTTTGGTTTGGTCACATGACAATTAGAATTAAAATTACACCACCTTGCAACTTTACACTACATACATTTGACACTTTTTCCATCAACTAAAAATTGCACACCACGGGAAAATGGCTCAGAGATATCGAAAAACCAAGAGATATTATTGTAGAGGATCCCTACGTGATCATGTACCTTTAGATGGAATGTTTCTAAGTGCCATGGTTTCCAAGTAACACATCATCAAATTTTACTACCTTTTTGCACTTTGGTCTCTTAAGAGATATCACTAGTGTAATGTAGCTCAAACTATTTCGACATATTTGGGTGTGAAATAGGACATTTCCTAGCGTAAACCTACCCATCTAAACACATTGAAACTGATAGTTTGGTCACATGATGAATAGAACAAAAATTACACCACCTTACAACTTTACACTACATGCATTTGACACTTTTTCCATCAACTAAAGACTGCACACCATGGGCAAACGACTTAGAGATATCAAAAATAGAGAGAGGTTATTGTAGAGGGGCCCTACATGATCTCATACCTTCAAAAAGAATGTTTCTAAGTACCACAATTTCTAAGCAACACCTCATCAAATCTTGTTGTCTTTTTGTACTTTGGTCTCTTAAGAGATATCATCAATGCAATATAGCTCAGAGTATTCTGGCATGTTTGGGTGTGAAGCGAGACCTTTCCTAGTGTAAACCTACCCATCCAGATGCGTTGGAACTATCAATTTGGTCACATGATGAATAAAGAAGAATCTACATAGGCACCTTTCTCAACTTTTGATCTTTGAATATGCTTTACAAGATCATTATTTCTAAATTGAACATTTCCTAATTGAGCCCATAGGTGCTAATATCAGCCTTCAACTTGGTAATTCCCTCTAATTCTTGCAAATTCTTATTTTTAATCTCTCCATGCACCCTCCTTCATAAGGAACTCCTTCTATTGTTGTCTTTATTTTCTCAACTTCCTATCTTTTAGATTGTAACTCTCTCTCAACAACATTAACCTCCATTTCTTTGACAATAAAATCTTCTTCTTATCTTTTAATTCCTTTTCAAAGTGATTAATTTTAGTCTTATATTTTTTTGCTTCAATTTTAAGAATCTATGAATTCATCTATTTCCAGTTGAATTTTCTCCATGGAAGTCTTAAGTTCAAGAATCTTTTAATTCATTTGTTCAAATCCATGTATAGCATCATCTCTCACTTTCTTTTCCTGCACAAATTCTCATGAAATACAAAACATCTTGAGTTTCTCCACTTCTCCATTGCCATTTTCCCATTCCACTTTAGTCTACTTCTTTTCAAGTGTTTTTAGAGAAAATTCCTTTTTTTCATTTCATGCATTCTAGTACTTGTTGCTTTGGTTATGCATTGTCATTTTCCCATTTCACATACTACACACCCACCTTCCTTATCTTCTCAAGAGTAGGAAGAATCTCTTCATTCAATACATTATCTATCTCATTCACTTTGATCTAATTCATTTCAAGTTTTTTTCTAGCTGATTCCTTTTTCATTTCATGTATTCTAGTTCCTGCTACCTCTAGTTTTGGAATGTAGATGATGAATATACATTTCAAGCTAAAACCTAAAAAATCCTAAAGAACACCATTATAACCCACAACTATATTTTGATCAGTAACACTCTTATGTTGAGATTAAAAAAACCCACCTACACTCATATAGAGACTCATCACTATACCTAAATGGATCTTGACAACACTTACACACCACTAAGGGAACCACATCATATCATTTTTACTTGATAGTTCAACAAAAAAAAATATGGTGAATGTAATTTTTATCTTTCTCTCTCTCCTTAAACCCTTAAACCCTCAACCCTAAACCATCAACCCTCAACTCTTAAACCCTCAACCCTAATCCCTCAACCCTCAACCCTTAAACGCTAAACCCTAAACCCGTATACCCTCAACCCTCAACCCTCATCCCTCAATCCTTAAACCCTTAAATCCTCAACCATTAAACCCTTAATCCCTCTACCCTCTACCCTATACATTAGACCCTCAACCCTCTACGCTATACATTGGACCCTCAACCCTAATCCCTCAACCCTCATCTCTCTCTCTCCTTCCCTCCTCTTCTCTCCTTCTATCTATCTCACTTCTCCCTCCATCCCTCCCTCTCTACCCTAATCCCTCAACCCTATACCCTCAACCCTTAAACCCTCAACCCTCAACCCTTAAACCCTCTACCCTCTACCCTCAACCCTGATCCCTCAACCCTATACCCACAACCCTTAAACCCTTAAACCCTCTACCCTAAGCCCTCAACCGTCAACCCTTAATCCCTCAAACCTTAACCCTTAACCCTATACCCTCAACCCTTAATCCCTCAACCCTCAACCCTCAACCCTTAAACCCTAATCCCTCAACCCTTAAACCCTAATCCCTAAACCCTTAAACCCTCAACCATATACCCTCTACCCTATATATTAAACCCTCAACCCTCAATTCTCAACCCTCTACCCTATACATTGGATCCTCAACCCTAATCCCTCAACCCTATACCCTTAAACCCTCAACCTCATCCCCCAACCCTTAATCCATCAATATTCTACCCTATACATTAAACCCTCAACCATAAATTCTCAACCCTCTACCCTATACATTGGACCCTCAACCCTAATACCTCTCTCTCTCTCTCTCTAAACCCTCAACCCTTAAACCCTCAACCATTATCCCTCATCCCTCAACCCTTAAACTCTTAACCCTTAACCCTCAACCCTCAACCTTCAACCCTAATCACTCAAACCCTAAACCCTCAACCATAATCCCTCAACCCTATACCCTCAACCCTTAAACCCTCAATCATAAACCCTCAACACTAAACCCTTAAACCCTAAACCATTAAACCTCAACCCAATACCCTAAACCCTCAACCCTAATCCCTCAACCCTTAAACCCTCAACCCTTAAACCCTAAACTCTTAAACCCTCAACCCAATAAGCTAATCCCTCAACCCTAAACCCTCAACCCTAAACCCTCAACCCTTAATCCCTCAACCCTAATCCCTCAACCCTCAACCCTTAAAATCTAATCCCTCAACCCTTGAAACCCTATACCCTCTACCCTCTACCCTATATATTAAACCCTCTACCCTATACATTGGATCCTCAACCCTATACCCTAAAACCTATACACTCAACCCTATACCCTCAACCATAATCCCTCAAAACCTTTACCCTCATTCCTCAACCCTGAAACCCTTAAATCCTCAACCCTCAAATCCTTAATCCCTCAACCATCTACCCTATACATTGGACCTTCAACCATAATCCCTCAATCCTACACCCTCAACCCTTAAACCCTCTACCCTCTACATTAAACTCTCAACCCTAATCCCTCATCCCTATACCTTAAACCCTTAAACTCTCTACCCTATACATTAAACAGTCAACCCTAATCCCTCAAGCCTCAACCCTCATCCCTCTACCCTATACATTAAAACCTTAACCCTAATACATAAACCCTATATCTTAAACCCTAATCTCTTAACCTCAACACTTAAACCCTAATCCCTTAAACCTTGAACCCTTAAACCCTAATCCCTTAACCCTCAACCCTAAACCCTATCCCTAAAGCCTCAACCCCCCTTAAACCCTAAACCCTATCCCTAAACTCTCAACCCTTGACACTATACCTTAAACCCTAATCCCTCAACTCTCAACCCTTAAACCCTAATACCTTGACCTTTAAACCCTAATCCCTCAACCCTTAAATCCTTAAACCCTAAACCCTCAACCCCTAATCCCTTAACCCTTAAACCCTCAACCCTCAACCCTTAAACCATCAACCCTAAACGCTCAACCCTCAACCCCTAAACCCTCAACCCTCAATCCTTAAAGCCTTATCCCTTAAACCATCAACCCTAAACCCTCAACCTTCAACCCTCAACCCTAATGCATAAACCCTCATCCCTTGAACCCTAAACCCTACAACCTACAACCATAACCCTCAACCCTATACTTAAGCCCTAATCCATCAACCCAATATATTAAACCCTAATGGAACTATACCCTATACACTTAACCTTGGGCACTCAACCCTAAACATTATCCCTCAACCTTCAAACCTCTACCCTATACTTATTCCCTAAACCCTCAAGCTTAAACCTTGAACCCTATATCTTAGACACTCAACCTTGAACATTATCCCTCAACTATAAACTCTCAGCCCCCAACCCTATACCATTGACCATATACTTAAGCCCTAATCCCTCAATCCTCAACCCTAGACCTTAAACCCTAAACCCTACACCCACAAACCCCCATCCCTATACCCTATAACATCACCCTTATACCCTAAACCCTAAATATTGTCCCTAAACTATATGTACTCTCAACCCAAGTCACTCTATGACCTATACCCTCAAACCATATCATAAACCCTAAACCCAATATCCTAAACCCTAATCCCTCAACCCTCAACCCTATACCTTAAACCCTAAACCTAAAAACCTCAACCCTCATCCCTATAACCTATACCCTCACCCTTATATACCCTAAACCCAAAACCCTTACATATATGCATACAACCATATAAGCATACATACATACATACATACATACATACATACATGCATACATACATACATACATACATACATACATATAGTCATATAAGCATACATACAAGCAAACATGCATATATACATACATACATATAGGCATACATACATATAAGCATGCATGCATACATACATACATACATATAGACATACAAGTAAACATGCATACATACAGGCATACATACATACATACAAGCATACAAGCATACATACAAGCATACATACATACATACATATAGACATACATACATACATAAATACATGCATACATACAAATATATATACAAATATACATACATCAAACATACTTAACAAACTTGCAAAAAACAATTCCAAGTGAGACATAATGTGAGCATGTTATAATGCGCTCACGTTATGTGAAGCTTGAGAAACATGCAACAACATTTTGCAAAAAAGGACCAAAATACAAAACAATTTTATAATGCGAGCGTGTTATAACACACTTGCGTTATATCTTGCTTTGGGAATCCCTAAGCCTTAGGCTTGGGATTTGCTTTGGATTGCCAAACCAAAGGCTTGGAGTACCTTCCCAATATCCAAATATGCGTTTTTGCATATTCTAAAAGATTTCACATAATCTCATTCATGTTAACCGTCAAGTTTGCACATGTTTCAAGGTTGAGTAAATCGAACACTTGGGTAATGTTAGGCTCTCTCTTAGCTATTTAATGATGTAATTTTTTGCACATTTTTACAATGTTAAGGCTTTCATCTTTAATTTCTTTTGTTTGTGTGTCTACTTTTTGTCATAAACAAGTGTTTGGTATTTTTTACTTTATTTTTTAACCGTTCATTGAAATTTCAAATAAATTAAACTTTTATAAACTAGACTCCATTCTACACATTCAAAAAAAATCATTTTTCATTAGTTTTCAAAAATTATAGGGGTAGCATAGCCAAAATTATGTTTTTCACGATGTGTCCACTTTGAAAATTAGTAAAAAAACAAATATTTATTAAAAAATCATCAGAAAAATCAGGCATAAACTATATGTTGTTAGCTAATTTCTCACTGAAGGGATTTTTAAAATACCAAAAAAAAGTTAACCTTTTTGGGAGCCACACAAGATGCTATGTTATGTTTCTTTGACAAAAACAACACCAATTTTTGTGGCTCCCTTTTTTGAACCCCTTAATCTCTACCATTTTTAAAAAGAATTAGTAGTTTAGAAAGTAGACTCAGAGCACTACGAACATTGTTTTTGTTGCATCTTAAAATTTTAAGTGTAACTACCCTCAATTTCTCATCCAAGGTAAGTATTTTTTTATTTCAAAAAAAAGTGGCCATTTAAGACCCCTTTTTGGCCCCCCATCTTTCTACACTTAACCATGCTTTCATTTCACCTTTTATGCAATTCTTTTTCTATTGCTTGATTGGGAATTTAGCTTGTTACTAATAGTTTGGTGGTTTTTGTGCAAGTTTCAAGCTCTCAAACCTCATTTTCATGTTCATACAATTGGTTCAAACTAGACATGAATCAATCATCAATCAGTCTATATCTCAATCATTAATCAATCAATTGGTTTTCAACTTGACTAGAGACAAGATCATGCTTTTCTTTATATCCTTGTGCATGCTTGCTTGCTCACTTGTGTGTATCTTTTTCACATGCATTTATCATGATCTTTATAATAAACCATTCATAATAAATAATCTCCCTTCCATAATAAGTTATCCATCAATGCATAATAAACCATCCCTTGCTACAACTAATACTTTTCCTAAAAACAAACAAAACATCCTTCAAACACTAAGCTTAACAAATCATGGAATAATAGATAAACTATCAAGCTATTCTTCATATCTAATTGATCAATTGCCTATCTTTAGCGTCTGTCTTTATCTATGGTCTTTTTTCTATGGTCTTTTATCTCTTTTATATTCTTCGTCTCTGGCAAGATGATCTAAATGGTTGTTGACTCATTTGGTCTAGTGAGTGTTATCTTTTCTTTTATTTATCTTTTTCCATGTTCCTATCCTACCCAAGGATTTCCACAAGTGATTAGAGGGTGAGGATGGATCATGACTGTTTTTCTTTTGATTTACGTTTGTGGTTTGTCTTGACAATATGGCTGGGGCAACTAAATTCCTAGTATAAGTCATGACACTCCTTGTCTACAATGTGTTTTTTTACACAAAGGGATAATATTTCACACCTTGGCCTTTCCATACCTCAGTGTACATCATCCCCTTACAAAATAAAAAGGCTCGATGATGATATATGTGCATTTATCAAGGCTTATGATGATATATTCATCACTTCCCTTTCTATATCCATCCTTCTTACTAACCTTTTCTTCTAGCTAATATTTCTTTGATCCATTCTATCCTGATCAATTAATCTTCTCCACAACTCATATCAATCAAACTAACTACTCTTTCCTTCTTACTAACCTTTTCTTCTAGCTAATATTTCTTCTATCTGCATGCATTAAATCATCTTATCTATAAATTTGCCTCAATTTTTTTGGATTTTTTCACTAAATTTCTCGAGGGGGCATCATATTATCCTATTTCCATCAAGGCACGTTGGGGCAAGACTTGATTTTTCTTTTTCTTTGAGACAACACTAAAAATCACATTGTCTCAAAGAGGGGCAAAATGTAGACACTTAAAATTATCCTGAGCCTATTGTCCTATTTTCTTACTAACTTTTGTCTAACCATAATTCTTAGTCTAACCCTCATTACATCTAACCCTAATCCAATTTTACTCTCTTTCTCATACACACATAATTAATTTTTTTATTATCTAATTATACTAATATCCTCCATTTCATTATCTATCTAATTAAATAATTATTACTGAATTATTTACTTACTAACATCGCCTTTGATTAAATAATTTTTATTTATTTCATTTCACTAACCTAATGTCTAGTCTATAATTAATTAAATTATTTGAATTTAACTAATTATCCATTATTTGTGAAATAAATGATTTTCATTTATTTTAATTTTCAAAATTTAAACTCTTACAAACCTCCATGATTTTTGAAATTATGAACTCTTCCATTCCCACTAATTTTGAATTGGATCTCTTCCAAATTGCCACTAATTTCTCAATCTTCTTCCACCCGTAAATTTTGCTTTTGATTCCACTAATTTCTCCAATCGTGTGGAACTAATCTTGAATTTGAAAATGAGCAAGTTTCCTATGAAATTTGTCTCATGCGATCTTGACCCTTCATTTATTTTCAATCTCGTCTGTTCAAATTTTTTACCACCACTTCGTCTATAAATTCAGGGTTTGAGCTCTTTATTTATCTAACCACCATCTTTGAATATTTTTTGAAATTATCATCTTGAACCACTATCTTCGAATCTTTCTTGCCACCATTATCATCATAAGTTTCTTACTTTGTGCACTCCAAAAATCTAAGAGCAACATATCACAAATATTTAAAAGAAAAGAGGAGAAGGGAAATAGAAGTGATTCAACTATGACATAAGAGGTATAATTCATGTTTTGTATGCTTTCATTTCACATTTGATACAATTTTGTTTTCTATTGCTTGATTGGGAATTTAGCTTGTTACTAGCATTTTTAGTGGTTGTGCAAGTTTCAAGCTCTCAAACCTCATTTTCCCATTTGTACACATAGTTTTATCATTTTTTCCTATTTCATTGTTCATAGAGATTGACAGTTCAATATAGGAGCTTGACTTGAAGGAAAATTCCAAAATATCCCAAACACTTTTCCCTTCTCTTGTGTTTGCAAGTATCTTAAGAGCACGAGAAACTACATAGAAATTTGCAAGTGTTTTCATGCTCATTATTTATTTCCATTTCTTTGTTAAATACAATGTAGTTTTTTTTCATTTATTGCATTTCTTTATCTATTTCACTATATAGTATTTGTTGGTGTGCTCTTGTATCTAATTGAATAGATTGGGTGAACTATTGGACTAGATTGACACATTTTCTAAATTTTTTTAGTAACTTGGGTTACATGGATGATTGTGTGAAGCATGGACATTTGTGTGACACATTGGCATCCTAGGTATCAAGTTCCTCTCTTGGTCCTATTTTTTGTTTTATAATATGCTTCTATAAATTAGTCTTTCATTTCTAGTAAATTACACTGTCTTGATTCTTTTCATGTTTTAGCTAAATGAAAGTTGTTCATTTCTAAATTCAAAAAATATTTTTGAAGTAAACAAAATTATTTTTCTCTTTCTATATTACATAGAAGTTCATTTATAGTTATATAATATTATAAGAAGTAATGTAGTGTTCATTTGGTTAGAAAATAAGTGTCTTTTAGTTAAATTAGTTTTCCTCTATTACAAGGTTGATTGTACAGTCTTCTAAATAATCAAATAGATGTAACATTTGACTTAAGATTCTATTTATTTTCCAATAGAGAGTTCCCTTTTTCGATATGGCCAATGCTTACTATGATCATGGAATTTGTAACATGCCATTTGTTCACTCAAGTAAAATTTCCCAATTTTTCACTTTCAATTAAATAAACTATGTAACTTAACCATTGCCATAAAAAAATTCTTTTATTAATAGAGAACAAATGAACATAGATGTCATAACAATAATCAACACTGATTTCATTTTCAAGATAATATTTCACACATTACAATATTTCAAAGAATGTGTACAAAGTACATACATAGCTCAACTGAGCTTCAAAGCAATAGATATAGATGGTCCATGAATCTCCTTTCAAATCTTGGTCTTTTGTTGCCTACTAAGGAGGAGAAGCATCACTCAAGTGTTTTTCCACCAACCACAGACTCATATGTGGTCTCTTGCACATCTTGTTGGCATATGGCTTCTAATGTTGTCATTTATGGAAACTGAAGTCATTCCCATGATCCACAGTTTAGTATCCAGTCATACCGGTAGATAATGTGATACAGTGTATATTACCGGCAGAATATGTGTGGAACAGGGTATCCGGTCAAATGGCTTCACCAGATCATCTTTTTATGTTGTGGATCTCTGGAATTGCTTGATAAGCATGTGGATTATCTTATTATCGAGCTTTGTGGTGTTGCATTAGTTACAGCATGAGGTAGGAGGTCCGGTAGGACATTTTCTGTCTATTTGTCTATTGTAGTCGACTCAAGGAATGTGGTGCACTGTGGATGTGTTAAGTGGAATTACTCAAGATGCTTTCATGTTCAAATATTTAATTATTGGTCCTAGCTATGGACTAGCCAACTTTTTTGGATACTTATCAAATTTATTCATATTTTGGGCTGACAAGTTTCAAATATCCTAAGTTTTATTGAGCCGACTTGTAGCGATTATATCTCCAGTCGCGAATATATTTAGATAATCGATCACATCATTTTTTTGGAACAACAAGAAGTATTGGTGTATGTTGCGAACATCCAAGGATTATTTGAGTGATATCATGTGCAATTTCACTTGTGCATAAGGGTTTTGTGTGTGAACTTGAGCAGAGCAGAGCAAAAGTTCAATATCAATCAGAAGGACTAAAGTTTGTCATCAGAACATAACTGGAACTGCAACCAAGCATTGGTAGATGCTATATTTTCATTTCATTCTCTTTTAGATGATCTATTTTAAACCTTTATAAGGACAATAAGTCCATTTTGAGCAGTGAGCTCTAGGCAATGAGCCTTAATGCAAGTGCTTTCCCATTTTGTAATATTTCCATTGAGTATACTCAAAACTTATTGTGGATTGGCCATCCACCATGGTTTTTCCCTTAACAAGGTTTCCACATAAAAATCCTTGTGTTATGGTTGTGTGGTTTCTTGCTTTTATTTTTTGCATATTGATTTTAATCAAATGTTTTAAGTGGAATAAGGATCAGAGTAAAAGAATTAATTTTTACACAACAATGATTCACCCTCCCTCGCAGTGTCACTTGTTTCCAACAATTGGTATCAAAGCAAGTTCCTCGAAGGAAGTCTAACAGCTTGGGGAGATATTGGAAAGTGTTCTTAATGGATATAAGCAATCTTCAACAACAACTTATGATGGCTTTGGATGATCCTGACCAGTCAAAATATGAGATCTGGGAACTGCATAATCTTGAGAATGTAGAAAAATTCATCCAGTCCTTAAAGGACAAGATCAATGAATCAAGAGAGAAAAGAAAGGAATTATGTGGTCAGCTAAAATAGAAGATCAAAACTGTAGAAGATGATCAACTCAGTCAGGATTTGAAAGAGAAAATAGAAGAATGTGAAAATTTTTCCCAAGAGAATGCTGCCCTAAAGCATGAGATGGAATCTATCATGATGAAGATGACCAAGGAATTTGAGGATGGAAAGAAGAATGAAGAAAATATTACACAATCTTTGAAAGAAAAGTCAGAACAATGTACCTGAATAGATAATGAATCAGAACAATCCAAGAACAATGAAGAACTTGAAAAGCAACTTGATGAACTCAGAAATGAACTTGCTACTGCAAATGAGTATAAGGAGAAATTCAATGCAAGCTCAGCCAAACTTGATGAACTAATCAAGGGACAAATGACTAATGGTGACCGACGAGGTCTTGGATATAAAGGAGAAAGCTCTAGATCTAGACAAAGGAGCTTTGGAAAAAGGAATCTTGGACCAAGAAAACTCAGACAAGAAAACCAAATGAAAGGACCCAGAAGGAATCTGGTAAGGCAACCTAATGCTCAAAAATTTAATGGCTATTGTTATACCTAACACAAATTTGGTCATATGGCTTCTCAGTGTAGGAGTAGAGTGAATGCAAATGGACCATCATTCTCAGGTCAATGTTTTAACTACTATAAGTATGGACATAAGTCAAGTGAATGCAAATTATGATAAAAAAATTTCAAAGAAATGTCAGATGTTATGCATGCAATAGATTTGGAAATATTGCTAACCAATGTAGATCAAGAAAAATTTAGTGGAACAATTGGCCTAGACAGAGAAGTGTTGTGTGCTATAGCTGTAATAAATTTGGTCACACTTCTAGATTCTGTTGGAACAGAAGAGGTTCGGTAAAATAGAACATGCAACTTGATGTTAAAGGAAAAGGGAATCACTACTAATGAGATCAAGAAACAAATGCAAAAGAAATGGGTGAAGAAGAATCCCTCTGTAGAAGAAAATGGATCCACACCAGAAGCCTCTTCTAGTAATACTTCAGGAAATTGATCTCAGGCCTCTATTATAAGGGGGGTTGTCAAGAAAAACTCCTAAACCCCCTACAAGTGATTGGTACTAGAATTCGGATGAGTCCAGTCGATACCTCTCAGACATTGTAAGAAGAATCTATGACATTAGTAAAGAATATTGGAGATCTTCATAAGAATTATCTGTCTCAGAACATAAAGGACAGTGAACCAGTTGAGTTAGGGCAAGCGAATTTATTGCAAAAGTAAAAAGTTAGGTTTGAGGACAATAAAAGAACGGTTTTCACTTTCATTTTTTGCATTGCATTCATATGAAAGAAGTTTGGAGCGCTCTGAGGTGATCTTTTCCAAATTGTGAAAAGATTCAAGTATAGAGGAGAATCTACGATTAAATTATGTTTCTTCTCTGAAAGGTATTTATTGCAAAACCTGTAAATTTGTGTGCTCATAATTATGTCTTACCCTCTTATAGTTGAAGTCAAGGATAGGCCACAACCAAATTTCAAGTGGCATCCATATAAGTCCGTTGACACAGAACCCCTAGGTGCATTTTCGTCGATTTCATACGGAGTTCTGCATATAGAAGATATTACGGCATATGTGCATGCTAATATTGAAGATTTGGGTAGTTCGCGGTTGTTGGAATTATATTCTAATCACATAGTTCAAGAGGATTTTTTTGTGAAACTTGAATTCCAAACCCTAGTGGACAAGAAATTTGTGTAGTTCACAAAGTTTCCTATATTTGAGGAGGATGAGTGGGTTTGATACATATTGAGTCATGTGCATGATGAATTTATGTGGCTGGATGTGCCATTCAAATTTTCCAAGGAAGCTTTTTATGTAGTTACAGGCTTGAATTCCTCTGGAAGACTTCCAGTATTGAAGTTAGTAAAGAATGATGAGATTACTAAAGCAACTGGCTCACATTGGGACAGAAGGGCAATGACTATAGAACATATTGCCAAAGTTGATGTAAAATTTACATCCATGGTCATAGGTTACAAGATTTACCATTCAAGCTAGGAGAATTTTGTATCCGGTACAGCTATCTATACAGCGTATGAAATGATCAAACAAAATGAAGATTTTGATCTATGTGAGTTGCTCAGAGGTCAACTGTTGGAGAATTTGAGAAAGATCAAGAAGGACAAGAAGAATGTATTCAACTTTAGAAACTTGTTAATATGTCGGTATTTCTACTTCACTGGTGAAATACCAAGAGTTGGTAAAGTTCAATGGCGTAAAGATATGTCGGTAGTTGTTCAAATCTAGGATTTACTATGTGCACTCGGTGATCGACTGACCCACAACACAATCTTGTGGGGTCATTTCAAAAACTTCCAAAGCTTAATGCATGCTAGAGAGAGAATTCCAACCATAATAGTATAAGAGTATAAAGATACTATATGCTTTTTGACAGACATTGACCAGTGTTACATGGAAATTGTTGATCCTAGAACTGTTTGGATCGTGTCGATGGGGTATGAAGTAGATGGAAACATTCTGAGGATGTATGTTGAACATTTGCTAAATTCACCACTGGATCCTAATGAAGAAAGGTTTGGCACCTATGCAGAGAAAATCCTACAAGTTCATTCTGATTTGAGAAAGCCCAAGTCAATCAAAAAGGTGAGAAAGGAAACATAAGCTTTTGCAAAAATAATGGGTCTTCCAGTTAAAAAACTGAAAGAAATAAGAAGGAAAAGATATGAAGCTGAAGCAGCCAAAAAGAAGGAAAAGGCATCATCTAATGGTCCAAGAACATCCTCTATTAACACCAGATCAACCAGGAATTCCCCTGTAGCACAACCAATCAAGCTGAAGCCTCCAGAAAAAGAAAAAATAAAATCTCAAGAACTTACAAAGTTGTATCAGCAGATGAAGAGGAAGAAACTAACTTTGAAGAAGTAGTAATAGAGTTAAAAGCTTTTGGGACTCATGTTGTCCAACTAAACAAGAGAAAATCCTCCAGTAAAGGTAAAGAAGTGAAGAAAAGGACCAAAGTTCACAAGCCCAGCATAATAGTTGAGGAAGTTGAAGATGTAGTAGTAAATGATGGAAATCTCATACCACTCTTTGACCTGTATGAGACTTTTGATGATTTTGGTAAGAAGATTCTTGAAGAAGCTACTATTAAGCACTTGAATATTTTCAATAAAACTCTTGTTGAAATCATGTTTAGCTTGCCTACAAGCCTATATAATGCATTGGAAGCTAGAAGAGAGAGTGCCAAAACAGAGGAAGAAAATCTAAGGAAAAGAGTTCTTGCTGACTTGTGCCCGGAAATGGGAATTGAAGAAATGGATTTACTTCTTCATAAAGCTATAAAGGATTTCAGAAGCAAGTCAAGAATAAAAAAACTCATGATTGGTGACACTGATGCAGTTATTAGTGAAACTAAGACAATTCTGGAACAGTACTTGTCAAAGGAAAAGGTAAATATTGAGGAGATCAATATTGAACATGTTGAAGGATATGAGGAAGTGAATGTAGAGATAAATAAGTCAGAAGAAGGAAATGAAAATGAGGAGAACATTAATGTTTCTGATCCTCTGGTGTTTAAGGATATTCTAACCTCTCCAAATGCAGAAAATTCAGAGACACATGTTGTATCTAAGGTCCCAACTGAGGCAGTTGATGAAGCAAAAGAGGCACTTACTAAAGAAACTGAAATGCCTAAAGCCAATCCTGAAGCAGAATCTCAAGTTGAAAAGAAAAAGGAGCAAGAAATCACGATAGAGGAAGTGAAGGAACCTTTATTGGAGCAACATGATGAGCTAGATCCTGAGTTGGATGAAAATGCAATTAATCTTTCCACTTTGTCTCCAATTCAGATGATGAAGGTTGCCAAAATTGCCCAAGCCAAAGCTAGTGAAAAGATATTGAAATCTCACATTGAGGACAGTGAACTTTTAAAGCTTGCATCCAAAGTCCTACAAAAATTAATTCCTACTTATGTTGTGGAACCATCAGGTTCTTCCTCTGGTGAGTTGAAAAAGTTAATAAGCTTTGTAGATTCTCATTTCGAATCTTTTGAGAAATCGGCCCTAGATAAAGTGAAGGAGTTCAAAGAGATGAGGATTAATAGCCTAAAGGAATTAATTGCCAAAGATAAAAATATGTTAGGCTCCTGCATAAAGAATATTCAAAGTACTATATCTAAAGGAGGAAAAGTGTACAAGTCTTGCTTAGTCTTGTCAAAATTTACTGAAGCAAATGAGAAGCAAGTGAAAGATATTGAGCAGCAGTTGGTTACTATTTCCAATACATTTGACCCATTGGTAGGCAATATTTTTCATCAAGAAAGTCAAGTTATATCTTTTCTCAATCAAATAAAGAATCTAAACGTTGAAAATGAAAGGATTATTGGCAGAGTAAGTGAACTCAGGGGGCTAATAAGTCCAAACATTAAGATGATGGAAAATGCTCTGAAAGAAGCTAAAATTGTTATGACCGCTCCTGATCTAGTGAGCCTCGAAGCTACTGAAACCTTGGCATATCTTCTTTGTGGTAACATTATTATTTTGGAGAGTCTGAAAAGTCTGTGGGACTCAAAATTAAGTGGACTAAAGAATGTCTTTGCAAACGTCTTCAAATTTTTGTAAGTCTCTGGATATGGTTGAACAGTTTTGCGAATTTTGGCCAATTTTGTCATTGATGTCAAAGGGGGAGAGAGTGAAGTGAAAAATGCTTTGATATTATTAGGGGGAGTTGTATTTTGCATTTTGGCAGTGTACTTATCAGTCTCGACACTTAGTCATTTTTCACTAAGTGTTGCCTTCAATGCCAAAGGGGGTGATTGTTGGAATATGGCTTCTAATGTTGTCATTGATGCAACTGAATTCATTCCCATGATGCACAGTTCAATATCCAATCATACCAATAGATGATGTGGTACAGTGTGTATTACCAGCAAAATACGTGTGGAATAGGGTATCCAATCAAATGGCTTCACCGGATCATCTTTTTGTGTTGTGGATCTCTGGAATTGCTTGATAAGCATGTGGATTATCTTATTATCAAGCTTTGTGGTGTTGCATTAGTTACAGTACAAGGTAGGAGGTCCAGTAGGACATTTTTCTGTCTATTTGTCTGTTGTAGCCGACTTAGGGAATCTAGCGCATTATGGATGTGTTAAGTGGAATTACTCAAGATGCTTTCATGTTCAAATATTTAATTATTGGTCCTAGCTATGGACTAGCCAACTTATTTGGATACGCATCAAATTTATTCATATTTTGGGCCGACAAGTTTCAAATATCCTAAGTTTTATTGAGCCAACTTGTAGCAATTATATCCCCAATTGCGAATATATTTAGATAATCAATCACATCATTTTTGTGGAACAACAAGAAGTATTGGTGTATGTTGTGAACATCCAAGGATTATTTGAGCGATATCATGTGTAGTTTCACTTGGGCATAAGGGTTTTGTGTGTGAACTTGAGCAGAGCAGAGCAGAAGTTCAATATCAATTAGAAGGACTAAAGTTCATCATCAGAGCATAACCGGAACTACAATCAAGCATTGGTAGATGCTATATTTTCATTTCATTCTCTTTTAGATCCATTCCAAACTTTTGTAAGGACAGTAAGTCCATTTTGAGCAGTAAGCTCTAGGCAGTGAGCCTAAATGCAAGTGCATTCCCATTTTGTAATATTTCTATTAAGTATACTCAGAACTTATTGTGGATTGGCCATCCACCATGGTATTTCCCCCAATAGGTTTTCCACGTAAAAATCCTTGTGTTATGGTTGTGTGGTCTCTTGCTTTCAGTTTCTACATATTGATTTTAATCAAATGTTTTAAGTGGATTAAGGATCAAAGTAAAAGAATTAATTTTTACACAACACTGATTCAACCCCCCCCCTCTTAGTGTCACTTGTTTCCAACACATCTATCATTCAATAGATGGTCCTACCCTTCGATGAAGAGATTGGTGGTGTAACCTCATAACGACAACCATTTTGAGCTTAGTGTTGTTTCCTACATGTCTATAACTTGTAAACCTTATAATCCAAGGCTAGCATGCATAACTGGATCACAATGAATTGATAGTGGAGCCAAAGGAAAACACACTACTTTGGCCAAAGTGTTGTCACTCAGTACTTTGAGTGATAGTCATCCTACTCACATACACTACTCAAGATTGATTTGACTTTAGGCCATTATAATTTATGCATAGGTATTTCCTTCTATGGGTAGTCTCTAACCCTAGACACATCCTATTCCCTTTCCCTAAAACTCAATGGTATGTCTACCCACAAAGCATAAATATAAGTTACCCTCCCTTCAATGGATAATCAAATCCTAGGTGTAACTTACAAGCTATCTAGTTCAATTAAATAACTTAGCAATGAATAACCCTTAAGCTTCCTTGTTTAATCATACCTAGTATACTTATACTAATGACAAACAATCCCTCCTATTATGGAGTAAATACAAGCATTTTCATAGAAAAGCATAAAACAACTTATTTTTCCTTTCCAAAGAAAATGTTATGATTTCCTAATGCAAGTATTCTCAAGAAGTTCTAAAAAAAGCATTAAAAATTAATTCTTTCATAAATAAAGACAAATAAGAGAAGACTAGATCCCCATGCCTATAATACACTTGACCCAATTGACTGACTTGATGCACAACATTCTATTGACAACTTGCTAGCCTTCACTTTTCCACTCTTGAAGCGATACTTCATTATGTCCTCTTTCACAAGATAACTCAATGCTCTCACAAAGTAACTCTAATATCTCATAAAATAACTCTAAGCTCTCACAAAATATAGCTCTCAGAATATTTGTTGTAGAAATAGATTTGCAAAATAGTGTGTCCCAAATGAGAGAGCTATCCCATCTATTTATACAAAAAAATGAGACATTGATGCCAAAAGATAAGTCATGTCAGTTGATAACACTCCACATGCAAAATGACTCACCTCTCATAGCAAAAAGGTGGCAGAAAGCTAAGTGAAAACTCAACTTGGTATTCTACAGATCAACCCCTTTGGCTTGACAGTAGCTCAAGACTAATTCAAATATGCACATGCCTAAAAGATGAGAATCGACTTGCATACAAGAGACTTCTATAGAAACAAAGTTTTCATGTATTTGCACCATGTAATAGCCTTCCTCCTATTCTTTTGGTGTGGCTTATCTCTATCAAATAGTCCTCTATTTGTAGGCAACACATAATCTAAGTCGACTTGGTCATAGTCTATTATTTTGATAGAGAAAAGATTAGTCAACTCCTTATTTACAACGTTCAAACTTGTGCTTTGACCATGCACGTTACTTGTTGATTATTCCCTTTATTATGCATTTAAACCACTAGCACAACAAACACATTTATTTAATATTTCCATCACTTTTATCTTTTGGATAAATGCATTCAAAGGTAGAAATAATACGCTACTATAAAACAACGATGCTTTATTATATATATATATATATATATATATTGTGTCACCAAAAAGTGTATAGTTGACATTTTTATGCTCACTTGAGTCTCTCTTATGGACCTTGGCTTAATTTTTCCTAGATTTGATATTGTAATGTGGCCAACACATTCACATTAGGTCTTGGACCCTTGAGAATCATTAAGACTTCTAGGATGTCTTGTAAAAGTGTTGTAACCCACTTTCACACTTTTCTAGGACCTTTTCATCATAATTCACTTAAATATCCCCTTTTTATCACTTACCAAGTCTTATTTCAAAGTGTTGTAAAGAGTTGTAACAAACTCTCACGCTTTTCTAGACTTCTCATCACTAAATCAACCCTTTCCCATGTTTAATTGACCCCTTCATGCACTTTTTGGTCATACTTAAGTGTATTTTGGTAGGATTTTATTCTCTTACCCTTGAGGTCAGCCTATGATGTGTTATTTTTGGGAAATGTTGGAAAATCATGTATAAATAACGGTCTTCTCAATTTTCATCTTCTAACATCTCCTAATCTCCTACAATCTCATAGTTCATTAAGCATTCAATTTCTCAAGCATTCAAGCACTCTAAGCATAATCAAGCCATCCATTGGAGCACTTCATTGAATATCTTTCGATTTCAACATCAAGGGTTTGGTAAGTTTATGACATTGCATGTTATCTATTTATCATTCTCTTCATATTTCATTTCATTATCTAGGGTTTGATTACCAAAGTGGGGTTTGACCAAGGCAAACCCCTATACTACCCTTTTTCCACTCTTTGCATGTGTGCTTGCAGACTTTGTATGTAGATTTGTCAAAGAGTTTGGTGTCAAAAAGTGGTCAACACTCCATCAAAGTCAACATAACCCTCATTGAAACTTGGAGACTCATTTCAGTTCATTTTTTGCAGAATCAAGATCAGACACCTATTAGAAAAGCAAGTGCAGATCGAAATCTACAGAATCCTATCCCAAAATTCCAGAAATCTCCAAGTGGACTAAGTCACCATCTATGGTGAATTAGTCCCACTGTCAGGCCTGAAAAGTGGTTTCTACATTTTTGGATACCCATTTGGCATATTCTCATTCTAGCAAATTTTCCCTGAAATTGGACTAAGTCCCTAGCTTGGCGTAAGTGTCCCAGTCAAAAATTTTAGTCAACTCTATAGGATTCCAGAGCCTCTCTACTTCAGATTCTATATTCCAGGTGCATCTCTCCAATTCTGTTTAATTCTTTCATCATTTACTTGCATTCTTAGGCGCTTTTGCATACATCACTGTGTTTTCCAGCACTTTGCATTTCTTAGGTTTAGCATTATTAAATCATTTCTTTTTCAGTTTGTTGCATTTAGACATCATAATTAGATACATTACATCCTTTTTACATTAATATTTAGTGTAGACATTAGCATTTTGGGCCCATTTTCTCTCCTAGGTGAAAAACTTAAAAGAGTTAGAGAAACCTCTTGGATAATCAAAATCATTGTCCACATTTTGGTGAACCCAACTTTTGAGCATATTTGCTTCTGATTTCAAGTGCATCCTAGGTTTAACTTGCATTAGGAGTTGCATTGTTTAAATTGCATCCTAGGGTTTTAAAAATTGCATTAGTGAAAAGCTCATATAGCTTGCATTTTTGCATCATCTTTCATTAGAATACAACAAAATTTCTGCATTTTCATACTATAGCTAGATTTCTGCATTTGAAAAATATCAAGTTGCATTCAAAAATTTTGAAAAATCACAAAAAAAAATCATCACTAGGACTAATTTGCCACACTCGGTGACTTAGTCCTTCTATACATTTTACATTGTCATTTTTGGCATTTTTTGTCCATTTTCTACATTTTTTTTTTTTGTTATTGTCTTTTATCGTACTTTCCAGATTTGTTGTTTATTGCATCTAGTTTGCTTTCATCATGGCTTTTTGCTTTAATAAATTTTGGATGTCATTCAAATCTTTAGTGGACATGTCAAATTGTGCCTTTGGAATTGATCCTAATGACCTTGAGCTTCCTCATGCTCCTTCAACTCCTCATGAATGTCCTCCTTGTGTTGTTGACATCATTGGAGAAGAAGATGATAGAATGAATAAGTTCTTAAACGAATGTCTTGACAACCTTGAAGCCAATGCATCCTTTTATCCATCCATGAAACAACAAGACCTTCCTATAGTCTCATCTCCTGATATGTTTGGTTACCTACATCCTGAAACAAATGAAGGACCTAAGTCCCCTCCAACAGGTGGACCTAGTTCCTCTAAACAAGCAACTCCTCAACCATTCTATGATAACAAAGTTACAAACACACCAATCAACCTTGAAGAAACTTATGGAAAAGGTTTACCATCTTAAGCAAACAAGGTTGTGACACAACAATTGAACATAACATTCATCAACTTTTCGAACAATGACCAACAGATGAAAACACAATAATGTTAGGCTATCAAGATCCTCCTCATGACAGCAAGCCTCCCATAGAATATTGGAGACTTTGTGATGATGGCACGGTGATCTTTGATTCCCCCCTGATTTGAATGACCTCCTTCCTTGTGAACAACCCTTACATAATACCAATGACAAGTGTTGACCTCCTATAATGATTTAACAACTAAGCTCTTAAAGATATGATTCAAAGATTAAACATCTAATCTGAATAGTTGTCTTAATCATCATGAAGGTGCATTTAACTTGTCAACCTAGGGACGTGGACTTGAAATGGGTCAGCATAGTATGTGCACTAGGAATCCATAGTAGCCATATTCATTCTACAACTAAGAAAGACATAATGTTGAAAGTAAATTGCTTAGAAAGAAATAACATAAGTACTGAACATCAACCAACAACTATACTAAGCTGAAGTGCACGACAAAAATGAAAATATGAGCAAACAAACAGGAAACTACTATTTCTACTTTGGCTGTAGGAATAGTCACAGAATGGAATTCTAGTGGCTACAGAAACAAACCATTGCCATATTTGTAACTATTTGCATAGAAAAGTAACAACTAAGCTAAAGGATGGAATGCTCACCAAGTGGGCCCCCTTGGATGAGTATCCCTTAAGACAAACTTAGATGCAATGAACTTATAACTTCATTTTGTTCATTGGAAAGCATGATTACAATAGAGCAGCATAACTATATTACTGAAAAACTAATAATGTGAGTACAACATCAAATTAATTAACCTTCTAAGAAGGAGCATCTAAGTCTTATTTATAGGAGGAAAAACTACTAACTAACTCCAACAGATTAGGAGGATGCCACTTTAGGGAAAGCATAGAAAGTGGAAAGGAGGTTATGCATGCATGGAATCTAGTCAAGCTCGTTTGCTTTAATGCAGATCTAGCATAACAATAGCTCCTATATTCGCTCAACAAACTATTATGAACATTTACAAGGTGGTTACAATCTTCGATTTGAACTATGAATTTCCCTCCATTGACCTTTGAATGATCACCTTATTGACCTTTATGGCGAACGATTAGCTGGCAGAATCTTCCTCAATTTTGTAGGCTCTAATTATATTTGCATGACAACATTAGTACACACAACAATTGCATATCTATAACTATCTTAAAGTAACATTCATTAATCCACATGTAAAATTAACATAGATAGTTCATATAGTATGTCAATGTCATTTAAAAGTTACAAAAATAAGCTTATGCCCAATGTCTATGGTTTTGAGGAAATAACATGAAAAGGTCAACATCCAAGTATCAAAGTCTATGGAAACAACAACAAATGGATAGTAAAATCTATCAAAATTTAGCCATAAATTAGACTCATCAACAAGGATGAAAGGATCCCCTTGGGACCTCTTCCTCCAATTCATGAAAAGGGTGAATCTAGTAAACGCAAACGACCTTATAAATTGAAAAAACTAAAGTTTCCTCTCCATCCACCACCTGAATGTGAAAGGAAATTACAATTCCTTCTAAATAAAGAACTCATTTTATTACAACCTATGAATAGGTTGGTAATCTACCCTAAAGATGCTAACATTCCACATTGCACTTATCATCGTATTCTTGGACATAGAAGCAATGAATGTCATCAATTGAAAGAAATACTAAGCAAGTTTCACTTTGATGGCGATAATTGCTATCCAATAAATCCTTAAGACATTACCAATTCACCTCATCATGTAATAGTTGTAGAATATTCCCTTCTCACTATTTCATGATCTTTCCCACCACCTGTCTCGTTTCATTCTTGCCTTGCACTAAGTAGGGCAAGAAGTTGCTAGCCTTGTCCTTGTGATGCATTTGTCCTTGTTCCTTAGCTATGTTTTTCACCTTCCACTTATCCTGACTAAGAATGGGAGGTGGATAACTCACTTGATGGTTGACTTGCCTTTGTATTACTAACATTTTTCTTTTCTTTCGTATATGTGTGTATCATGTTCCCCCGTGATGTGATGTTTGATGTTTTCCTCTCTTTGTAACATTCTTCTCTATGTTGTACATCACTTTTTCCTTTCACTTTTATTTTGTGTTTTTCCTTTTGGGGATGAGACAAAGCGTAGAGACGCCCTATGTCTCTTCCATGTTGACCCAAAATGTCCCTTTATTTTCTTTTTCACTTTTGCTTTTGTTTTTCCTTTTGGGGATGACGCAAAGTGTAGAGACACTCTATGTCTCTTCCATGTTGACCCAAAAGGTCCTTTTATTTTCTCTTTCACTTTTTCTTGTGTTTTCCTTTTAGGGGTGATGCAAAGTGTAGAGATGCCCTATGTCTCTTCCATGTTGACCCAAACTGTCCTTTTTACTTCTTTTTTTGCTTTTTCTTGTGTTTTTCCTTTTGGGGATGACCCAAGGCATTGAGACTGCAATGTCTCCTTCATGTTGACCCAAAAGCTTTTCCTTTTCTTTTTCCTTTCTTTCTCTTTTTTCCTTTTGGGATGATGCAAAGCATTGAGACAGAAATGTCTCTTCCATGTGGACCAAAACGGATTTTATTTTTCTTTGTTTTTGCTCTTGTGTCATCTCTTCCAATTCCATGTATTTGGGGAATGATGATAGTTATGAGCTCTTTAATAAAAACATTGTAAAGAACACACACCCCAAATCCATAGATCCCTATGTGTTTGGTGTGTTCCTTTTTGGGGAGAAACCCCTCTTTCTTGCTCCTTTTCCTTCACATGATGCAGCCTTACTCAGAAATGTATGACTTGGCATAGGGGCTTTCCAGGTTGGCTCTCATGTCTTGTTTCTTTTTGCATTTTTCATTCACTACTTTAAAGTAATTGCTCACAAAATGGTGTGTAGCAATTCCTTTAAAGTGGGGGCATACATTGGCATTATTCATTTGCACTTTTTTTCTTTTTCTTGGTTCTTAGTGCAACCATGTTACTTTATACGATGTGTTTGTCACTTTTTGGATGACATTGGGTGTGATTTCCTTCATGAGCGTGATCAATCTTAACATATTACATTCCTTTTGGTGGGTTGATGTGACGCATTGCATCCCCTAAGTTGTGAATATTCTATTCTTTGATTGGTCCTCTCTTGGAGACATTAGACACAATGTTCCCTAAGTTAAATACCTCGCATAAACTAAGCAAGACTCATTTGAACATTATTTTTCATGTTGCATTTTTTATTTACATGGCCACCTTGCATAACACAGCTTGCATGTATGTGGTGCCACTGCATTTTTTCATGAGTTCTAAGCATACGAAGCTTTGTTTGTCTCATGAAGCATGAAATAGAATTGTCCTTTGTGGCACCTTATTAAATTTATCAGGAGGTATAACTTTGATATGGTTGAGTGGGAAGCCCATTCTGAGGCATGACTTTCCCCATAGCCACCTTTCGGGATTTCTCACCCTATAAGCAACCAAAATTTTTGTGGCCCTAGAGTGAGTATATGTTATAGATTTCTCACCCCACAAACAACTAGAAGTTCTGTGGCCCCAGAGTGAGTATACTTGGGCCTTCTCACCCAACGGACAGCAATGAGTTTCATCACCCCAGGGTGCGTACACATTTCTTTTTCCAAACAAATAGCCTAGATCTAATCCACAATGGGCTGGAAAAAGGATCGAAGCTTTCTTTCATCCTTTTTCATCACTTTCATGTGTGTTCCTTTGTGCCTATGTTTGGTTTGTCATGAGATCTTGATCTTGGGGGCTTGATCACCCCTCTTGATTGTTGTTGTCTCATCTTACCAACATGTGTGCATTTGGATCCCTCTTGATGTGCATTTGGGTGACTTTAGTGTGATTTTGAAGCAATTTCATCCTCTCACTAAAGTGGGGGCTTAATGTGCCACCAAAAAATGTATAGTTGACATTTTTATGCTCACTTGAGTCTCTCTTATGGAATTTGGCTTAATTTTGCCTAGATTTGACATCGCAATGTGGTCAACACATTCACATTAGGTCTTAGACCCTTGAGAATCATTAAGACTTCTAGGATGTCTTGTAAAAGTGTTGTGAAGTGTTGTAACCCACTTTCACACTTTTCTAGGACCCTTTCATCATAATTCACTTAAATATCCCCTTTTTATCACTTGCCAAGTTTTATTTCAAAGTTTTGTAAAGAGTCTCACGCTATTCTAGACTTGTCATCACTAAATCAACCCTTTCTCATGTTTAATTGACCCCTTAATGCACTTTCTAGTCATACTTAAGTGTATTTTTGAGGATATTCTCATTAGACATCATTTAATGCACTTTAATCTTTGAAACCTAGTGAAATTACCCTAGTGGGACCAAGTCGCCACCTGGGGTGACTTAGTCAGGGGCGACTTAGTCCCACTAGGCACAAAAATCAAAATAATTTTAATTTCTTGGTGGGATTTTATTCTCTTACCCTTAAGGTCAGCCTGTTATGTGTCATTTTCAGGAAATATTGGAAAATCAAGTATAAATAAAGGTTTTTCTTCTCATTTTTTATCTTCTAACATCACCTAATCTTCTATAATCTCATAGTTCATTAAGCATTCAATTTCTCAAGCATTCAAGCACTCTAAGCATAATCAAGCCATCCATTGGAGCACTTCATTGCATATCTTCATATTTCAACATCAAGGGTTTGGTAATTTTATGACATTGCATGTTATCTATTTATCATTCTCTTCATATTTCATTTCATTATCTAGGGTTTGATTACCAAAGTGGGGTTTGACCAAGGAAAACCCCTATACTCTAACCATTAACCCTTTTTCCCCTCTTTGCATGTGTGTTTGTAGACTTTGTATGCAGATTTGTCAAAGATTTTGGTGTCAAAAGTGGTCAACAATCCATCAAAGTCAACATAACCCTAATTGAAGCTTGGAGACTCATTTCAGTCTGTTTTCTGCAAAATCAGGATCAGACACCTGTTAGAAAAGCAAATGCAAAATGAAAGCTACATAATCCTATCCTAAAATTATAGAAATCTCCAGGTGGACTAAGTCACCATTTGTGGTGAATTAGTCCCACTACTAGGCCTGAAAATGGTTTCTACATTTTTGGATACCCATTTGGCAGATTCTCGTTTTGACAAATTTTCCTTGAAACTGGACTAAGTCGCCCAGCTTGGCGTGAGTGTCCCAGTCAACATTTCTAGTCAACTCTATAGGATTATAGAGCCTCTCTACATCAAATTCTAGATTGCAGGTGCATCTCTTCAATTATGTTTAATTCTTTCATCATTTACTTGCATTCTTAGGTGTTTTTGCATACATCACTATGTTTTCCAGCACTTTGCATTTCTTAGGTTTAGCATTAATAAATCATTTCTTTTTTATTTTTTTGCATTTAGACATCATAATTAGATACATTACATCCCTTTTACATTAATCTTGAGTGTAGACATTAGTATTTTGGGCCCTTTTTCTCTCCTTCTAGGTGAAAACCTAGAAGAGTTAGAGAAACCTCTTAGGTAACCAAAATCATTGTCCACACACACACACATATATATATATTCCTTTATGCACTCGAAAGTTATAAAGACCCTTACTAATGCAACACATCATACTAAGGATGACTTACCAATTCCCAACACAATACTTGACTCAACCATTCTAGTGTGAGTGTGTGTGTAAGCTCAATTAGGTTACATTAATGGTTACCGACCAAGTTCTTCTCCTAAGTCATACTTCCCCTCGCACCTAGAGGATTGAACATGAACCTGAATCCAACTAACACATTCCCATGGTAGTCATTTTTTCATCAAAATATGCATTTTCATAATGTTTTCCCATAGTTAGAATATCCAATTCAATAGCCATCCATTTCACATATATGCATTTCATCACATAACATTAAATGAAATAAACATTCATTCATAATTTATTGATAACAAAGTGCAAGCACATATATTCCCAACCAGAATTCAAAGTACATTCACACATGCAATAATTTACTCTAGCACAGTAATAGTAAATAGGTAAATACACAATGGGGTGTGACAGAATTGCCCTCTGCTTGCAACTTCTAATACAAAGCTCTCACACATTTGAAGTCTCAGTAGTAATGCTTGGGTCTTCACTTCATTATTTTTTCTAACAACTAACCCCATTGAAGCAGCACCAACTACCTATTCTTCATGATTTCTTAGAATGCATCCTACCCCAAAAGTACTAAGGTTTTCCTTAGAAGTTCTATCAAAGTTGAGCTTACTCCAACCATCAGGGGTACAATCCAACACCCTCTTGACCTTGAAATTGGCCTCAAATTAACCCAACCAACTTCTTGAATGGGGGAAATTTTATTTTATTTTTATTTAAAAATTATTATTTTATTTAATTAAGAGTTATTTTATTTTTATTTACACAATCAAACTTTTAAATAGAGGGTGGAGCCAAGGGTGGAGTGTAATGGTGTGAGTATGTTAACAAAACTTATTAATGCTCAAAGATATTCTATAATGGTAGGAAAGGGTGGAGCATAAAGAGAGAGTATGTTACCAAAAAAATAATTATTTTTATTTTAAATCCTCAATTGAAGCAATTGCATGAGGCCACACAAGTATACATTGATTCATATGCACGAATGGTTCCAGTAAGTGGTGGGAAGCAAGATGTGAGAGCTTCGGTGCACAAAAGATTTCAAGTGTTGCCTATAGCTAAAATGGGGGAAGGACAAGATGAAAACTTCCTAGTGTTTATGGAAGAATGACTACAATGGTCTATTAATGTTGAGAAATTTTGTCATAATATGTCAAATGTCTCATGCTTTTGTGGGCATAAGGTAGTAATGTATCTAAACTAGAGTCTACTAAGCCTATTCTACTTTAAGTTATACTTCAGGGGATAGATTGGTTATAGTATTCTCATATTTTGCAAGGAAATGGTTGTGTTGTTATGTAACCTATGGAATGAAATATGTAATGCTATGTAATTAGATATGTGTATTGGGAAATGGCATTATGCTACTAGGGTTGGGGGTTGAGATTTCAAGAATCGTAGATTGAGTTTTTTGCAGTCTTCAGAAAGAAATTTTCATTTTCAGTTGGAAATAAAAAACAAAAATGTTTTGTATACATCTTTTATAATTAATGTATATATAGGCTATGCCTTTTACCAAAATATATATATATATATATATATTAATATTTAATAGTTGTAGTATCAAAAAATGTCATTGGGACATTTTCACACTTGTTTGGGCCCTCCTTGTGAATTTAGGCTTAATGTTGCCTTGATTTAGTGTTGTAATGTGGTTGACACATTCACATTAGGTCTTGGGCCCTTGTGAACCAATGGATTTAAATTGTGCATTGCTAAAGTGTTGTGAAGTGTTGTAACTCACTTTCACACTTTTCTAAGGTCTTATTAATTAATTACACCTAATAAACCTCTTTTTAATCTTAACCTTTCCTTATTTGAAGTGTTGTAAAGTGTTGTAACACACTTTCACACTTCTCTAGGCTTTTCATTAATAATTGGGCTTTCTTATGCTTTAATTAGCCCTATTTTGCACCCACAAGCCTCATTTATTATATCTTTTTGAGGATAATCCTGACACCAATCAATACCCAATAGTAATTTAGGTGTTTTTGGCGTGTGTAGCCTAGATTTGGTGATCTAGGACTCATTCCCCACTTTGGGAAAATGGGTCCCACCTAGATTTTTGGGTCCCAAACCTATTTTTACACCTTTCTAAGCACTTTTAATTTTTGGTCCCATACATTATGCCAAATGGGACTCATTCACCATCTTGGGAAAATGAGTCTCGTGTGGCCCAAAATTAAAATAAATTTAAATGTTTGGCGGGATTTTATTCTCCTAGATCTGATGTCAACTTGTAGTGTTGTAATTTCGGGAATTCTTGCATAATTGTGTATAAATACAAGGTTCTTTCACTCATATTTTTACCTAGCAATTTTACAAGAAATTAAGTGTTCACAAGAGTATTCAAGAGCATTCAAGTATCTTTAAGAGCATATTTTCAAGCATTTAAGAGCATTCTTCAAGCATCAATCATCATGTCAAAGATTCCATATGTCATGTTATTGTGCTAACAATTGTGGTGTAGGATTTTGTGATTTAAGCAAGTGTTTCATTCAAGATCAACATCATTCAAGCAAGAGTCAAAGTCCACATCCATTATAGCCATTTCAAGCATAATTGTAGCACCTTATTGCTAGGGTTTGGTGAGTTGCAACATTGTTATTTTTTCATTCATCATTCTCCATTCTTATTTGATTTCATTTCAAGGATTGATTTCCAAAACGAGGTTTGACCAAGGAAAACCCCTATCCATTAACCCAACAACATTTTTCCCTCTCCTTTGTGTGTGATTTGTAGGGCTTGGTTGCAGATTTCCTAAGGAGCAAGATTGGAGAAAAGTTGCAAATCATTCAAAGTTGTCAAAGTTGTCATCAAGCCTTGGAGAACCTTGGAGAAAACCTATAGGTTGCAATTTGGAGATTCATATCAGGAAACCAATTAGGAAGGACAAAGTAGATAGACAAGAGCAGGATTAGCCTTTGAAGTTTTAGAAAATCCCAACAGGACTGATTTTCCACTTCTGGCGACTGAGTCCCAGTTCTAGTCAATTTTCAAGACTTTGTAGATTTGGATACCCTTTTGGCAGAAACTTGTTCTTGCACAGTTTTCTAGAAATTGGATTGATTTGACCATCTTGGTGAATGATTCCTAGTTATCAATAAAATCTAAATTTCCAGTGATTCAAACCTCCATTCAACCATCTCCAGTTTTCCAGGTGCACACCTTTTTGTCTTCATTTTTCTGTTTTATTTCATTTACTTTTCTAGGTCATTTAGTGTCACTTTGCAATCAATTAGGGTTTTATATTTCATCTTTAATTTCATTGAATTTTCCAAGTTAAACTTGGTGGTGAACCCCTCATCAATTTATATTCATCCCCTAGAACAACCCTCTTGCAAGATCTCTTTCCCCTTTGCATTGAGATCTCAAGGGTTTGTTCTTGAGTGAAAGTGAAAAATGCCCCTTTTAGGTACCTAAACCCTAAAGGTGGGAGAGAAAAAAAATTTCCACCTTTCATTTTGGTGAACCTACATTTAGGACATTTCATTTTCTGATTTGGAGTGCACTATCATCCTAGATTTAGCTTGCATTAACATTGCATTAGGATTTGAATTGGTTAACCTACATTCTAGGGTTTCAAATTTTGCATTAGTGAAAGCTCATATAGATTGAATTTTTGCATCTCATTTTACTGAAAATTATTCACAATCTGCATTTGCATCTCAGACACATCAAAAAACACAAAAAGCATAAAATTTAATTAAATTTTTCTAATTTAAAAAAAAAATCATCACTAGGACTCATTCGCCACCTTGGGCGAATCAGTCCCTTTGCATATTCTACACTGCATTTTTTGGCATTCAAAGTTCAGTTTTTGAGTTTTTGTTTGTTGTTACTATCTTTTTGTTTTAGTTTCCAAAATTTTAGTTATAAGCATTTCATTATTCTTAGCTTATTTTGCATTTGCTTTCACCTTGCATTTAGTAGCCCTTGCATGAGTATTTGGTGTCATATTTCTAATATTGTAGTGAGACAAAGTTCAAGACTCATGTCATCCCGCAACAACACAATCATTGTGGATCTTGGGTTGTCTAGCTCTTTCACTCCTAGTATTGACACTAGTACACTAGGTATGGACAATACCTTTAACAACGCTTTGCCTTGATAAGGAATGATAGTGTCCTACAAGAAAACATAATCCAAATTCATGAGGACCTAGGAAACTTACAACATCAAGTGCAAAATGACAACATTTCAACTACTTCCATCCCTATTATAGATAGCATTCACCGCATGCTTGAAAGTGAAGATGGACTTGACCTTGTGAAAAACATAGTTCAAATATTTGGATAACACCTCCCCCCAACCACTAGTTGTCCTTTGCCAACAAATAATGTCACAAGCCAAGGAGGAACTCAAATTCCTCCTCACACAACAATTACCTCAATACCTACCTATACCAACCCTCAAGTCACAACAACAATGCAACAAGTTAGTAATGTGATTCCTTCCTTGGATATTCATGCTAGCATCCCTAGTTCCTATGTGGCATTACACATTATATCTCCTACAACTTTACCACCTATAAGCATTCCATTCACTTGTCCTACGAACACATACACCCCTTCACCTTTTTCACTCCATCTCATAACACAAGCAATGACCCTCTCATTAATCAACTCTTCTAAAATATTTCATCCCTTCAAAAGAAAATTTCCACCATCAACCAAATCAAAATGGTCCACCCACATATTATGTCAAAAGTAGTCCACTCTCCTTGGAGATATTACGAACGATGCCACAAGGTGTAGAGGTGCCTAGATTTGAGAAATATGGAGAGAAGGGAGATCCTTCTAACCATGTTAATGCATACACCACTCTATGTAGTGACTTTTTCCTTGATGATAAACTTTTGGAAAAGCTTTTTCCTAGATCATTGAAAGACACTACCTTGGAATGTTTCTCCTCTTTACTAAACAAGTCAATTAGTTCATTCAATGAACTTTTTGATGCATTTTTAAACCATTTCCAAGTGCACATGACTCCTAATATGACCTTGGCCGATTTGATGAGATGCAATCAAAAAGAAGAAGAAAAGATAACTAACTTTATCTCACGCTATCAATCATTTTTTTCCCAAATTGATGTCAAGGTCCCTGACCCTCACCTTCAAAAGATGTTCATAGAAATTTTGCAAAGTAAGATCCAGGACAAGCTTACCATGATGAAATTCCTCTCCTTCATGCACTTGTGTACTACCCTCCGTGATTATCAAAATTCACTTAGTAGTTGAGATACAAAGTCCGCTTCTAGCCAAACTGAGAAATTTGAGCCCACAAACCAAAACAATTCCCAACCTTTTAGAAACTAGAATAAAGGGTTTATGCAATTCAATCCTCCCTAAAAAATAACTTAGAATATTGATAACCAAGTAGTTTTTGTTAAAGCTATGATACCCTTTAGCTATGGGGACCCAAAAAGATAATTCACTCCCTTACCTGATACCCTTCATAACACAATGTCCCAACTTTTAGAACAAAAAATGATCACTTTGTCTCCTATCAAAACACCTAATCCTAATAATCCTTTACCCTTGAGCTTTAGATCAAATGCTTATTGTCATTATCATCGACAAAATGGACATGACATGGAACATTGTAAGCATCTTAAACATCTTGTGCAAGACCTCATTGATTTCGATCGTCTTTCTGTTGGAGGTCTTAGTGATCAAGGAAATAAGTTTATGCCCCTCCTAACCAAAATTTTCAAATCTTTACCAACCCCATGCCAAAACATAATATTTCATTTTTCAAAGCTAGCGAAACTACAAAGAATGATGTGATGAATGTTGACATAGATGATGATAACAATTATTCTATTCAACATGATCCTATCAATAATGATACTATGGATGAAATGGTAGGAGTGATAGATGTCATTCCTTGTAAGGGTTGAACTAAGAATCCTCTTGATATTCTTTCCCCTCTAAGGATATACTTAAACATGCACCCAATGGTCCTCTTTACATAGTCGGTTGTGTCTATGACAAGCCCACTAATGGGATACTAGTAGATCCCGCTTGTGGAGAGAATGTGATCACCAAGGAATTCTTACTCTTGCACGAGCTCTATCAAGACATATATGATAAACCAAAAGCATGGATCAAGACACACAATGTTTTTGCTTTCCCTACAATGGGATCGATCACCTTACCATTGCAAATAGGACTGAAAACATTAGATGTCTCATTCTCCATCATCCCCCAGTGGGACCAATTTTGTGTGAAGCTAGGTTATCCATGGCTTCGGTCCATGAAATTTATCCCTTCGATTGTGCATAAATGCTTAAAGTTTCCAGTTGACAATGAAGTTTTCACTGTCCACCATAGTGGATTTAACCCTTTGTCCTTTGAAGGTAATTTTTCCTTAGATTTATTTTGGCCCAAGCCTATGTAACCTATAAAACCGCAAGAAGACTTCTTTTTCTTGTCCTATCAAATGTTCAAGGCAAAGAAGATAGTAGGATTATCCCTCTAAAACATGTCCCCATCCACCTCCGAGCCTACCATCCTTGAAGAAACCATGCTTGAACCTAAAGAAATTCCAAACAACCAAGACCAACCTAAGATAGAACTTTCACCTACCTCCTACAAAAGACCAAGAGACAATAAAAACAACCCCGTCACACCTCCTAGAATAAAAAAAGTATATAAAGTCAAAGAGAAAGTGATCAAACAACCTCTCGTGGTTCCTTCTCTTCCTCCCCTTAGGGAAGAAAAGGAACCCATGGTTGATCAACCTGCTCCTACACAAAGACAACTTGAAAACAAAACTAAAAGAAACAAAGGTGTTAGAGAGCGTAGGCATAGATGTCATGCCCTTGTTTGCAAGTTACATTAAGAATTAAACAAAGAAAATCAAGATTCAAACTTGATTGAAGCAATGCATGATGTCTCTACCCCCACCCTAAAACAAAACAATCCAATACAACAACCACAACAAGAGTTGAATTCTTCCATAAAAATTATCCTTCGACCTCCTACTGTGATTAACTTGGATGATGATGATGAGGTTGTTAAAATTGGCGAAGAGGTGCATAATGAATTGAATACATTGTTTTCCTCTTCCATGAGCTTAGATGACAAATCTCCTACAAAGAGTGTTGAACTTGGTGCTTCTCCTAGTTTAGAACTTTCTCTTGTCCCTTTGCCTAGTTTCCCGCCTTTGGTATACAAAGAACATGATTGGGAGGCGAACAACCTGCTAATAGATTGACTTGCATGTGCCTTACTAGTCTTTTGCATTATTTCTTTATTTTTCTTTTATTCGACATGCGTAATGTGATCCCCCATGATGTTTTGTTTGATGTTCTCTCTCTTTGTGGCATTCCTCTATATGTACCTTCATTCTTCTCTATGTTGTAAACCTTTTACTTTTCACTTTTTATCTCTTTTCATTTGTTGTGTGTTTTCCTTTTGGGGATGATGCAAGGTGTTGAGACATTCATGTCTCTTCCATGTTGACCCAAAAGCTTTTCTTTATCTTTATTCACTTTTCATTTGTCTTGTGTTTTCCTTTTGGGGATGACGCAAGGTGTCGAGACATTCATGTTTCTTCCATGTTCACCCAAAAGGTTTTTCTTTGTTTTCACTCTCTTTGTGTCATTCTTCCCGGGTTACGTATTTGGGGAATAGGTGACGGTTTGAGCTCTCTAAAAACATTGTAGCAAGAACATCTTGACCCCAAATCCATAGATCCCTTATGTGTTTGGTGTGTTCCTTTATGGGGGGCAACCTCTCTTTCTTTTGTTTTCTTTTTCAATTACATGAAGCAGCCTTACTCAAAAACATATGACTTGGAATAGGGATTTCCAAGTTGGCTCTCATGTCTTGTGTTCTTTCTACATTCTTCCTTTGCTACTTTAAAGCAATTGCTCACAATGTGGTGTTTAGCAATTTCTTCTTTAAATTAGGGAACCTCCCCATTGGCATAATTCATTTTGCATTTTTTTTTTTCTTGGTTCTTAGTGAAGTCTTGCTACTTCATATGATGTGTTTGTCACTTTGTGGATAACATGGGGTGTACTATCTTTCATGATCATGATCTCTCTTAACATATTGCATACCTCTTAGTGGCCTGATGCAACACACTGCATCCCCTAAGTTGCAATTTTTTTTTTCTTTGATTGGTCCTCTCTTGGAGACATTAGGCACAATGTTCTGTAAATTAAGACCTCACATGAACTAACCAAGACTCCTTTGAACATTTCCTATTTTGAATTTTGCATTTTCATTTATATGGCCACCTTGCATAACACATCTTGCATGCCTGTAGAGCCATCTTGTTTGTTCATGAGCTCCAAGTATACGAAGTTTTGCTTGTCTCATGAAGCTTGAAAATCATCATTTTTTATGGCACCTTATTAAAGTTGTCAAGGGGTGTAACTTTGGTATGGTTTAAGTGGGAAGCCCAACCAAGGCATGACTTCCCCATAGCTACTTGTGTGTGTGTGTGAGTGCATACCAACCATGAGTGTATGTTTCTCACCTTTTTGGACTTCCCACCCGATGGACAACCTAAAGTTTCGTCGCCTTAAAGTGAGTATGCATTTTTTTAGAAAAATAGCCTAGATCTTATCCACATCACGATGCACAAATGATCAAAGCTTGATTTGACTCTTTTATTTTACCTTTCTTTTTTTTCATCTTTGACAATGCATGCTTGTGCTTTGGTGTTACTCTTTATATCACTTTCATGTGTGTTCTTATGTGCATATGTTGGTTTGTCATGGGATCTTGATCCTAGGGGCTTGATCACCCCTCTTAACTATTGTCATCCCATATTATTAGCATTAGTACACTTGGACCCCTCTTGATGTGTGTTTGTCTACTTTAATGTGAGTTTAAAGCAAGTTCATCCTCTCACTAAAGTGGGGCCTAAATGTAGTGTCAAAAAATGTCGTTGAGACATTTTCACACTTGTTTGGGCACTCCTTGTGAATTTAGGCTTAATGTTGCCTTAATTTAGTGTTGTAATGTGGTTGACACATTCACATTAGGTTTTGGGCCCTTGTGAACTAATGGATTTAAATTGTACCTTGCTAAAGTGTTGTGAAGTGTTGTAACTCACTTTCACACTTTTCTAAGGTCTTATTAATTAATTACACCCAATAAACCTCTTTTTAATCTTAACCTTGCCTTATTTGAAGTGTTGTAAAGTGTTGTAACACACTTTCACACTTCTCTAGGATTTTCATTAATAATTGGGCTTTCTTATGCTTTAATTGGCCCTATTTTGCACCCACAAGCCTCATTGCATATTTTTGAGGATAATCCCAACACCAATCAATACCCAATTGTAATTTAGGTGTTCCTAGCTTGTGTGGCCCAAATTTAATGATCTGGGACTTATTCGTCACTTTGGGAAAATGGGTGCCACCTAGATTTTTGGATCCCGAACCTATTTTTAGACCTTTCTAAGCACTTTTGATTTTTGGTCCCATATATTATGCCAGATGGGACTCATTTTCCATCTTGGGTGAATGAGTCTCGTGTGGCCCAAAATTAAAATAAATTCAAATTTCTGGCAGAATTTTATTCTCCTAGATCTAATGTCAGCTTGTAGTGTTGTAATTTCAGGAATTATTGCATAATTGAGTATAAATACAAGGTTCTTTCACTCATATTTTCACCTAGCAATTTTACAAGCAATCAAGTGTTCACAAGAGTATTCAAGAGCATTCAAGTGTCTTCAAGAGTAGATTTTCAAGCATTTTAGAGCATTCTTCAATCATCAATCATCATGTCAAAGATTTCATATATGTCATGTTTGCTATTGTGCTAACAATTGTGGTGTAGGATTTTGTGATTCAAGCAAGTGTTTCATTCAAGATCAACATCATTCAAGCAAGAGTCAAAGTCCACATCCATTAGAGCCATTTCAAGCATAATTGTAGCACCTTATTACTAGGGTTTGGTGAGTTGCAACATTGTTATTTTATCATTCATCATTCTCCATTCTTATTTGATTTCATTTCAAGCATTGATTTCCAAAATGGGGTTTGACCAAGGCAAACCACTATCCACTAACCCAACAAAAATTTTCCCTCTCTTTGTGTGTGATTTGCAAGGCTAGGCTGCAGATTTCCTAAGGAGCAAGATTGGAGAAAAGTTGCAAATCATTCAAAGTTGTCAAAGTTGTCATCAAGCCTTGGAGAACCTTAGAGAAAACCTACAAGTTGTGATTCAGAGATTCGGATCCGCAAACCAATCAGGAAGGACAGAGCAGATAGAGAAGAGCAAGATCAGCCTTTGAAGCTTCAAAAAAGCCCAACTAGATTGATTTTCCACTTTTGGCGAATGAGTCCCAGTTCAAATTAGTATTTAGGACTTTGTAGATTTGGATACCCTTTTGGCAGAAACCTGTTCCTGCACAGTTTTCCAAAAACTGGAATGATTCGCCCAGCTTGGCAAATGAGTCCCAATCAACAATAAAGTTTGAATTTCTAGTGATTTAGACCTCCATTCAGCCATCTCCAGTTTCCCAGGTGCACACCTTCCTGTCTTCAATTTTTAGTTTTATTTCATTTACTTTTCTAGGTCATTTAGTGTCACTTTGCAATCAATTAGGGTTGTATATTTCATCTTCCATTTCATTGTCTTTTCCAAGTCTAAACTTGGTGGTGAACCCCTCGTTAGTTTATATTAAGCCCCTAAAACAACCCTCTTGCAAAATCTCTTTCCCCTTTGCATTGCGATCTCAAGGGTTTATTCTTGAGTGAAAGTTAGTGAAAATTACCCCTTTTAGGTACCTAAACCCTAAAGGTGGGAGAGAAAACAATTTTCCACCTTTCAATAGTAAATATAAAATTTCAAAAATATAACAAAAACTATTAGTTTTTACCTTCAATTTCAATTTGCATGTCAAAATATTATTTTTTATAATAAACATAATATTTGAAAAATAAGTAGTACATAAAAACAAAAATATGCCCTCATCAATATTATCCACTTCTCCATCATATTTAGATAAATCTTTGGGAATGCTTTTTTATAATTTGTATAGATTGTGGTGTTTACACACCAACATTAAATATGAAGGAAGCGCTAGTAAAATCGACATAAACATGATTATAATAATCAATCTTCTCCTTTTTAAAGTGTGAGAAAAGGGTGCATAATATTTTAGGGGTAGTGTTAGAAATGGTTTACATTTAGCAATTATTTTGTGTAATAATCAATATAATTTTTTTAAGATAATATTTTCATTTGTTGATTTGAAATTAAAAAATAAATTATTTGTTAATTATGGTTGAAAATTTGATAGACACACACTTAAGTAAAGATATAAACATCTAATAATTAAATAATTAACTAACTACAAATAGAGAAAAAAAGAAATAAAATTTTGACTTTAAAATCTATTTTTTTATAAATGCCTAAAATGATTTTTTTTAAATGTATTAATAGACATTTAAGACAATTAACTCTTTTAAAATAATAATCAAATTTTAAAAATATAAATATAAAAAATTAGATACCAATAATTTTTTTTAATAAATGCCTAAAATATATATTTTTAAATGTATTAGTAGACATTTAAGGCAATGAATTATTTTAAAATAATAATCAAATTTTTAAAATATAAATATAAAAAATTAGATACCAATAAATAATTTTTTAAAATTAATTTTAAAAAATTAAAAATTACATACAAAAATAAAATAAATTTATTAGACAATAGAGATACAATAAAATAATTTCAAAATAAAACAAGTGCCATTAGTGGGTAGTACTTGCCTTTATATATTGTAATTATTATTTTCTAGATTTGAAAAAAATAAATGTAAGTTTTATTAATGTGAATAAAAATAAATGTAAGTTTTGAAAATTATAGTGTTTTAGTATTGTTAATTAGTTCTTTGCATGATCTAACCCTAACTCTAACTCACACCTTAATTCTAACCCTAACCCTATCCCTAACCTTAACAATAAATTCTAAACCATTATCCCTAACCCTAACTATGGTTGTAACACTATCATAACTATAGTTGTAACCCTAATCCTAATAATAAAGAATTATAGATTGACATTACAAAAAAAAAATCTATGAATTACTATTAGGAATAAGATTTGGAATAACTATCCATAACTATAGTTTTTTTTTTAGTTGGTAAACACTTTTGACTAGAGCTTTGAACCAGTGGGGTCACAATGGGGGACCCCATCCTCGAGTACATGCTGAGGTATTAACACCTCCTTGATTTGTCTCCTTTTTCTTCCTCTTGTTCTCCTTATCACTCCAAGCTTGAGCGCCTCTACCTTATCCTTCTAAATACTCCTTATCCCTCTAACTCCTTATCTCTCCATTGCATTGAGCAAGCAACTCCCTTATCCCTCCATGCGGCTTCCACCCTCCAACTAGCTCCACCCCTCAAACTCCTCTCACAGAAACCTCCACCATCACCTGGCATCCTCAACAAGCTCCCTGCAATGGGGCCAGCAGGGCATGAACACCACCACTAACCAAGTCAACAAGCCATGTCCACCATGCCTTGAATTGTCACCTGCAAATATTTCGTACTTCATCCTTTGTGTGATAGGAGTCAGTGTGGGTCAAGCCTATGATGCCCTATCAACAGGACATTGTGACTTTGTCATCACGCTAAGGGGTGAACCCCTATCCATAACTATAGTTGTAACCCTAATCCTAATAATAAAGAATTATAGAGTGGCATTACAAAAAAAAATCTATGAATTAATATTAGGAATAAGATTTGGAATAAAGATATGAGATGAATAAAATTTTGGAGCATTATATCTATTAATCATATTTTAGTGATTTTTGTTAGTAATATTTTATTTTTAATTTATTTTAATTTTTGAATAGATCTAACCATACTTTTTACATTATTCTTAATTCTAATCCTAACCCTAATTATAATGCTTTTAGGATTATAATAATTAATAATAATAACATTATAATTATAATAATTTTTAGTTATTTTAATTTAATTCTTATTTATATTTATCTATGTTTTGAAGTTAATAAAATTTGGAAAATAAAAAAATGGCAATGTTAAATAGTTTAATATTTAATTAAAATTTTATTTTAATTGTGTAAAATTAAATCCTTAGATTATCTTTATATGATAATTTATGGATGTGCTTTAATTTAATTTTTATTTTATTATTTTAAAAGTGTGAATCAAAATCTCTATAAAATAGCTAATTGATTTTTGTGAGATTTTTTTAATAAAAAATATACAATTAAAAAATCATTCTTTGTAGGAGGAAGGGCAGCTAACTCTCCACAATGAGGATGTGGAGAGTTAGGGGTGATGGACTTGGTGCCACATCGAATTGCTTTTCCTAGTTGACGGGGGGTTAAGCGATATCACTCTGGGCTCATGTGACATAATCCTTGGTAATCTGAGCAAAATGTATTTTGGGCTAGTCAGTCTTGTCAAGCATTGGTTTCTCATGTGTGTGGCTCTAAGAGTTGGCATAATTCCTTTCTTGGCCTCCGCAAACCTTTATTGCTATGATGATAAAAGGACTTGCATGTATGATGCAGGTATGTGGAGAGTTGGCGGGTTGTCAAGGCTTTAATTCTCAGAATTGTAAACTTAATGTTAAATTTGGGGTTTCTTGCCTACATTTTACCATGGTGATGTTTATTGTCCAGGTCTCTGCTAGAGGTTTAGCCTGTGGCGGGATGGACACTCCTATTCAGTTGTGGAGCAACAAGCGCCAAATGACCTTTAGGGGACCAGTGACTTCGTTGTGTATGAGTCATATCATTCGACATTTGGATTTCCTTACCCTCTCAACTATGAAATTCATCATGGGGAGGTGCTTCATGGAGGGTAGTGAAGGTTTTAGACTATACTTGAGAATTTCTTCTAGAGTGTTGGCAGGGATTTTGGATGTTGGGGTCTTTAAGCATGAAGTGATGGCTCAATTTACACACTCAGACACTTTGATACCAAAATTGATGACAATGAGTGAAATGCAATTCAAAACTCCCTTAATATGTTTTATTCCAAACTACCAAAACAGTCTTACATTGCAACAAGGCAGTATGCACAGGCTATGCTGGGGGAAATGTATAAGACTTAACCAACACCAATACGCAGACCAATACCAGGCTCTAGTTGGCAACATAAAATCAAATAACAAAGAAATCCCAAGAAACTACAATAGAGAAACTTGGAAAATAATCCAATCCTCAACTCTCTTCATCAATGACCAAATTAACACATTGTAGAAATATGGAGCCAATTTATAATTCAAATGCAACAACTTTGATTTGCCTTGAAGACTACAATAGTTCAACAAACTTGGATGCCCTTATCTCAAACTCCTTTGTTTCTGCATGCCAGACACTAACTCTTCTTGTTGTTCCTGGATCAATGTACTCTACCCTTCATAAATCACACCCCCAACAACAATCTCTCCTCCCTTTCTTTTCTATGCCCAAACTCTCTATATCTTTGCCTATTGATTTGATTATAAATAAAGTTGGTTTTTCATGCCTTTTGTTTTCTATTTTCTATGCTAGACTTCCACCACATCTCCCATGTTTTAAACAAATTTTTCTAACTAAATTTATAATTGGTTTTTTTTGTTTCCTCTATCTGCCATGAAGGTATAAATGATACTTGTTTTTGACAAGTTCAAAAATGGTTGTCCAAAACATCATGCCTTCATCCTCTCTAACCACTCAATGCTCTTCTTTCCCTACTTTTCTTGGCAACTGAAAACTAACTCTCTTACCATTTCTTGCCTTCTTCTAATTAATCATGGGAATCAACATATTAAAGTTTCATTTCTAGTTGCATATTCAAATGGTCTTCCATCTTAGCACTGCCCTCACACTTCAAACCAAGCTAAAATTTAGCACCACAAAACAATAAATACAAATAAAATTAAAGTTTCAAAATCTCTTGCGTCAAGCTCCCCAGGAGACAAAAGAAGACATGTGCTCCTACACATTGAGACCTATGGGCTCAATGAGGCAAGACAAATTATGTTTCAAATGTTCATAAGGGCCAAATGGGATATTTCCATTGAGGGTTAGTTCATGCATCTGATGACATTTCACAGGGAACTCAGTTGGGAAGCTTGCTTTGTTGGGAATATGCCTCAATAATCACAGGCTCAAGCCTCCATTAGAGCCAGGTTGGTATGACATCTTCACTGTCTGGCCGACTGGCAGCTTTGATACATTATGTTTTGAACAGGTCGATGTGACTTAGTTTTTGTCTTGCCGATGCTTTCACTGTAGAGCCTATCATGTGACAAGGAGTGTTCGGTATGACCTCTCATGTCGTGGATTTCTTTGGCGATAGGCCATTCAATCATAAATCGGGGAGATCATGGTGACCACGCTTCGGATAACCTATAGCGGCTCGGTGAGAAGTCCCAATGAAGAGTTAAAGGTCTCGTCGATAGCATTGGTTTAAGTCATCGAGGAAACTCTCGTAGGAAGAAATAATGCGATGAGAAGTCTTACCAATGTGAAGAAGGTCCGCCGTACGTGATTGAGGTAACACAAAGAGTCTCAAAGAGAAGTCTTAGCGAGAATGGCATGTCTCACCGATAGTGCCTTATGTTGAAATCTTCAGCGTGGCAATTTGAGCTTGCTAAGAGGTCTCGGCGACCCGAGAATGTTTTGGTGACAACAATGAGCTTGGAAGATTTCTCCCCGACCACGGGTGTCTTGCCGAAACAAAAAGGCTCTGTAGTGTTTTCCCTTCTCCATGAAGTCTTCCCCGGAGCTAATGGGGAGTCACACCAAAGGAGATTTGGGCTTCGATTGAATGAAATGTCTCAGGGTGACATCAATAATGTCTTGCCGATAGAAGATGAAGGGTCTGGGGTAGCCTCTTGCTTTCGGTAAGATCTCTCACCGACACTCAAGTGTCTTGCCGACAGAAGGAAAGGAGCTCGCCGAAGGATTTGGCCTTGAGCATAAGGTCTTAGCGACCTGTGGATGTCCTGCCAACGGGGGGATGTCTTCGATGTAACATTTTGAGGTGTGGTGAGGTCTTGCCAGATTTCGATAAAGGTCTCACCAAAAGCAGGCGAGCTTGCCACAGTTGAAACTTTTCCTTGAGGTCCTGCTAACTGGGAGGTCTTGGCGATAAAGGAGGAGTCATCGGCGGTCTCACTGGACTAGCAAAAGGTCTCCCTGACATGAATGACATCGATGTAGCACCCGACCATCGGAGTGATGTCTTACCGACATGTGTGGTCTCAGCGATGGAAGGCGATATTGGCATGAATAATGAAGCCACTATGACCTCTTGCCGATGAAGGTTTCTCTTGCCAAAGCAAAATGAAATGAGCTCTCGCGGAGCAAGGAGGCCTCGCTAAGAGTCTTGCCGACCCGATAGGGTCTCAAAAAAATGGAGCTCGGGTAGAGAAAAATGCGTTGGGGTGACATCAATACACCTTACGCGAATGCACGATTGTCTTGGCGACCACAGAGACGATATCGGTATGATTTTTGGGGTTCGAATAAGAGCTCTCATCAACACCGTCACATGTTGTGCCAATAGTTTCAAAGGGATATGATTGGTAGACACTTCCAATGTCTCACCGAGATGCGACCGATCAAAGGAGCTTTGACCATCAAAGAACGTGGAGTGAACCCGACCATCGGGGAGATTCAAGCAAGTCGGTAGTCGACCAAGATGAAGAGCGTCAGCGGAATGAATGCACGCGTATCTATTCTGAGCTTGGGGTATTCTGAAGAGGTTCAAGGAGGACACGAGGATCAGAAATGAATGCAGTGGTTGCAGAAAGATCAAAAGGCTTCTCCGGGAATGTTTCTTCACCGACATAGGCAACAAGATGGACACGCAGCAAGCAGCATTAAATTCAATCAAAAGATCTAAGGAAAGATCTATCCTGAAGGAGAGATATTTTTGTAAGCCCTAAGGGGCCGACATTTTTGTATATAAGGCTTTTTTTTCCTTCTTGTAAATAGTTCTTGGATGCTTTTCTTAAGTCTGTGACTTCTACAGCCTTCTCGGATTAGCAGATTTTTGTAACTCATTTTGGAGCATGATGTATAAAGTTTTCCTTGGTGACTATTGATGTTCGGATTTCCATCTTGTTCTTGCAGAAGTGTTGTGTATTTCAGGTTCATGATCAAGTTATTTTTGTGAATTTATTTCATTCCTTCATAACTTTATCCTGTGTTTCATGCCTTCCTTTGCAAAAGTATCATTATAAAAATTACAAATTGTGTTCACTTAGTCACACATGGATTCTGATCTGTGAAAATCTTTCTTTCCTCTCTAGAAAAAGTGTGTGAATCAATCCTGTTTGTGAAACGTTAGTGCAAGGCTTACAGAATTTGATGTGTAATCTTATGTTCATCATCAATATTCAAGTGTAAATTGAGTATCTCATTGTTCCTATCATTTCAGTGCATCACCTTAGAATTTAGCTTTATTTTATGCATTCCTTCTCCCTTTTCCTTCCCATATTGATAGTTTAGGTGACACCAAAGGAAGCCAGCCTTCTCGGAGGTTGACCTCTGTCTACAAGTGACCCATAGCTTTGGAGGTCTTCCCATGTTACACTGAGGTGTTGAACATCAGGTCAAAAAGGGTGCAACCTCGTGTGATAACAAGACCATTAATCAAAACTTATCTACCTCTATTCTTTTCTTCCACCTTTTCCATAATCATGATGGATCAATTATCACATTTCTCCAACATTGCAAATCTTTCATCAACTCTATACTTCTCAACTTTCTTCACCAAATTTCTCTTACCCACACAATCGCACACAAATCAAATTGTCCAAATGTACGAAAATTAAAGATCTCCACATTTAATTCTTCAAAAATTTCCACCTTGCCCATATGTCTCTCAACTTCCTCAAAGCCATTCATAGCCTTATGTAAATCTGCATTCACCATTTCATATTTTTATTTTGCGATAACCAAACTACACAACAACAAATCATTTATGACTCCTCCATTCTCAACATAACCCACAATGTCTCCACTAAAATCTGCATACACTATTCCAGACTCTTACCTAAACTTCTTATCATTCAACATAGCAAAAGAATACATAACAACATTCTTATGGAAGACACTCATATTTACCTTTTTTTTAATCATTGTACCAACCAAAATAAAAAAATCTATAACTATAACTATAGTTGTAACCCTAATCCTAATAATAAAGAATTATAGAGTGACATTACAAAAAAAAAATCTATGAATTAATATTAGGAATAAGATTTGGAATAAAGATATTAGATGAATAAAATTTTGGAGCATTATATTTATTAATCATATTTTAGTGATTTTTGTTAGTAATATTTTATTTTTAATTTATTTTAATTTTTTAATAGATCTAACCATATTTTTTACGTTATTCTTAATTCTAATCCTAATCCTAATTATAATGCTTTTAGGATTATAATAATTAATAATAATAACATTAGAACTATAATTTAATTAATAATTATAATAATTTTAGTTATTTTAATTTAATTCTTATTTATATTTATCTATGTTTTGAAGTTAATAAAATTTGGAAAATAAAAAAAATGGCAATGTTAAATAGTTTAAGATTTAATTAAAATTTTATTTTAATTGTGTAAAATCAAATCCTTAGATGATCTTTATATGCTAATTTATGGATGTGCTTTAATTTAATTTTTATTTTATTATTTTAATAGTGTGAATCCAAATTTCTATAAAATAGCTAATTGATTTTTGTGAGATTTTTTTAATAAAAAATATACATATTAAAAAATCATTCTTTGTAGGAGGAAGGGCAGCTAACTCTCCACAATGAGGATGTGGAGAGTTAGTGGCGATGGAATTGGTTGGTGCCACATCGAATTGCTCTTCCTAGTTGACGGGGGGTTAAGTGATATCACTTGGGGCTCACGTGACATAATCCTTGGTAATATAAGCACAAGGTATTTTGGGTTGGTCAGTCTTGTCAAGCATTTGTTTCTCACGCATGTGGCTCTGAGAGTTGGCATAATTCCTTTCTTGGCCTCCCTAAACCTTTATTGCTATGATTATAAAAGGACTTGCCCATATGATGCATGTATGTGGACAGTTGGCAGGTTATCAGGGCTTTAATTCTCACAATTGTAAACTTAATGTTAAATTTGGGGTTTCTTTCCTGCATTTTACCATGGCGATGTTTATTGTCCAGGTCTCTGCTAGAGGTTTAGTCTGTGGCGGGATGGACACTCCTATTCAGTTGTGGAGTAGCAAGCACCAAATGGCCTTTAGGGGACCAGTGACTTCGTTGTGTATGAGTCACATCATTCAAAATTTGGATTTCCTTACCCTCTCGGCTATGAAATTCATCATGGGGAGGTGCTTCATGGAGGGTAGTGAAGGTTTCAGGCTAGACTTGAGAATTTATTTCAGAGTGTTGGCATGGATTTTGGATGTTGGGGTCTTTAAGCACCAATTGATGAATCAATTTACACACTCAAACACTTTGATACCAAAATTGATGACAATTAGTGAAATGCAATTCAAAACTCCCTTAATATGTTATATTCCAAACTACCAAAATAGTCTTACACTGCAACAAGGCAATATGCACAGGCTATGCTAGGGGAAATGTATAAGACTTAATGAACACCAATAAGCAAACCAATACCAAGCTCTAGTTGGCAGCATAAAATCAAATAACAAATAAATCTCAAGAAACTCCAATAGAGAAACTTAGAAAATAATCCAATCATCAGCTCTCTTCATCAATGACCAAATTAACACACTGTAGAAATATGGAGGCAATTTATAATTCAAATTCAACAACTTTGATTTTCCTTGAAGACCACAATAGTTCAACAAACTTGGATGCCCTTATCTCAAACTCCTTTGGTTTTTCCTACCAGTCACTAACTCTTCTTGTTGTTCCTCGATCAATGTACTCTACCCTTCATAAATCATGCCCCCAACAACAATCTCTCCTCCCTTTCTTTTCTATGCCCAAACTCTCTATATCTTTTCCTATTGATTTGATTGTAAATAAAGTTGGTTTTTCCTTCCTTTTGTTTTCTATTGTCTGCGCCATACTTCCACCACTTCGCCCACGTTTTAAACTACTTTTTCTAACTAAATTTATAATTGGTGTTTTTTGTTTCCTCTAGCTGTCGTGAAGGTATAAATGATACTTTTTTTTGACAAGTTCAAAAATGGTTGTCCAAAACATCACGCCTTCATCCTCTCTAACCACTCAATGCTCTTCTTTCCCTACTTTTCTTGGCAACTGAAAACTAACTCTCTTACCATTTCTTTCCTTCTTCTAATTAATCATAGGAATCAACATATTAAAGTTTCATTTCTAGTTGCATATTCAAACAGTCTTCCATCTTAGCACTACCCTCACACTTCAAACCAAGCTAAAATTTAGCACCACAAAACAATAAATACAAATAAAATTAAAGTTTCAAAAGCTCTTGCGTCAAGCTCCCCATGAGACAAAAGAAGACATGTGCTCCTACACATGAGACCATTAATCAAAACTTATCTACCTCTATTCTTTTCTTCCGCCTTTTCCATAATTGTGATGGATTAGTTATCATGTTTCTCCAACATTGCAAATCTTTCACCAGCTCTATACTTCTCAACTTTCTTCACCAAATTTCTCTTACCCACACAATTGCACACAAATCAAATTGTCCAAATGTACGAAAATTAAAGATCTCCACATCTAATTCTTCAAACATTTCCACCTTGCCCATATGTCTCTCAACTTCCTCAAAGCCATTCACAGCCTTATGTAAATCTACATTCACCATTTCATATTCTTATTTTTCAATAACCAAACTACACAACAACAAATCATTTATGACCCCTCTATTCTCAACATAACCCCCAATGTATCCACTAAAATCTGCATACACTATTCCAGACTCTTACCTATACTCATTATCATTCAACATAGCAAAAGAATACATAACAACATTCTTATGGAAGACACTCATATTTACCTTTGTTTTAATTGTTGTACCAACCAAAATAACAAAAAATCTATAACTATAACTATAGTTGTAACCCTAATCCTAATAATAAAGAATTATAGAGTGGCATTACAAAAAAAAAAAATCTATGAATTAATATTAGGAATAAGATTTGGAATAAAGATATTAGATGAATAAAATTTTGGAGCATTATATCTATTAATCATATTCTAGTGATTTTTGTTAGTAATATTTTATTTTTTAATTTATTTTAATTTTTGAATAGATCTAACCCTATTTTTTACGTTATTCTTAATTCTAATCCTAATCCTAATTATAATGCTTTTAGGGTTATAATAATTAATAATAATAACATTAGAATTATAATTTAATTAATAATTATAATAATTTTAGTTATTTTAATTTAATTCTTATTTATATTTATCTATGTTTTGAAGTTAATAAAATTTGGAAAATAAAAAAATGGCAATGTTAAATAGTTTAAGATTTAATTAAAATTTTATTTTAATTGTGTAAAATCAAATCCTTAGATTATCTTTATATGCTAATTTATGGATGTTCTTTGATTTAATTTTTATTTTATTATTTTAATAGTGTGAATCCAAATTTCTATAAAATAGCTAATTGATTTTTGTGAGATTTTTTTAATAAAAAATATACATATTAAAAAATCATTCTTTGTAGGAGAAAGGGCAGCTAACTCTCCACAATGAGGATGTGGAGAGTTAGTGGCGATGGACTTGGTTGGTGCCACATTGAATTGCTTTTCCTAGTTGACGGGGGGTTAAGCGATATCACTCTAGGCTCACGTGACATAATCCTTAGTAATCTGAGCAAAAGGTATTTTGGGTTGGTCAGTCTTGTCAAGCATTTGTTTCTCACGCGTGTGGCTCTGAGAATTGGCATAATTCCTTTCTTGGCCTCCATAAACCTTTATTGTTATGATGATAAAAGGACTTGCCCGTATGATGCAAGTATGTGGAGAGTTGGCGGGCTGTTGGGGCTTTAATTCTCACAATTGTAAACTTAATGTTAAATTTGGGGTTTCTTGCCTACATTTTACCATGGCGATGTTTATTGTCCAAGTCTTTGCTAGAGGTTTAGTCTGTGGCAGGATGTACACTCCTATTCAGTTGTAGAGCATCAAGCGCCAAATGACCTTTAGGGGACCAGTGACTTCATTGTGTATGAGTCACATCATTCGACATTTGGATTTCCTTACCCTCTCGACTGTGAAATTCACCGTGGGGAGGTGCTTCATGGAGGGTAGTGAAGGTTTCAGACTAGACTTGAGAATTTCTTCCAGAGTGTTGGCAAGGATTTTGGATGTTGGGGTCTTTAGGCACGAAGTGATGACTCAATTTACACACTCAGACACTTTGATACCAAAATTGATGACAATGAGTGAAATGCAATTCAAAAAACTCCTTAATATGTTTTATTCCAAACTAAAACAATCCTTACACTGCAACAAGGAAGATGCATAGGCTATGCGGGGAAATGTATAAGACTTAACCACCAATACCAGAATCTGGTTGGTAGCATAAAATCAAATAACAAAGAAATCCGAAACTACAATAGGAAACTTAGAAATGAAATCAATCCTCAACTCTCTTCGCCATTATTACATTAACCTGCTTGTAGAAATATTGACAATTGCCAAATTCAAATGCAACAACTTTGATTTGCCTTGAAGACTACAATAGTTCAACAAACTTGGATGCCCTTATCTCAAACTCCTTTGTTTATGCCTGCCAGTCACTAACTCTTCTTGTTGTTCCTCAATCAATGTACTCTACCCTTCATAAATCACGCCCCCAACAACAATCTCTCCTCCCTTTCTTTTCTATGCCCAAACTCTATATATCTTTGCCTATTGATTTGATTGTAAATAAAGTTGGTTTTCACGCCTTTTTTTTTTTTCTGTGTCACATCTTGAGACTTCCACCACTTCTCCCATTTAAGCTGCTTTTTTCCCTTCTAGAATTTATAATTGTTTTTCGTTTCCTTTAGTTGTCATGAAGGTATAAATGATATTGTTTTTGACAAGTTCAAAATGGTTGTCAAAACATCATGCCTTCATCCTCTCTAACTTCCTCAATGCTCTTCTTTCCCTACTTTTCTTGGCAACTGAAAACTAACTCTCTTACCATTTCTTGCCAAGTTCTTCTAATTAATCATGGGAATCAACATATTAAAGTTTCATTTCTAGTTGCATATTCAAATGGTCTTCCATCTTAGCACTGCCCTCACACTTCAAACCAAGCTAAAATTTAGCACCACAAAATAGTAAATACAAATAAAATTAAAGTTTTAGAATCTCTTGCGTCAAGCTCCTCAGGAGACAAAAGAAGACATGTGCTCCTACACATGAGACCATTAATCAAAACTTATCTACCTCTATTCTTTTCTTTCGCCTTTTCCATTTAATCGTGATGGATCAGTTATCACGTTTCTCCAACATTGTGGATCTTTCATCAACTCTATACTTCTCAACTTTCTTCACCAAATTTCTCTTACCCACACAATCGCACACAAATCAAATTGTCCAAATGTACAAAAATTAAAGATCTTCACATTTAATTCTTCAAACATTTCCACCTTGCCCATATGTCTCTCGGCTTCCTCAAAGCCATTCATAGCCTTATGTAAATCTGCATTCACCATTTCATATTCTTATTTTGCGATAACCAAACTACACAACAACAAATCATTTATGACTCCTCCATTCTCAACATAACCCCCAATGTCTCCACTAAAACCTGCATACACTATTCCAAACTCTTACCTAAACTCCTTATCATTCAATATAGAAAAAAAATACATAACAACATTCTTATGGAAGCCACTCATATTTACCTTTGTTTTAATCATTGTGCCAACTTTATTGTTAACATTTGCAACCTTCTTTTCTATATCCTCCACTGTCCTACTTGTATTCATACCTTAATTAGCAATCTTCTCCCTCCACTCTTGTTCTATCTCAAAAAATTATGCCCACAAATCATCTGCACTGGCTGCATCTTCTTCAAATTTCATCTTTGTAATTTCTTCACTATTCATTTCTTTGCCTTCCACATCTACCTCGTTTTGCTCTTTATTCTTCAATCCTTCATCATACCTTGCTTTCCACTCTCGTTGTCCATTGCTTGTCCTTAGATTCTCCATAGTGAGAATTTTCTTCACCTCTTCCAACGCACGTTGCTCACTTGGCAACTCTCTACTTTCTAAACCTCTTTCATCTTTTCTTTTCAAGGTAACCATATTCTACCTTCTTCTTTTTCTGAACAATCCTCTGCATAGGCCACTTCAACTTCTTTTTCAATGGCCAATACCAACCATATTCTTGGCTACTTTCATACCAAATTGATGATAAACAACCTCATTCTTCTACACAAATTCCAATCACAATAGGCAATTTGAATTTCTAGATTACAATTTTCCAATTCAATCAGTAATACTCAGAGATCAAGAAATCAAAGGTTACACTAGTCTTTCCTCATAACGTTTGAATCAACAACATGGTCAATGCAATGTAAAGGAGAGGCACCTTTCAAAACCATTTAGTTAAGCATTCGAGAATAGGGAATAACATTGCAATTGGCTTCTCCTTCATTCATTAAAAATAACAACAAGCATTACATACCAAATTGATGAAAGACCAAAAACCCTATTTCTCACACTCATGCAAATATGCAGTTTCCAGAGACAAGAACCTTCAAATAACTAAAATTGCATATAATCAATGTTTATTTAATTCAGATTTCAATACATTTGTAAAACAAAACTAGCCTCTTTGACATTCAATGACTTATCATGCCATTCGAAGGTGCATTCATTTCTTCGCAAGCCTATGCACTCTGTCACTAGGCCAATTCTTTCCTCTACCTATCACTTTCCCTCACCACTATACAATAATGTTTGGTTCAATGCCTTTATTGTTCTTCATAAGGCCGACCCTTCTTCAAATTGATTTTCATCCCTTCATTTGTTGTGCATAGCCGGTGGAATGTAAGCAAAAGACCTTTGTTTCATGATCAACTCTTCTCATGCATTCATTCTCTTTTCTTATGTTGTCTTCTTTTTTTCTGGCTGCACTCACAATGTTTGCTCAAAAACCATCGATTTGTCTTTCTTGGCAATAAATGAACTCCCAACAAATTGGGGTGATCCCTCTCTAGTCACCAACTATCCACCAAAATGGGGCAATCCCGATTTCTCTTTTTTTTACTCAAGCATTCTTGTCTCCAGAAAAAACCGTGGGTCTCTTCCTAGAACTGTTCGATGGAAACAACAAAATTGTTTCTTATCTCTACCTAGAACTTGCCAGATGTCACCAGGAAAACAAAGAGAAACAAGACCCGAACTAACAACAAACCAAAAATGAGGAAAAACAAAAATGTGAAAAACTAACACTATAATAGTGAATCGATGCCCCTCCATCAAGCTCCTCGGGGGAGTTGTTTGTGAGTGTAGCTCACAAAGGGAGTTGGGTAGTAGAACTACCCTACCAAGCACTATGCACTTGTAGCCTATCCCTTAAGGCTGATATCCAACAATCCGTTTCATTACTTCTTCCTTTTCCACCAGCATTTGGCCAGTCCTCCATACTTTGTACCTCTCCATACTCTCTTCATGTTTGTTCCATTGGTTGGATGCATATGATCCCAAACCACTGGACTAATGCCTTTTCCATAGCCCATAGCATTATCTCCAATATACTTTTCCCACTCTCCAAATAAACCTCTCATTGTTGCATCTTACCCCTTCATTTGCTTTTCCTCCAAACAATATTCAACTCCAACATCAGTGTGCACAAAATGTGAGAAATTCAAGATGGTGCTTGTCTCCTCTGCTACACTATATTGTTTGTCCTCCGAATACCCCTCCATTGCAATCATGGCATATTCATAAAAAATATTTTCAACTATATCCAAGGGTTTGGAAAACTGAGATATTACCTCACCATCAACGACTGCACTATTTGTCTCACCTCCTATCAGGTCAATCCACTCTCTCAACGACCTCAATTTGAAAATACAGGTCATCTTCCTCATTCTCTTTTGCTATCTCCACACTCCATTCACACAAATTCATGCCCATGTGTTCACCTTGACACTGTTGTTTCGATCTCTCCTGTATCTCTACATCCTTCATAATAACAATAGTTGCCCCAACTTCACAATCACCTATGCCATTTATAAAATCTTTTATTCCTACCAACATCACCTTACTACTACTGCTACTACTCCTGTTGTCCTCTTCTTGTTCATGTATAGGCAACAAAGTATGCTTGATTCCATCCTTTTCAAAGGTACACATGTGTTACTCTTTCCTTCATGTATAGCCTACCAAGCAATACATGACACACGCCCATAGGCATAATGTCACAAATCACACTATCTTTATTACTATCAATCTAAAATTCAACTAAAGCCTATTCATCTACCAACAACTAATGACCTTTTTGTAACCAAGAAACTTTATATGGTGTAGGGTGTGCAGTTCTCTTAAGTCCAAACATATCCACCATTTCTACAACCACTAAATTATCTATACTACCACTGTTAATAATTAATTTGCAACACTTACCTTTAGCTTTGCACTTTGTTTTGAATAGAGCCTTCCTTTGTACAGGTTCATGACTCTCCTTTGGTGGTTTCAACAACACTCTTTTGAACAACAAAGATTCTCCTGACTCAGGTTCTTCCTTTCTTGGAGAAAATGATCCCACACTCTCCTGATCCGCTTGCACAACCTGATTTCTCCTTTCAGGCCTTGTGTAACCTCCTTGGAAAGATTCTAGACACTCCCAACTCTTGTGATCCATGTATTGATTGCACTTAAAACATTTACCCGCAAAACCTTTGCCTCTTCCCTGATAACCATCACTTCTAACAAATCTTTCTCCTCTATCTTAATAACCTCCTTTTTTTTACTTAACTTGCCATCTAGAGCTACTTGCTTCTCCATTTTGATGGTGTTGTTGTCCTTTTTCTGTACATAACCTCATCCTTGACCTCGTCCTTGTTGATTTTGCTTCCTCATCAACTCCTCCTCTGCCTTAATGGCAAACTAGTATGCTTCCTCCAAAGTTCTTGGTGACACTAAACTCAACTCATCTTGTAGACTATATATCGACCCATTCAAATACATTGCCACCTTTTCCAAATCCTCTTCACTATGGCTTGACCGAATCATCAACTTATAAAACTCTTCTGTGTATTCTTTTAATGACATATCCTTCTGCTTCAAATTCTGCAATCTTCTGAAAAGATCGATGTTGTAGTCTGTTGGAAGAAACTTCATCTTTAGTTTGGAACCATTCAATCCCAAGAAAAGATCTTCTCCTTGTTTTTCTTGCATCTTTTAGCTTGCATGTAATTCCACCACATTGCATCGTGGCCTTTTAATCATGACAAGCAAACTTCACTTATCTTTCTTCTGCAACTCCTTCGTACTCGAAGTACTTATCTAAATCATTGATCCAGTCAATGAGCTCTTGCCATTCAAGCTTCTAGAATACGTGGGAACCTCTATTGTTGGTTTCACTCCTACATTCATCACTAATTTTATCAACCTTTCCTCCACACCTTCTAGTTCTTCTTGCTCTTCTTCATCATCCGCTTGTGGTCACTCTTCATCTTCTACTTCATTGGCATCATCTAGTGGTGTTGCTTTTCGTTGTACCATCTCCATGGCATCCATTCATGCAGTCAAGTTTTGCAACAATTCAAGGACTACATCATCATGTCCTCTTCTGCCTCTTCCTCGAGCTCCTCTACCTCTCAACGCTCTTGGTGGCATTCTCCCCACAACTCAATAGCCCCAAATCTTCAGGCTCTGATACCATAATGATGACTCAATTTACGCACTTAGATGCTTTGATACCAAAATTGATGACAATGAGTGAAATGCAATTCAAAACTCCCTTAATATGTTTTATTCCAAACTACCAAAACAGTCTTACACTGCAACAAGGCAGTATGCATAGGATATGCTAGGGGAAATGTACAGACTTAACCAACACCAATACCAGGCTTTGGTTGGTAGCATAAAAATAAATAACAAAGAAATCCCAAGAAACTACAATAGAGAAACTTAGGAAATAATCCAATCCTTAGCTCTCTTCATTGATGACCAAATTAACACACTGTAGAAATATGGCTTGACAATTTATAATTCAAATGCAACAACTTTGATTTTTCTTGAAGACCACAATAGTTCAACAAACTTGGATGCCCTTCTCTCAGACTCCTTTGTTTTTGCCTGCCAATCACTAACTCTTCTTGTTGTTCCTTGATCAATGTACTCTGCCCTTCATAAATCACACCTCCAACAACAATCTCTCCTCTCTTTCTTTTCTATGCCCAAACTCTCTATATCTTTTCCTATTGATCTGATTATTAATAAAGTTGGTTTTTCTTGCCTTTTGTTTCCTATTGTCTACGCCAAACTTCCACCACTTCTCTCACATTTCAAATTACTTTTTCTAATTGAATTTATAATTTTTTTTTTGGTTTCCTCTAGTTGTCGTGAAGGTATGAATGATACTTATTTTTGACAAGTTCAAAAATTGTTGTCCAAAACATCATGCCTTCCTCCTCTCTAGCCACTCAATGCTCTTCTTTCCCTACTTTTCTTGGCAACTAAAACTAAACCTCTTACCTTTTCTTGCCTTCCTCTAATTAATCGTGGGAATCAACATATTAAAGTTTCATTTCTAGTTGCATATTCAAATGGTCTTCCATCTTAGGGCCGCCCTCACACTTCAAACCAAGCTAAAATTTAACACCACAAAACAATAAATACAAATCAAATTAAAGTTTCAAAAGCTCCTGCATCACAAACCAAAGATTATTATGCAAAGACTCTTCAAAAAAGACCTCTTGGTTGGTTTGGATGAGGTTCTGGCTACAACGATAATTGGATTAAGTTGCCCTCACCCACAGGACTGGGGCTGGTGGAGGAGTACAAAGTGACTGTTAACTATTACCCCTTTCTCTTGGACATTGAAGGGTTTGAGTTGATCAAACGCCGTAGGTTGGCATCGACTAGGGTGGAATTCTTGAAGAAGAAATTCAATCTTTTGACTCCTTAGAATGTGACTTGGTGCTATGAATTCAGGGTTTTTTCCCAGCAAAATCTTTGGTACAATCTCTATTGTAAATTCAGTCTGTGTCTCAGTTTGTTTTGGGATGTGAAAGTATATGGTAATTATATTGTCTCGTTGGCTTAGTAGTTAGATTTTGGTTTGTAGTTGCTGGGTCGACCCAGTGTGGTCATTTGATAATCTTGTTTGTAGTTTGGGTTGGGGGATGGTTAAGTATAATGTCAGGACAGTCTTTGGTATGTCGATGGTAGCTGACCCTGCGTGGTCACTTTGAATCTTATTGTAATTGACTAGTTGGAGTTTTGGGTGGCTGCTAGTTCAAATCTCATGCTCTTGGCATGCACTACAGCGTAAAGTTTTTTCCAATATTAATACAAATCTCATCTTACTTATAAAAAAAAATCATTCTTAAAAAAAATGTAAAAATAAGTAACATTTATTTATTTTAGAAAGATTTAATAAAACAAAACAAAATGAAAAATTATTATAAGAAAATGTAAAAATAGTTTACCTTGCTTTCCCTAAAAATTTGTCCATAACACTCCAAACTTAACGTTAAATATTTAATATGTTCACTTTTAAAAGATTAAATTATATTTGAAAAACATAAAATTCTAGTTTTTAATTGATTCATTTGAAGAAGTGATTAATACTAATAAAATAATAATAGTATATATACACGCTTAACCCTTTGTTTTTTAATTAACCTAAATAATATTGTGGAGAGTTTTTTTTCCCTCTCGACCTTTACACCTAGAAATTGTTTAATTATTTACTGCAAGATTAATTTCGATTAAACCCTAAGTGATAGGAGTTATAGTTGGGGTTTAGGGTTTTTATCCCACTGACTGACATTAAAGAGTACAGGAAATTTATACGCCCTGGCTTCCCAGATCAAGGTAGAAAATGCCATTCGCCAGTTCTGTTGAAGCACAATCCAAATCGCATAATTATTTTGTTGTAAAACAATTAAAGACCAGAGCAGGACCTAAAGCGAAAAACACAAACATTTTTTTTATCTAAACCAAAAGCAGCAACCATGGCCGATGGGAAGCCATCTGGATGGAGCGATGTAGCGAGAAGAGATGCAATTTTGCCATTGCCAAAGGATCAGTTGGTCATTCCGAAAGATGTACGGGGGGCTAGTTTCAAATCGAGTGAGGGTATCAGCGTAGTAGTGGTGGATAGCAGCTCTCTCATCGATGGAGGGGAAAAAGTTATGCGCTCTGCAGAGAAACTGGTCTCTGTCAAAGAAGTCCTCGATGAAATTAAAGACCCCGTTTCTCGTCACAGAATGGCCTTCATGCCTTTCACCATACACACCATGGAGCCATCTGAGGAGTCCCTTAAACAGAGTATGCTTAAAGCACCTTCCTTTTTCTTAACTGCATTTATGTCCAGAACGCTGAATTTCGAGGATCCATACTGTATTAAAGTTTTGTTGGTTTTTGTTAATTGATTATGTCAAAAGTATAATTTGAGCTGTTTTGAGAAGGCTTGAAAATCCTCTTGCCAAGGAAGTATAGAGTTGCCTTAAAATGAAGTTTGAAACTATTTTTAATGATATGCAGCTAATATTTTTTTAAATTGATTTGATATGTTTCCATTGTGTTGTAAGTTCCATAGTTGCCAGGAAACTCAATAATAGGAACATAGACTGTGTACGGATAACAGTATCCACAATCTCTGGTGACTGCATATATATAATACATCCTTATCTTTATTCATTTACTTGTGTACCCTAATTTGATTGGTGTCCATTTTCTCGTACTGGTACTGGTACCCCTGTGTCGCCTGGTAACTATGGCGATAACCTTTGGCTTCATGGTATCTCGGCTGAAAAGTTGCTCAGTACTTTGCATCGGGCCTGGCCCAGTGGGGTGAGTTAGGTCATTGCAAGGTGCAGAATTTAATATGTTGGATGGTTTTTGTCCAAATTCAACATTTTATCATGTCTTCTAGTAAATTGAATATAGCTATCTGCTATAAAAGCTCCTATGCTTTACCACTGGAGCTCATCCCATTCAGTATTATTCATCTGTTAACTTTTATTTATTTATCTAGTAAATTGTCCTTGGGGTGGTAAACCTTCAGCTTAGCCACATCATATGAGCACCTCTTTCCTGGCATTTGTAATGCTGCTTCAATTGCATTTGCTCATTGCTGTGAGTCACATGCAATATATCAAGAAAAACAAAACTCTGTGCTATTGCACAAAACAGTTACATTAATGTCTTGCCAATAAGGTCAAGGATTCAAATCCTTGTCTCCAAATGAACTCTGAAACTATTCTTATGTATATATAATTGAATTTTGTTTAGTTTCTATTGTTACAAATGTTATGATTTTTCATTTCTTGCACTATATGCATTTTTTATGGAATTTTGACTTCATATGCTTCACATGCTTGAAGGCATTCTGATCATATGCATGATAATTTGTTTGTCGATAGTTATCAGTTTTGCCAGAGCCACAGGAGACTTGCGGTCCCTTTCAGATGTAGATCTTAAGCTTCTAGCTTTAACATATACCCTAGAAGCTGAAGTTCATGGAACATCCCATCTCAGAACTAGACCCCCTCCTCTTCATGTATTGAAGGTTCGAAGGTTGCCTGAGAAGGATCTTCCTGGTTGGGGGTCCAATGTGCCAAATTTAGATGAATGGGAAGATTTGGAACGATCAACAAATGGCAATCAAATCACCCAATCTCGTATTTTAGGATTGAAAAACTTGACATTGGATTCACTGGAGGCCAGTGGGGTATCAGTTGATGAGCACACCAAAGCCTCAGTTGCATGGGAGGTGGAGCTTCCACATGTTGCCAATGACCAGTCCAAACTTAGCATTGCAGGACAGTTTGAGGCAGGTGTAAATCAAGTAAACAAACCTAGAAAAGAAAAGCCTCAAAAGCGTGAAGTTAAGATTGATGGCAAATTGATGGTTTCTGAAGGAATTGATGCCTCTAAAGGGGAGTCTGAGGAAAATATGGAAGACTGGCATCCAGCTGTCTCCAGAAGCACCAGAAGGAGATATATAAAAAGGCAAGCAAGGAAGGCACTTTCTCAGCAATCAGTGGAGTCTGCAATTGGTGCAGATGGAAAGCTAGAAGCAGAAACTTCAACTGATGTTCCCAATGAAATGCCTCAACTTGAAACTGAAACTCCTAAGGAAAATACAAATGCTTCTATTGAGAAAGAGGCTAAGCATGAAAACTTATTCAGTGGTGAAAATAATTGCAGTGAGACTGGCCTTCTTGGCAGCTTGGTTTCTTCTAATGACACAGATTCCATTAATATGGCAGCTAACTTAAACATAAAGGAAGGAGAAAATTCTGAATCTAGGCAGGAGCATCATATTGCAGACACACTTTGTGCAGATGAGATACACAATCTCCTTGATGAAGGGAGTTTGGAGGATGAGAGCTTAGAACTAGAGGTAGATGAAATGGAATATAACGAAGAGGAAGTGTGTGGTGTAAGTCAAGTGGATTGTCTGAGTTCAGATGGTGGACATTTAGAAAGCCATCAAGAGGACAGTGCTAGTGAGCAAAGTTGGAGTCTGCGGTCTTTCTCAAATTCTACCATTGCATGTGCAACGAATGATTTTGCAATGCAAAATGTTATTCTCCAGATGGGACTAAGACTTTTGTCTCCAAATGGTATCCAAGTGAACCAACTGCACAGGTGGGTATTTGTTCTTTATAATTCTTTTGCATCCAGGAGATGTAGAAGTGATTGTATCAGTACAAAGGTTTTGATTGTGAGTTTTTGTAATCAATAATATGGCAGCAGGTTGCTATGTTTGATGGAGAGGACTCACTATGTTAGATTATTCAGCGGAAAAGGGGAAATGCTAATTAATTCTTATTCATGCATTTTTACTCCTGACATTGATTAATCAATTGATTTTTTGCAGGTGGGTGCTGAAATGTCATGCATGTAATGGAGTCACTGCAGATGTGAGCAGAATTTTTTGTCCGAAGTGTGGCAATGGTGGTACTTTGAGGAAAATATCAGTTACTGTAGGCGGGAATGGTGTTGTGCAAGCTGGTCGCCAACCACGCATCAGCCTCCGAGGCACTAGAGTATGCAGAAATTGCTTCTCTTTCCACTTTTTATTACTTGGGCAATTTTTTTCATTCTTTGGATTTTTTTTCTTAGGTGGATGAGTCAAGAAGAGCCCATTTTGAGTATTAATTCAAAATCATAGTTGAAGAATCAAACACATTGTTTTCTGTAATGCTTTAAAATTGTCAAATGTAACTCGCAATTTACTTGTCATCTATGCATTCTTCAAAATTGGCTTGCATATTTGTCTTCGTAGCTCTAAGATCAAGGTCATGATGTCTATGTTAAAAAATCCCTTGGGGTTTACAAAATTTAACTTCGTAGAGAAACATGTTAGTTGTCATCATTTATTATTTTTCATAACATCTCTAAAAAGTGTAATGGGTTCCAAACCCAAGTGTCATAAGGAAGCACTTATTTTATTTGATTTTGTAAGTTCATTCCGTTCATTATTTGCAAAATTTTATTTAACACATATTGGAACCATTGGGAGCAGTGACACAGGCAACCAATATAGTTTATTTATGTGACAAGCTTTTTGATCACTGAATTGCAGTTTGTGCTGAGGCAGCAATTCTCTCTTGTCTTACCTGATACAACTTTGTTCTAACTCTTCAGTAACTAAGAGTTTGCTAATGAATGGGCAATATTTAAATAAGAAAAGAGAGTGAATGGGTTTTTGATGTTGTTCATGGTAGCTCTTGCTAAGATCTAGGTGAGGGTTTTTTAGCAATGCATTTGACAGTGATAGGCAACTATGATGAGGCTTTTAAATTCATTTCAAAGCAAGTCTCCTAGAGAAATATTGTTATCATCAGTGGATCCAAAGCCATCAAGAAACTTCAAACAACCTTAACTTCTGCTGAAATTGACTTCTAGAAGCTCTAAATTTAATTATCTGGGTTTTGTCACTATGGCTCCTTTCCTGGTAAAATTTCTTCCTTGATCATCTCTTTCAAACTATCTTCTTCTTTGTACTCTGAAGAGAGTGGATGAGCATTCAGCTTCTAAGTTTTGTAATAGACTTCTCCTCCATCAAATGAATGAACAATAGGCATGGGGCCTTATTGTGATGCCATAGATTTTGTTGATGATATTTGTACTAGTGATTTTTGGTACTATTTCAAATCTCATGCATTCCTTTTTCCTCTAATGGAATCTAACCATAATGCATGATTCACATAGAACTTTTTGGACACTTATTTATTGCTTGAGCACTTCTAGTTATAGATGATTTTTGTTAAACTCCTTTGACTTCAGCAGCTTTAATGTAGTTTGTTCCTCTATTTGATGAGTATTGTTTCTTTTCTAGATTGTATGGATTATGTTTAGTGTTGATTTTCTTACATAATTATGTGTACTTGTCGCAGAGCACTTGTTTCGTTTTGCTATGCCTATACCATTTAGGTTGGACTGTTTTTGAAGATCCTCCTTCATTGATCATGTTGTGTTTATCATCAACTGCACTATGTTTCAATTTCCATGGAGAGTTGAGATACTTCCATCTTTATTTGGGAAAGTTGTCACTAGGGGAGGATAGCATGTAATTCTTTCATTTCTTCCTTCTTTCCCCAGTTAATCTTAAAGTCTAATCACAAAGTCCATATCAAGTAAACTTAACCTATATGTCAGTATCCAAGTTAAGTTCAATCTTAGGCCTTTTCCTGGCCAGGATGGTTTCAACTTGTTTTTTATTTTGTCTTTACATGGACGATTTCATCCTTCAATCAATTTTGTCCTTGTGTGGATGGTTCTGTCTTGTAGTGTATTTTGCCTTGGCATTGATGATTTTGTTCTTACACGACCCCAAAATTAAGGTTCATGATTTGGAATTATCCATATCTGAACTAGAGTCATTGTTCATCCTTATCGACAAGTGATCAATGACCACAATTGGTGGTATATGGGAACTTGTTTGTTAGTGACATATGAGTACTCACATTATTGGTCTTTTTCTCACCTACCCTTCATTTTTCCTATAAATAGGACATGATATCAATGGAGATGAGGGGGAGGAAGCAAGGTTTTGAAGTTATATTTTGGGAAGCATTGGATAGTGCAGTAAAAAAGTACTCTGCCTCTCTTTTGTTGTATTCTTCCTCATAACTTATCCTTTGCACAAACTTGTGCTTAACTCACAGCCTAATCATTTTATTGTTGGAGTTAGAGGAACTGAACTTGAAGAAAAATTTAGAATTTCAAAAACTAAAATATATTTTTGAAAGAATTTTTAACCTTTCATGATAAAATGACCTTTCTTGAAAAATTGTTTGTTTAGTGAAGAGATCAACAATCTAAATCAAATATAAATTTTTCTGTTAGTAAAATAACAAAATTGAAGCAGGGTAGCTACCAGCTGTTTAGATCAATAATATAGAGGAGTGACCTAGCTGGGGGAAAGGGTCTTTCATGTTTCCATTCAGACCAAAGCTGTTTCTGGTAAGCACCAGTTCAGGACAAACCTTGGGTTCAAAATGTTGGCAATTCTCAGGGCTCCTAAATATCTGCAAAAACTGGTCTTTCCATTATGTTGCTTGTTGAGGATGGGGAAAAAGCTCATCTTGTAAGCAAGGTATAATATAACAAGAAAGGGTTCTTCCAAGAGGAGGACTCAGATTCTAGTCTTCAACCAATGCTCACATGGAATAATGTATGTATTATTAGTGGCAGTGGCATTTGTTCAGATACTGCCTTGAAGCATTGGGAGATTTTGATTCCCGTGTTCTACATAAACACTGAAATCGTTTTGTAGAATGTGGGGTGAATTTTATACAAATAAAAGACATACAGTTTCATCTGTGGCGAGTCAAGTGACACCTGATGTGTTAGAACCAAAAGTCATACTCCTCAAGCTAAAATTGTGTGTTAAAATTGTCTTGACTGATATTTAGCAGTCAGCAAATCAATTATAGGGTAAAGGAGGAGCTTTTTGAGGTAGCTCCCTACATTCTTGGTAAGGGCAAGATTGGGATGACTTGCTTTTTGTTGGTTGCTTCTTGTTGATTGCCCTTTTGGCCTCTGTTTGGTGTATACTACTAGCACTTTTGGATGAAAACATGAAATTCAACTATCATTATGTATGGCTTGTAGTCTCCCTCTGTCACTATGGGGGTTAGAGGAAACTTAAATATTGTGGAATGGGCTGGAGAAAGTGCACTCGTTGGCTGATAAGTTTGACATGGAACGACATATGTGGAATTGATGTCAACAAGTTTTGCATAGCATTCTTGTCAATTAGAAGGAAAAACATGGAGAAAAGGCTGGTAATTTCACTTAGAATGGTTACCAGTTGAGGTGCCTCTAGCATTCTTTTCCTTGTCTCTTTTGGATGATGAAGCTAGAGTCTATACTGAAGATAAATGTCTGTCAACTGTGGCTACTGCAATCACATCCTTAGAAATCAAAGGGCTTGTCTGGCAAAGAATATGATCTGTAAAATGAGCAACTGACAAAGGTGAATTGGCAAAAGGTAAGGATGTGCTGCATATTGAATTCAACAAATCTGAAATCTATGTAAGACACCATTGGTGTAGGATCTGGATATTTTCTGTGCATACAAAAATGCCTTATACACTCTCTATTGGGGTGCTGATTAGTGCAAGGATAAAGAAATTGATTCCAGTGCTGCCTTTAATAGAGACATGATAGTAGCTTAGCATCCGATAATTCTTTTTAACAATGCCAATAAAGTTATTGCCGAGCTATTAGTTTGAAGGTTGGAAGGAGTTGATTTCAAGATTTCAAAGGCTGAATAAAGGGCTGCTTTCACTAGCCACAGGCCCAGATTTCTAATTCACCATTCAAGACCATGTTCGGAAATGCCTTTGTCTGGTTCAAGTGAATACAAGCAAAAATGCTGCCATCTCCTTTTATTTGTCAATAATGTAGTTGTTGCAATTCAATGAAAAATCAGGGCAACTGGCTAATTGGATGGCTCTGAAATGCTTAATGGAAATGGGTATGAAATGCTAAATGGAGTTTTCACTGATGACAAGTCTCTCCTTCACAAACTAATAATTCAGTATCAGGCACTTTGGATTGCTTGGGGACATTCCATGTAGCCTCAATGGTGATGGTCAGTGGTCAAAGGATCAATTTTTGGATTATGGGCTGTGATTACTTACTACCATTGAGCAATCCAAATGGATTTCAAATAGAAATATAATGAGATTTGAGGAGGGCTTTTAGAATTAATGGCTATGTGTCAGTGGGTGCATACTTGTAGTCCATCACTTTAAATGCAAACCAAAACATTTTACAGATGGGAAAATTTCTGGAAATGCAAATCCAATGGAAAACAGTAAATTTCTCCAAAATGTCATGTTTCCAAATTAATAAATTATTGAGAAATGGGAATACAAACATAATTCTTAACTATTCATGTAAGATACTGGGTCTGACTGGGCACAATTTAGTGATAACTGGCAAGGAAACCGTCTCAGTTATAGGGGGATTTTCAGAACAGATTTAGCTTCAGACTCAGATCATACTATAACACTTGATTTGCAACAGAAAATTAACTCGTAGCTGAAGCAGTCCACTGAAATATAAAGCAAATGCTCAAATGAGCCACAGCGTAAATATTATCTGAACAGTGAACCTCCAATCTTATTCTGCACGTGTGATTACTGCGAACAAGAAAATAATATCCAAAGCACTGCAACCAATGTATAGTGCAGAATATATACAAACAAGGCTTGCCCGATAAACAGAGCAGTTCAATTGATTTAGATATAAATTACTACATACAGTACCAATGGCCCAGTGGTGAGCCAATTCACAGATCTGAAGCAAGCACCCAATGATTCTATACTTCAATGCTACCGTTCGAAGTCCTCAGATGTCCTGGTGATGATCGCTGTCTTTAGGAGATTGACGGATTGTTCAATAGATACTCCAGGCGCATATATGGATTTCTTGTCGTCACTGGTGAGAGGCCGAATGATTGACACTCAAGCCCATCACTGATCTGGATGGATTGGCAATGGATTGGAACGGAATGGAGTTTCAGGAGTGTCCGCGGTCTGTACTTCCGGTCTATGATGATTCTCCCGAGATGAAGCTGCAGACTTGACCTTTCCGTATGCCTTCGCCCAAACAGTTTACTCAATCCTTGTTGATGCTACGCATAAGAGTTCTGAGGGGTTCGATGTAGATTCACCTTCCAGAAGACGCCTTATTCAATGCTCAAGTGCAGAGACGTGTTGTTGACCTGGTTGAGGATGGCATGGCTAGAGCCTTGGCTCAGCCACAGTATGGCAAGTTGCTGCTCCACAGTACCTATATGCGACAGTAAGTAATCCCAACTCAATCTATGATCTGATAAACGTAATGACAGAAGCAAACACAAAATCACAGGTGCTGAGACTACGTCCAGACCTGAGCACAACTCGGCGAGAGACTATGTCCTCCCAAATTGTATGGATGCCAATGCAATTCCAATTTCGTGCTGATCAAACATGAAAGGCAATCCAATATAAATACTAATTGATTTGAAGTCGGCCCAGAAAACAAATATTATTCTAAGCGCCACTCGAAGGAGTCGCCAGATTTAAATATAAATTTAAATGTTATTATTTAATAATTTAAATTTATTAATTATTATTTAATATTTAATATTATATTTAAATTTAAATAGTGTTTAAAAACACTTTTATAGTTTCTCTCCAGAATTGATTCAATTCATCCGAGGACATGACAATTCAAGAATTTAGAATAACATTCTAAAGAACTACAAAAATTGTAAATCATGAAAACTCAAAAATAGAAAGCAATGTGATTGCATAACTAAAATTGTCTTGATATATTAGCAAGTATTGCATAATTGTTAGAGATGATGGGTACAAAGACAGGGACACTTGTTATGATATTTCCTGGAAATAAATGTAAAAATCAGAAATATAGTTGACCTCCAATAATCAGATAATAATATATGAATTCAATATTTGATGATACTATGGTTTGGAAGAAACATCTCCTTATTTATAGGTTGAACAATCTAGGGACACATCCTCTCATGTTAATTAAGAGGGATTAGTGTATTACCTATGGCTATAACTAATGTTAAGGTTAAGCATGCCACAAGTGCATAACCTTATTATATTTAGAATATATAATATATACTTAGGAATATGTGATATTAGGGTCATAACATTCCCATGCCTTTCAAAAAAGTGTTGCCCTCAACATTCAACAACTTTGGAATCTTTTGTATGAATTTTTCATCATTCCATGTTGTATCTTCAGTTAGAAAATTCTTCCACTTGAGTAGGAATTCAAAGATGGCTCTATTTTGCAAGTGTCACTCATTTCTTAATGATTGTCTTAGGTTCTAAAATAAATTTGCATTCTTCAACTAGCTTGGGCAATTCTAATTGAATTGGAATATTGCATTTATGAGTTATCTAGTTGAGCTCCTTGTAATGTGGGCACATTTTCCATGAATCATCCTTTTTGCTAAGCATAATCATAGAGTATAAATAGGCACCCTTGTTGGATGAACAATGCTTCTTGGTATTGATTCATTGTCATGATTATGGTCTCTGATTAGAGGTACAACCTTGGATTAGTGAAATACTTGTTGATGGTGTTAAATAATCTCTTGAATATTTGGTCAATCTTGAGTTGTCACATCTTGTGCTTCTATAAAATGTAATTGTGCCCCTATATTATAGGAATCTGTCTTGAGCAATTTCTCCATCCTATGGGAGCTAATGATTTCACTTGGTGGTGATTGTATCCCTAAAAATTCATACTTTTTTGCATGTGTTGTAAAAGCCATGGATAAGTCTTGAAAATTGAAAGATATTGTTCTTAATTGTTTAAGCCATTGCACACCCAAAACTATATCCACTCCCCTACTAGGGAGAGTAAACATTTCTGTATCTAATTGATAATTTTCCATTGAGAGTTTTATATGATGGCATTTACCACCACAAGAGAGTTGTTTTCCATCAGCTATCATGACTCTAAAAATTAGAGTCTGTATCAACAAAACAATTGAGCTCATTAGCTAATCTTCTATCAATAAAGTTTTGTGTACTCCCAGTATCAACCAACACTTTCACATTTTTCTTTTTAATATTTACCAAATACTTTGAGTGTTTGTGGTGCATTTCTTCCATTCAATGCATGTAGGGAGATAGCAGTAATTTCTTTCCCCTTGGAATCCTCATTTGGTTCTTTTGTAGGTACTTCTCCCTCTTCTTCAACCTTTTTTTTTTTTTTTTCACTACTAGAACACTTACAATCCCTTGACCATTTGAAATGTCCCCTTTTGTGATCACCTTATATTTTGCCTTGAAATCACAATTCCAAATGAAATCAATAGCAGATTTTAGTTAAAGATATAATTCCTACTTAAATTTGTGATGATGTAAGTTTGGTTATGGAAACCTGCAACCATGTTAGATGACTATGACAGACATAATCCATGAAATATATTTAGTTCTAAGCCTAAGATTATATATATCAGTACAAGAAGTCCCAAGGACTACGTGGGCTCAGCCATAACGAGGAGGACACGATGAGGTGCCCCAAGTATCCTCCCCTGGGGGCCAACAGCAGGACCTTATCCTCTGTGGCCTCATGTGGTCCTTAACCGATGGTCCTCAACCATCATCATGAGGTGGTGTACCTAGTGAGGACTTTACACAGTTTACCTCCATCATGCCAAGTTCTCCTCTTATGATTGAAGACCTTACTTTATTTACTTCAACAATTGATTCAATCGGGGATAGTTGGGAGGCTGCAATAGGGTATCCTTCACACAATTCTCCCTTTTGCATAATAGGGTGCCCTTCTCACAGTTCTCCCTTTTTGCATAATAGGGTGCCACAGTTCTCCCTTTTGCATGATAGGGTGCCCTTCTTGCAGTTCTCCCTTTTGTAGTCCTGCCTCATCCCTTCATGATCAATTGTTGCTAAACTAGAATAATATCACACAGGGATGGATTATTTTATTGTTTTGATTTGAACCTGCTGTGATGATGCATGCTTCAACTGTTAACGATGCCCAGATCTGATCCTTTATGCCTGGGCTGCGAATGTACCTGGAGGTTGTTTTCTGCCTTAATGTCCAGGAGAATAATGCTTCTTGCTTGATTGAATCTGTTCTAATATTCGGAAGATATTGCTTAAAGAGAATTAAATAGATAAATCAAATGAATAATTACTAATAAGGATTAATAATTGCTGAGAACATCATTATTGCATAATTGTATATAACTTATATATTTATATTTTATATGAATATATATATATATAAATATATAGTAGATATATACATATATTTATAATTATAATTATATGTAAACTTACTGTCCCCATATATTCTTGCAATATTATGCTTAATCCCCTTTGATAATTTTATCTCTTCTTCCCAACCTGCTGTTCTATCCCAGTGCAGGTCATTATTTATTTTTGAATACTTCCAGATCAGACTTCCTTGAATGCAGATGTATTTCCCATAATCACTTCGTATGGACAGATATATAAGCTTACTTCCCTTATTGATCTATCATTGGTCTGCATATATCTTCTTTTGAGATCTGTATATTTCTCTTTTTAGATCTGTTGCTGTATATATTTTCCCCCTTTCATATCCCAAAATACAATTACTATTTATATCTTCATGTCCTAATGAGGAGACATACCTCTTCAAACTATGATGCCCTTATGAAGAGACATATCCCTTTGTTTACCAAAGTGATCGCTGCTTTTCTTTTAACAAATCTGAGCACTCTTTTTTATTTGTTAATTACTGCATATATATTGCTGCTCCTCCAATATGTATTAATTACAGCCTTTAAACATGAATCGCTGCCTTTAATATGTGTGTTAGTTTATGTTTATATAATTTATATTAATATATTATATATTTGTTATTTTACTAATCTATTTATAAATTTAATTTATTATTATTATATTTATTTTTATATTAGTTTTTTATATATTTTATTAATATTTTTAGTATCATATTATAATGATTATATATTTAAATTGCTAATATTTATATTTATATTTTTGAATTTTATTTATTCATTTGCATTTCAACATTAAGGTTTTTAGTGTTGCTATTTTGGGGGCGTGACACCATTTTCTATCACAATTCCAACATAGGTCTTTTTCTCTTTTTTCTATCTCTTTTTGAGAAGAGAGATTACTAATTTGTGTTAGGTTAAAGAATTTGTCCATGTTTTTGTTAGTAGGATTAGTTAAATTTTTGTCTTTTACTCTTATGGTTTCGCCTTGTATGAAACTTTTGGTGGTGTTTTATTTCTCAATATGCAATGCTTGTTGCATAGCTTTCCTAACTATATAGGGTTCCAACAAACAAGCTTCATGCCAGATTTGTTCCTTAAATCCATCAATATACACTTGTAGTCTTTTGTAAGGTGTCACCTTGGGAGCACAAATTGCTAATCGCAAATGCTCAACATTATATTCAGCTATAGACCTTAACTGTTTTAAATTTGTTAGTTGGGTAGAATAGCTTCCAATGCATGGTGCTCATAGAAGGTTGCTAATTCATTACTAAATTTTTTCCAATTGAACATTTGTCCTTGCTTGTCACTCATCTTCTATTGGTACCATTGGTAAGGTCCTAATTCTAAATATAGTAAGGCTATGCAAACCATGGCATTATTTGGTATATTATGAAGTTTAAATTGCTGTTCCATGAGGCTTATCCATGAAATTACATTTCTAGCATCAAACCTATGGATGTCTATTCTTGGTAGGTTCAGTTTTCGACTTTGAAAACATTCTCCTATCCTTTGATATTGTTTGTTAGGGTTGTACCCACCTTGGTGGCTTTTTTGGGACTTCAATTCTAATATCAATTCCTCATGAAACCTATCTAAACCTTCATTTAGAGATGTTACAAATGGGTCAAATAGTTTATCCTTCATAAAATGTATCACTATTTCATGTCCTTGTGGAATTTTTCCCTCAATTTTAGGTGTTGCAAATAAAAAGGGTCCTTAGATTTTGTATTTGTAGAAAGGTCCTTTAATCTTAAAATTACATGGCTTCAATTGTGTTTTTATTTTAAGATTTATTAAGGTAGGATAGTATATATGGTGTGAGATAGAATTTGATGTTTGTGTTTTGACCAAATTTTTGACCACTAATTTGAGGAATGCATATAGTCTTTAACAATAAATTATAAAGAATTACCCCACCTAATTTTCTATAAGCTTTCCAAAAATGTGCTTTTTTTTAAATTTCGAAAATTGCGACCTACAGAGTAAATTAATGGAAAATAATGAAATTCAAATAACTTAAGCAATACTTACTATAAAAATCTGATTTTTTTCTTGAGACTTATCTAATGTAGACTTATAAACTTAGAAAAAATCAGGTTGAAATTCATAATATGGCGGAAATAAAAATATTGGCCCGAATCATAGCTCTGATACCACTTGTTATGTTATTTCCTGGAAATAAATGTAAAAATCAGAAATATAACAGACCACTTCGAGGGGGTGACATCCAATAATCAAATAATAATATATGAAATATATGAATTCAATATTTAATAATATGATGGTTTGGGAGAAATATCTCTTCCTTATTTATAGGCTTAACTATGTAGGGACACACCCCCACATTTTAATTAAGACGGAATAGTGTATTAACTATAACTAATGTTAAGGTTAAGCATGCCACAAGTGCTTAACCAAATTATATTTAGTATAATATATACTTAGGAATATATGATATTAGGGTCATAACAACACCATTTGAATTGAGGGTATCAGAGTAAACATGTAAATGTACAGCATGGGGATGGGGACCTCATCTCTGAACTGGAATTTCCTGGTGATCATGGCAAGACTTGTGGTGTAGGAGTTGTTGGTGTTCATAGGATGATCCATAACGTCACCAACTAAATGAAACCCTTAAATCACTGAATTTAACTACTATGCTACTTGAATATATCAAATTACAGTCAAGAGGATAGGATGTCATGTAAACTGAAATTGGGATGCAGAAATTGAGAGAATTGAACTCAATCAAAGCTGAATTTGTGCCTGGAAAACCTCAGGACAAGGAAAAACCAGTTGGCAGCGGCAGTCACTCATCTAGCAAATCTTATTAAATCCAAAACAAGTACATGGAAACATACAACATTTAGTTGTTAGCTTACTCCTGCCAAGTTGCCAATTCTCTGTACAACTTTGTGCAAATTTGATCACTACAACACTCGTACAAGCCTCCAATAATGTGAATTGCCCTCTCTATGCCTTTGTATAGATGCTTGGATATCTCAACTGTGCACTGAAAAGTCTCCATGCCCCAAATTGGAAAAGAAAGGCTTTTACTCTTCATTTTAAATTCTGCTTTTGCTATCAGGATGACATTGCCTCTTCAGGCAGACCAATGGTTTCGTTCTACAGATTTCTGGGTTCTGTTTCCTTTCTTGAATTTTGAGGAAAACTTTATCTTGTCAAAGTACAGTCTTTTCCAGATCCTTATCAATCATAGAACCAGTAGAAGATCTCTATGCAATAAAGTCTGCAGGAGATGAAGCAAAGACGATGATGACAAGAAATTGTGTCTTATTCAAAGCTCACTTATTACATTTTCCTGACTGGATAGAATGAATTCTAAGGACACATAAATGTTGAACACAATATAAGGTATCTCAAAGGAATTCAGTTATAGTTAAACTCACATAGTGTCACATTTCTTGGGAGTTGCTGTGTAAAACTCAAGCAATACTGAATTTTAGCCCAGAAAACCTTGATATGAGGCAAAACCAAATTGGCAGTGGCAATTGTTCAATTATCAAATCTTATTAGATTCAAATCAAGTACAGTGAGTGGATACAATAATTAGTTGTTCCTTTACTCTTGCAAAGTTATCATTTCTCCATACAATTGAGTTCTACGAATTTGATTACGACAACATTTGCACAAGCCTCCAATGATGTGAAATTACCCTCTCCATGTCTTCTTGTAAGTACTGGGATATCCTAATTGTGCACTGAAAAGTCTCTGTGCCCACAATTGAAAGAGAAAAGGTCTTCTGTTTGTTTCAAATTTTGCATTTGCTGTCAGAATAAAACGCCCCTTCAGGCAGACTGGTGTTCATTTTCTACAGGTTTCTGGGTTCTGTTTCTTTTCCTTAATCTCTGGGAAAAGTTCATCTTCTCAAAGTACAAGCTCAGTTGGTTAAAGCATTGGGTTTTCATAGTGGAGACCCAAGTTCAAATCTTTAGAAGAACATCTAATATGGAATTCTAAGTTGTGATTCTTGGTCTTCCATGGTTGGCTTCTAGTGTGGATATGGTTTCTAAATCAAGTAGATTTCGAAGTAGTGACTCTTGGTTTTCCATAGTGATTTCTAGTGTGTTTGATCATAAGGAGCTTGTATTAGTTTCTTTTATGTGCTCACAAGAATTTGTTTGGTCTCATGTTAATGCTTGTATGAGCAGAATATTTGTAAATGCTCTGCAATATAAAACAAAAGATAAGAAAAAGGTGCATATCAAAAATTCAGATGCAGAATTATTAGTTGTGCATTCATACTCAAGAAAAAATATGACAGATTTTGGGTCCAATGCAGTGAAGGAAGCATTTGCTCCATTGATTTCAATTTCAGGAACTTGAATTCATCTAGTAGTTCTGATTTTCATGGTATTTTAATCATGATGGTCAATTCATTCTATCAAACCATCTCATTTTATTACAGTCTAGCCTGTCAATGAATATGAAATGATTTCAATTACTTTCACCAGACTGGATGGTCTATGGTACCGCTAGTTGCACCAGTTCTTACAACCTTTTAGAGATTTGTAGGGCAGGTGGCATCCTTTAAGTTTAGAAGACTGCTGCTCCAACTGTTTTGAGTTAACAACTCTCCCAACCCTTTTAATGAGGAATGAATCGATGATACTACTGTTCTATGCCAAGTACATTACTTTGGAGCACAGTGGAAATGATCTCATTATTTACATCCTCAATAGAGCCAAAATTACCTTAATAGAGCTCTAGGCTAAGATCTGTATAATGATGAACCGAACTGCACCTCATAGCACAAGATGGATTTCATCCTTAAGTGTTGCCAGGTTCTGGATTAACAAACCTCACCGAAAAAATTATAAGCTGAAAGCCGAATCAGATCTAACTAAAAGCTATATTGGATCAATTGTTAAGAGGCAACAGAAGATTTTCCATTTTTTTATTTTTATGTCATGTAAAGTACCTTATACCATGTCATTGATGAGTGCCAAAGTTACTACTGAGAGATTATGGTTTCAATACAGAAAATTACACTACAACCAACAACACAGGCTGACTTTCTTACTTCATTACATGTTCAGCTGATCCAGGTTCTAAGTATTTCATTGTTTTTTCAGATACAATGTGAATAGATGGTAAAATTAGAGTCAAACAATATACGGTACTGTGTGTCAGTTGATTAAGAGGGAACAACGATTACTTACTATTACATGTAACATTTGTAAATGTCGTAAAATGATGACCTCTTGTCAGCCTTCCACTCAATGCATATTTCCAGTTTTTGTCACATACTTGACATATGTTCATGCATCTTTGGGATTTGATATTCTGCTAGTGAGGGTTTCATTTGTTCCATCTCCAATGCTTTCTGTATGTTTTCATTTATTATTACATCAGTCATCACTGATTCCCTTGCTTTGATAAGTTGCAAAAAGCATTGTATCTATCTTTTTGTTTTCAGGATGTGTATTGAGTATTTTATTTATTTAATCATTTTGTTTGCAGTATTCAATACCTCTGCCTAAAGGTGGAAGGGAAGCAATAACCAAAAATCCAATTCTGCGAGAAGATCAGCTTGCGCATAAAATTTTGTATCCAAAAGACAAAAAGAAATCTGCCGATCATGTAAATTTTACTTCATACTTATCATTGTTACAGCCATTTGACTATGAATTAAAATGATCTTTCAGAACCAGTGACTTATCTAGTGCTGTGTAAACCAGGGTTTGAATATTCTGAGCTCTGGAGAGATTAGCTTCGAGGTGAAGGAGAAAAGAGCACCACTGCAGGCTCCAATACGACAAACTGTAGCTGTTTTCAGTGGTAGAAGAAATCCAAATGACAATCATTTTTCTCGTCGTAAGCATTGACAGGAGGAACAAGGTGTAGTGTGTAGTTCAATACCTTCCTCTTCTCACCCTTGCAGAACTTCCTGACTGGTCAGAGGAAAAAACTTGAAGGACAGGGGTTCACCCAGTGTTACATGCTAAAAGAGAGTGAGGAAGTGTATGTTTAAGTATCTCTGTTGTTCTAATTCATGTATCTTAAGGAGGATCTCACCAGCATTTGCTTTGAATTGCAAGAGTTGGTATAGATCACAAAGCATTATTGTAATTATTGGTTTTATCTTGTTTGGTAGCTACTTGGACAAAATCAACTTTGAGCTTTGGAGAATATTGCTTTTATGTTTTTGAGTAACTTCTCACCACAGTTTCATTGCTTTCACCTCATTTGACGTTCGAGTAAGAATGATTTTTACTTTTAGATCAGACGGTCCATGGCATGAGTATGAAGTTGGCGTTCTCGTAACTCTACCAAGTTTATGATGAGAAAGCTAATAAGCGGAGGAACATTTTACTTGCAAGAAAGCATCTTCCTGCAAAGAATGATTTTTTGAATTTTTTGATGCTTATGCTGTGGAAGGTCAAATTTTTTGGTCAGATTTACCCCTTAAATGATACAAGTGACGAAAGTACTCAATGCATTCCCTGATGTAAATGATAAGTATGAGCCAAATTGGAGTGTTATCTTTGGTTATATATTGTTTAGTTCACAATCTTATAAAGTTATTGCGTGATCACTAAGTTATTTCCTTTCATCAGATTGCTAAGTAGCACAGATGGCTCGTCTTGTTAATGATTTTCTCAACTACGATTACCATGATATCTCATCATATTCAGCCAAGCTTACCTTATGGCAATGCCATGTCGTTGTGATAAGCTTGTATGATACATCACGAGAACTGAAAAAGGTTTATTAAGTTGCTAGCATATAAGTAGATAGCATTAAAAATGTGTGATAAATTGGCAATCCAAATTAGAGATGCCACCCACATGAGGTGCATTGAATAAGCACTAGTTTTGCTTTTTGGGGAATGAGAGTAGTTAGTTTACCTGGAGTTAAGCAATTAGGTAAAATCTTTTATAAGAAGGGTTGTTGCTCAAGCACACGGCAGCAAACAAAATGGACTTTATCGTGAAGGATTACAGTAGTATTTGGATGAGTGATCTCTTAGAAAATTTTGATACAACAAGTATTAAATGAAATCATTTGTGCGAATAAGAGAATAGTATTTGTCTTCTACTCAAAATATGATTTAATAACATTGATTAAAGAAATATTCAATTAATTTTTAATAAAACATCGAACTATGTTTAAATTTTGTCTATTTATATATTAATTTTGTATAAAATAATATTAATATTATTAATATATTAATAAAGGACAGTATGTTAATGTCCCATTTCTTTTTCATTAATATGGCCTAGAAGCTGTTCAAAGGTCCATCATTTGTGAGTGATTTTGGCTTAGGCTAACAAGTGCATGTCCCTAAATTGTGATTGTAAGCGCCTGTCATTATACATATGCGCACGTTCTCTTGAGTATATTTTTCATATCATTTTCCATTTGTCTTTTGGAGTGCAAGAAGTCAAATGTCTTCGTGCATGAGTTGGACCGGATGAAAGTTCTTTCCTCGTGGGCTCGAGAATGATAAGATTAAACCATTTTGAAGTTTTTTTTTTAATGTTTTGGGTTGGCAGTAGTTAAAGAAAAAATATACAATATAAGGGCCAAAATGCCATTCATCAAGCTGCTAACCATATAAAGGATTTAGACAAATAGAAAACCAAGGATCTCAAGAAACACACAAACTTGAACTGTAACTACCCTTATTAAATTTTTAGCATTTTTTAACGAGCTATAATATACGCTGCCATAACCAAGAAAAAAAAAAAACAATATTATGACATGAGATTGTTAAGATTATACTGACCATTATAACATAAATTTTAATTATTTAAAAAAAAATGTCAATAAATTCTTAACATCATGATCGTTAAAGGTATTGATAAGTGTTTTAATTTTGGTTATAATTGTTTATTAGTTATCTTTTTGACAATACCCTTTACAAAATTTGTTATCATTTTTTAAATATTAGTGTTATAAATATAGATCTGCAAACTTAACAATAATTGTTAATAATGATACCCTTCTATTTTTTAGAACAAGGTGGATTATGAAGTGCCATGATATTCATTGACATATTGTCTAGAATGTGTGAAGAGAGTTGAGTAATACTCATTGCTCACTCTCTTACCATTGGACAATTAAATGGTGCATGCCCCTTTGAACAACACTCTAGATACCATGTATTACTTTGAAATCTTGTGTGTTGACTAATTCTTTCATATGTACAATCACCAAACCTATTTTTTTCTAACCACATTGTTGCTCCATATTATTGTGGATCTCTAACAACATTGAGACACAATGCAATCTCTAAAACCTCCTTTTGGGCTTCAAAACTCCTATGAGCTAATTCATGTTGTATATACACAAACAAGCCTCTAGTACACTACTGTACTTGAAGAATAGCACTAATTGTCCATTTAATCTTGGCCACCAAACCCTTGAACTGTTAACAATAACTTTAGAAGAATTCCCCATATTGTTGTTTCAATTCTTTTAGCACAACCATGTCGGTGTGTTCAAATTGTGGATAACTAAACTTTTGTAGAAACTTTTTCTTGATCATATGTAGACCAATATTCATGCCATCTAGTTCATACTTGCTAGTTGAGTGTGAGATCATGATGGGGTAAACAAATACCCTTGCATAGCAATGCAAATGTAAAAAAAACATCTCAGGTAACTTCATGTGAAAATTGAATGAGTTATTTGCACAATTTGAAAAGAAATGTAGTAATACAAGTTGTAAGAATTTGAATGTAGTTTATGGATTACTTTTTTTGAAGAGTTTTAATTTTGGTGAAATTTAATTCTTTTTAGTTAGATTACTAAAAAATTTAAGAAAAAAAAGAAAATTAGGTGTCATTTTAAGCAACATAGTATGAACAATTATTTTTCTTAAAACTTTAGATATAATTCAATGATACACAAGAGGATGTGACACATATTGTTGTGATTTTTTTTTGTAAAATAAATACTTTTTTTGTGAATTTTTACTACACCTTTTTAAAAATACTAAAACATGTTTTTTTTGTCAATTTAACTTGGTAAAAAATGAAACATTTGTCTTAATAACTTTTTAACCAACAAAGCCTAGATAGTAATATATCTTTTAGATTTGAAAAAAGATAAATAGTTTGAAAGTTATGGATGTTTTTGAGTAGGTGTATCTATTAGGAATTTTGACATAGTGTATGTAGAAAATTAATAATTATCTATTAAAATTGTAATGAGACATTAATTAATTTTTTAGAACTTTGAGAGATCCCCAATACACCATTTTTTATCAAATTTAAATAAAAAAGTGGATCAACATTAAAGATGAAGTCAAGGAAAGTATATACAAACCTCCTAGCTCATGATTTCCATGGAAAATATAGGTATTGGATTCCCAAGCTTAATTCCATTTTTTTTGGGGGAAATCTTGTAAATAAGAAAAATATATCCATTTTGAAAATGGATACTTGTTTCTTCAAAACAATATCCATTTAGATTTGACTTACCAAACAAACAAGTTGAAAATCTAAGCCTTTAAAAAGTTTCACACTTTTGGCTGACACTTTCATAGTTTTTTCCCTCATTGCCACTATTTAGAAAACCATGGTCTTGCATTCACCTTGGTGTCAATCCTATGCACATCACCCTAGAGTGGCTACAAATAGGTTTATCTTGCATACAACATTGGTCACATTCTTTGCTTATCGAGCTATCTCACAAGCCTTCCAATAATGAGGGGCATCCTCCTCCCTTGTATGAGTCTTTATTGTAGTTCATATTGGCTTTACAACTATTGTATGAGCCAGGCTATGTTTGTATCTAAGCACCAAATGATTCAACTATGCAATTAATTAATCAAAATGCACTATAGCAACTATTGCAAACTACTGTAGCTCAAATGTAATTATATCAAATTTTGGGCTAAGATAATGCTTAGCTACTAAATCAACTACTATTTGTATCCTATTTGATCTCCTATCATGATTTGTTCTCTATAAATAAAATATATTTTTATCTATTATTGAAATGTATAATTGATAAAATCCATGCTAGACAATAGTATTGGGTTTTTAGTCAGCTCACCCACATATGTGTGTGCATGAACTACAATGCTTGACTATCAAAACATATGTGGTAATCATTCATAAAAATTTCCTACAACATCCTCTCTTTGTTTATGTCTTTGCATATCCCCATACTATTGCTAGCACATGCATGTGATCTTTTCTTATCAACATTTCCTTTTCTATGCCACTTTCTTTACACATGCCTTCCTACATTTCTCCTTTATAAGGTCATGAGTGTAGCTTCTCTTCTTTTATTCCATATTTTGTGCTTTCATTAGCTCACAATTGAACTACTACTTTCAAGGATTCAACATGGTTCTCAATGAGCAACATCCTTACCAAAAAAATATTTGGCTCAAAGTCTCTTTTAAATGGTGTATTTTTTTTCCTAGGCCTTGATAATTGAACTATATATTGAAATGGAATATAGTAACATGAAATTGTTTACAAAAATATCTTCTAACTAGTGTAAATTTTTTTGCAAGGCCTTGGTAATTGAACTATACATTGAAATGAAAAAAGGAAACATGAAACTATTTAAAGATCCTCTTATAAAAGCATCCACCACATGGGTCTAAACTATATTGAACTATTGAAAGTGTATGAGATTCTCGTATCTCTACTTTGGCCTTAGTGCTCAATACTTCTTGATTTGACAACACTACAAGCTAATTGAAGAATTATTCTAGTACTTTAACCCAAGATTCTTCATATAGAGGTTCAAAAAGCTCTTTCTCATGTCACTATATGATTTTCTCACTTGCAAAATTCTCTTTCTATGCAAACTCATCCACTTATGTTCGCAAGCAATGGATGTCAATGAGTTTGATTTTCTAAACCACACTTAATGAGCCAACATTTTAAGAGAGTCCTAGCATTGAAATCAAAATAGCCATTATCTACCTACATAAATTTGTTAATTGCTAAGAAATTAAGATCTCACACATACTAATAGATCTCCATATCTTAGCCAAAGTGTGTTGAGTTCTTCATCATCCACTTTGTACTACACACTCCCACCTATAAAAAATATTAACAACCCATGCACTCATTAAGAAATCATACATAATTTTATTACAAGAGTATACACAAAATATGGCTAGTGATATATTACTAAATCAATATTTAGTTTTTCCTCTTGTTTAGTTAATATATCTTCATCATTATAGTATTAGGGGTATGTATAAACAAATGTCCCCTAATGTTGACTAAACTAATCATATAACCACACATAATCCTGATTATAGTGTGGACTCACTTAAAGTGAACTACAAGTCACATATGTTCTTAACTACATCACATCCCTAATAATAATCTATACAAAATTATCCTTATTTATACACATTATTGCTTACAAAGCCATGTGCTCTCTATCTATACCTAGCTATTACTTGTTGTGCTATAAATACAAGTTACAAGCAGGTGCCAACAATGCAACACTTTGATAGTGTTCTCCCTCATTGAACTCTCTATTACACATAATTTATGCTCTTGAACAAGTACCTCCTACATGAAGTAATATATAAATATTTTTCAAAGCCCCTTTTTAAACCCAATCTATTTCCCCTCCCTTTAATTAGAGATATAAATATAGGTGTGATTTTCACCACACAATTTGATCAAGCGAGACATTCCATTACATCAACATGTCATCACAAAAATATTTTTATCACCAATACTATTACAATTAACCAACCAATTATTGTTTGAGAAGTTATCAATTCACAATTAGTAAACAATATGCCTAGGATAAGGAGATGGAGCTAATCAACATACTAAAATGAATACTTAGAAATTAAATAAACAAACCAATAGTGCTTAACTTGAAACATGATAATAATCTTGTTGTGTTAAATTGTCTCTATTCTCTACTTGGGGTTTAAGGTTGTGAAATTAGAGATTAGGGAACTTTAAGGTTTAGGGTTCAAGGTTTGAGGGAAGTTGCGAAAGATGAGAAACGTGAGAAATTTAGGGATATTAGGTTCTAGGGTTTGAGGTTGAGGAATTAGGGTAACATATGAGAACCATGTGAAATGCATTCCCTCGAAAGATGATAAATTGCATGACAATGCATATAATGATACATATAATTATCATGTTAATGATGGATTCAAGATTATATTTTGAGCTCAAGGTGTAGGGGTTAGAGTTTAGGTTTGGTGTAAAGGATTATGGCTAATTATGGGAGCCATGTGAAATAAATGCTCTTGAGATATGAGAAGTAATATGACAAGGCATGGAATAATGTATAATTATCACATTAATGATAGACTAAAGACTAGAGTTAGGGTTCAAGGTTTAGAGATTAGGGTTCATGATTTGGGGTTGAGGGATCAAGGTGAAGGGTGGGAACCATGTAGTTCAATAAATGCTCTTGATGGATTGGATAGGATTAAATTATAGGGATTAGTGTTTGGAGTTTAAGAACATGGGATTGGGGTCTAGGGTTTAAGGGAAGCTATAAAAGATAAGAAATGTGATAAATACATAATTTAGAGAACGCAATTCATGAAATAAAATAGAAATATATAGAATGATGCATGATTATAATTTGGGGTTTAGGGTTTAGGGTTTAGGGTTTGGGGTTGAGGTTAGGGGATTTTATGAATTGAGTTTTAGGGGTTGAGGTTGAGGGATTAGGGTGAAAGATGGGAACCAAGTGAAATTTATATTCTTGGAAGATGAAAAATCACATGAAAAGTGTGGAATGATGGATTAGCGATTAGATTTTATGATTTGGGATTTGTGATTAGGGTTTAAGATTTGGAGTTGAGGGATCAAGGTGAATTATGAGAACTATGTGATTTAATACACACTCTTGAGATATTAGAGCTCAACATTTAGGATTTAGATTATAAGTATTAGGAAGTAAGGTTCAAGATTTAGGGATTGTGGTTCATGGTTTAGTGAAGTCATAAAATATAATAAACATGAAAATACATGTTTTCAAGATAAAAGTAAACTAATATATGAGATAAAGTGACAAGGGATTGAGTAACACCCATATAATAAGTATGTTAATGATGGGCGTATGATTATATTTTTGGGTGTAGAGTTTAGATATTAAGGTTTAGGGTTTGAGATTAAGGGGTCAAAGTGAAAAGGGATCCATACAATTCAATACATGACCTTGGGGGAATGGAGTTTAGGTTTCAAGGTTTATATTGTAGGGATTAGGGTAATAATGCTAGTGATAAAAAATTTAAATCTTAAATATTTTTAAAGGAATTTCGATGTGATGGAATGTATCATATGATTGATTTATAATGAAGATGACACTGAAAATGATGATGACAATGTCTAGGGAACAATTTTTAATACCCTTCACATTAAATTAGTTTCTAAGATTTGAAAAGACAAATCCTTGAAATATTCCAACATGTGAAATTACATGCTCTCAAAATACAATGAAATAAAATATATGACATGGAATAATGTGGGTTGAAACATGAGAATCGTGTGATTAAATACATGATATTGAGGGATTAAAGGCTAGGGTTAATGGTTTAGGTTATAGTGATTAGGATTAGGGTTTAGGGTTCAAAGATCAAGGACTATGATTCAAGGTTTGAGAAGTGATTTAATAAATCATCTTAAGGGGTTGGAGGTTAGGGCTTAAGATTTTTATTTATATAGGGGTTAGGTATTATGATTAAGGTTTTAATAGGGTTCAAGGATTAGGGATTAAAATTCAAGTGTTTTGTGGAAATTATGGAAGATGAGAAACATGAGAATACATGTTGTAGAGACAAATTAAATTAACCTATGAAAGAACATGAAATGAAATGAAATGGAGTAAAACTATCATGTAAATTATGGATTAGATAATATATTTTGGGGTTTAGGGTTGATGGATTAAGGTGAAATATGAAAACTGTGTGATCCAATAGATGATCTTGAGGGATTAGATGTTATGGTTTAGGGTTTAGATTATAAGGGTTAAGGATTTTAATTAAAGATAAATTTAGATTTTCTTTAGGACCAACATGTTCCAAATCAATGCAATTAAATTTATAATAATAAATACGCCCTATGTTTAAGGTTCATGGTGCAAATTAATGTTTTAAGGTTTATGAATTAGAGATAAAAGTTTAAGTTTTTGTTGTTTATGGTTTAGGGTTAAGGTAGAGGATTAGGGGTTTGGGTTCTAATGTAGGGATCTAGGGTTTAGTTTTTATGGTTTAGGTTTAAAGTTGATAAATTTTATGGCTCATGATTTCAAACATTTAAAATTAAAAGTCAAGAACTATGTTGATTTCAAATATTATTGATTTATCATGAAATTGTATTATTAATATCACATTTTACTTCAAGTCTTTACTAAGATGTTGTTTGTAATATGCTATTGAATATATGAATTGAAAAGTTTTAATACTCAAAGTTAATCTTGCTATTCTTTATTGAAATAGAGATGTGATCTCTTGTTTCTCTTATTAATAATTAGTTAGTAAGGATTGTTGAAATGGAACTATCTTGTAAAGAAGTATGAGCATTGTTAAAAGAATGATTTCAATTTTCTTTCTTGTTGATAGATAAAAAGAAGAAAATTTTCCTTTATGTTTTTAAAAATGGTATTTTTCTTTAATGAATAAATGGCTTCATTACACTATCCCTAAGTTAATATTTGTTCACCATAATAAGAGGTGCATCAATGAACCTTTGGTGGGTTCATCAACAATTAAGATTCATTTTTTTAAGTTGTCACCTCAACTAAGGATACATGAATCAATGTTCCTTGTGCTTTATTATTGTTACTATTATGTAATTATAGGGTGTTACCTTATAGATAAGGACTATTAAACTTTAAGGGTGTTAACTTAGTCTATTTCTACATCTTTCCCCAATAATAAGGTCCATACACAATAGTTGAATTGTATAATCGTCTTGGATCTAATAAAGTGCAATGGTTGATTCATCATTGTTCAAACATCATCTAGTAACAAGATATTAATCTAACAAATATATATCTAGCACATGGTATCATTATCATTTTTGTATCATTCTTATGTGTGCATATTATGTTGGTGTACTTGTCTAACTAGGAGAGAATTCCCCATTATATAGGTGATTGTATATAGATATGTGAACTAGGAAATAATGTCTCATTTGTTTCCATGTATTTTCTAAAAATTGAACCTATGAAACTATGAAAATCTTAGGTAACCTAATTTCATACTTTAAAAATATCTTGTTCCCATGAAGGATAAGTTTTGTTTTATAAAATTATATCTTGTTCCCATGAAGGATAGGTTTTATTTTATAAAATTATATGGTTGAAAAACATAAAAACCAGTAGATTGAGGTGGCCAAAACTCTGAGTGGCCTTAACTAGTTTCTTGTTTCTTTCTATTTCTGTCGGGTGTTAGTCTCTTGTAGGTTGTTTTGTTGTTGTTTTGCTGGTGGGTGCTGCTGGTTTTTGTTTGTCTCTTTTTAATTTGGCACCCGTGGTGGTTGGTTTTTTGGCTGTTGGGTTGCTGCTGGTAGGCTCTTGAATATTTGTTGGAGCAACATTTTGTTTCTTTTGATGTAAAGGGTTTTGGGTCCCTTCAAAACCTGTTTTTCCCATATAATCAAAACATTGTTACACCTTATGATGATATTTAAAACTTCTACATGTCATGATGATTCTACATTCATATATGGCCATGTTAAATATTGATATCCTAACTTATTTTATACATGATGATATTTTTCACAACGATCATGTTCTTATAAACCTCATGTGAACCCTATGGATATTCATTATATATTTTCACATAATGATAAACTTGTGTGATAATGGCATGCATATTAATGATAATCAATTATCTTCTCAAGTAACTTTTGTAAGGAACTTTTTTAAGTTCCCTAGTCAAGTATTATCCTTTGATCTTCATGTCCAAACTGTTGTGATAAACATGATCAAATCCATCTATTTTATATTAATGATCATGATGGTACTAATTTGGTGCACTCCACATGTAGTTGCAACATGAAACTAAATATGATAAAATACCTCTTCCTTATATTAAAATATATCTAGATACACATTAATTTTTCACAAGAGAAGCCTCAAAGTGATCCATAGAAATAAAGGTTAAATTATCATATGTCTATGCTTAATATAGGTAGATTCAAGACTAGATGTTCGTGTTACATGACTTGATGTATACATCCCCAATATGCTACAATGATTTGAACTAAAGTATGCAATATTTTGTTCCTAAAGTTCATAATTTAAATTGTAAATTTAGTTATTTATTTATTTAAATTTGTGAGGTTTCAATGGATAAAATTAATCTATGCATGTTTAAAATTTTGAAATGTACAAGTAATTGATTATTTATTTTTCTTTAAATTGTAAATGTAGGTGGTTCACATTATATTCCAATAGACCAATTACCAAAGTATATTTTTCTATTAGAACAAGTTTTACAAATATTCAACCCCCACCTCAAAACTCCCCCACCCATAAACACCCCTAGCAAAACCCGCACCTCAAACCCCCCCACTCCTAAACACACTTAGAAAAACCCCCAACCCCTCCATCTAATGAGGTGCACTGTGAGAAACTCTAAATAAAAGCATAATCATGCTACAAGATAAAATTTATTTAATCCAAAATGTGCCTAATATGCCCCCACATGTAGCACCATTTGCATCTTCAATGTAAACCATTATTAATTCAATTATATCAATTGATGTGGATCTAAAAATATTCTGACTTTGGAGGAGAGAAGACAATTCTATTCAAATGGGTTTTTGTATAGATAGATCCTCGTTTTAATTTTACTAAATAAACCATACCACCATACTTTATTGACCCTTCCACAATCAACCTATCCCTCCAAGAAAAAAAAATTCAACTAGATGGTGTAGGCATCCACAAATTGTGAAACATTTTTGGGAGAAATGGTATATGGTATTTGACCATCCACCACATGCCAATTATGAGGTTCCATTGTATATTTTGAGAATATTATGGGTCAATTTTGAATTGGGTTTAAGCCCAATTATTTGACATCAAATCATTCCAAGGTGTTGGTAGTGGCATGCCATGGTATAGGAAAGGGAACATGTTTATCCAAATCAATTCATGCATGTTACACTCATCATTGATCCTTCTTCACTCAATATTCCTACACCCATTCACCAATGGGAAGTAGTTTTGACATTAAGAGAACTGAGTACACTCTTGGTAAATCTAATTGACCAAGCCACTCACATTGAAATTTAAGTCAGTGGTAGAGAGCATGGAGGAGATGGTGTTAGTCTTGGCACCTCACACATGTCAACACTATATTTTTGTCAAAATTATAAACAACCATATTATGGTCCTTCTCATGCATCCACTTCAGGAGATACAAAAAAGGAGAAATCATTCTTAATAATATACTATATGATCATCATATGTAGTTACGTGTCACATTTCAAATATGTGTGCATAATGTACATATTAAAAATAATAGATCACTTGATATATTTTAAAATGTCATTTTATCAAATTTATAAATAATGAATTATACATTATGAATGGTTTGGTGCAGACAACTAGCTTGAGGACATCACCTTGATTAGATCAATTATGTTTTGCATCGATAACTGTAAAACTTAGTACACCTTACTATACTAATTAGTTGACCTTAAAACCATATTAATATTTATATAATTAAATTCAAATACATGAAACATTTTTACTAGGAGATCATGACACTTTCATGTCAAACCAACTAGAAGGTGTCACAAGTGCTCCTCCATCATCAATTTTTATGTCAGATTCATCCCTGGTGTGTAGTTGAAAATTACATTTGTACTTTGAATTCACTTGAAGTATAATTTTATAATTTTAAAATCATTACTAAATTTATATATGTCCATATATATGCAAAACGATAGTACTATCAAGGTAGGTGTTTGTCCTATCATTGACAAAGGAAAATTTCATGAGTCATCCATAAGATTCTTTTTCCTACTAGTAGCTTTTAATGTAGTGTATAGGTATTTCATATGGTAACATGTTTTAGTAAATATTCAAGCCTAAGTTGCACTTTATTTGAATATCTAATAATTAGCAACTAAGACTTTTGGTACAAAATTGATAGTTGTTGTACCAGGGAAGCAGGATGTGGGAGTCGATGAGCATCATATGGTACATGCATGCACACTTGAAAATTTAATTTCATGATCTTATAAATTAAATAATTATTTAAATAGTATGCATGTACTTTTTAAAAAAATTATCTAATTTCAAGTTTTTTACTTCAACAGTGTGAGACAAGTTCATCTACTTCGCATGGAAGAAAGAGTCCTCTCCATTTTGGTGATGATAAAAACATAGAATGTAATTTGACATTTGTTTCATAGACTATAAAATTTAGATGGACTATGACATGTATAATTTTAATGTTGACTATGTGTGCATTTCAGTATTTATTTCATGGACTGTGAGTAGAGTGTAGTATTTATATCATGGACTATGATGTGTTTATTTTATGAGTTGACTATGAGTACATTTTAATATGCATTTCAATGTTTCATGGAATATATATATACTATTTAAAATCACAATTCCAAGTCCTAATTCTAATTCTAAGTTGAAACACTAAATTATAATTTTCTACTTATAATAAAAAAACTGTGTTGAACTTGTTAGTACTAAATTATTTACATTCTATTTATTCACTTGGAAATTTTATCTAGTTTTACTTATTTTATGCTTCTGTATGAATTTACTGTTGGACTCAAGGAACACTAGGGGGGTGAATTAGTGTTCAACAAGATTCAAATTTCAATTCTGATCATAAACCATTCACAACATTTAAACTGAAATAGACATGCAAGCACATTAAAGAAACAATTAAAACACCATAACACCAAGATTTTTATGTGGAAACCCTGTTAGGGGAAAAACCACGGTGGAGATTAATCCACAATTTATACTCTATTAAAAGTATGAAGAAGAGGGAATGCACATGCATTCAAGCACACTGCCTAGAGCTCACTACTCAAAATAAGGCTCATTGCCTTACAAAATGTTTGGATTACAAAAAAATGTTGAACTAAGAAGATAGCATCTACAAATGTCTGGTTTCAATTCCGGTGAAGCTCATGTACCAAATTTTGGACCTCTTTGTCTGACTCTGCACTTAGCTCTACTTTTCTCTTCCTTAATTCACAACAATCCTCTTCTGCTCAAGCAAAATTCACTCAACTGATCTTCTGATATTCGCACACACATCTGCTCTGCCCTACCACACCTATTCACACATCAAAATGAATTACTGATCTCACATATATATCCGCTAGTAAGAATTCAATTGCTATATGTCGGCTTCAAATAAAATACAAAATATTCTTCATATGTTGGCTCAAATCATGAGCAATTTTCAATGCACACCCACACAAGTCGGCTAGACTATAGCTACAACCCAAAACAAAATTCTCTAACATAGAAACATTTAAACAACTACTCCTTATACATCTGCGACATGCTATATTCACTAAGTCGGCCACAATAAGCAAATAAACATAAAAATATCTTGTCGGATCTCCGAGCTCGTACACCGATTAATGCAACATCACAAAAGTTACCAATAAGGTAACATATATGCCTAAAAAACTATCCTGGGGATCCACAACATAAAATGATGATCCGATGAAGCATATAGATTGAAAAACTACCCAGATACCCTATTCTTCATGTTTTTTTGTCGATAATACTCTGTTCTCTACTGTGCTTGCCGATATGAGAAAATTATGATCTACACACCAGAATAATGAGTACAGTTGCCATCAATGACAACACTAGAAGCCATATGCCAACAATCTCCCCCTTTGGCATTGATGGCAACACTTAGTGAAAAATGACTAAGTGTCAGAACCAAGAGATTATGCTGCCAAAGTTCAAAATTTCAAAACACTACTCCCCCTTGGAATGATAAGGGATTTTTCACAACACTCTCTCCCCCTATGACATCAATGAAAAAATTTCACTGCTTTCTCTCTCCCCCTTTGCTAATTAGAAATAGGATCAAAATTTGAAGAACTACAACTGTTGCACAAGTCAGAGAATGATTTTGTATTTATTTTTCATTTCTAAAAGAATTTCTTCTAGGCATCTACTGCAATCCCAATGATTAAAATCAAGCTGTTGTTTTCTAATGTCTGGTTGATGATTTGGATGAGAGATTCTGAAATTGTAATCACTTCTTCTAACTTTTCTCCTTTCCTCAGAACCTCAATTAGCTGCTCCAATCTGCATTCACTTAAATCCTTCACTTTCTAGAAAGTGTCCACAAGTGTGTTTCTGGCAAAGTGAACTTTTGCATGCTCAATCTGCAACTCATGAATCCTTTTCTTTACTGTACCTTCCTAGTCCTAAAACATGTTATAATCTTGACCAATTTTATTCAACTCACTTTCAATATGCTCCAACTTGTCCTTGTATTTCCCAACTACATGAGGCCAATGAAGACAATAATTGTAGATGTTATTTGTTGAGTTTATAAATTGCCTCAACACATTCATTTGCCTTTTTAATTTGGTAACGGATAGCCTAAACCGCTCCTTCAAATGTAGAATTATTTCTTCCTCTTTCCTGTCTTGAGACTCAGAGGCCATATTTTACCTAATACATTCAATCAACTCTTTAGGAAGTACATTCTCCAAACTTTCCAATCCAATGTTGTTATGCACAAAGTAACTACCTAGAGTGCTCTCAATCAGGTCCTAATCATATGAGGGTCTGTCTAACCATATATCACCAATATTCTGCATCCCATCTTTTTCTTGAACAATCTACAGTATCTTTGTTTTGAATAAAGCACCTTCTTCTTCACTTCCTTCTACTATTATCACATCTGGTTCAACTAATTATGGTTCATCCCTTCGAGTGTACTCATTAGAATCTTCATCTGGTATATCTACAATTATCTGTTCTTTACCTTTTCCTTCATATTTTGGAGACTTGTGTGCCAGAGGAGTGTCATTAGAAAATTCTAATGTCCTTTTCTACTTCCTTTCTATTTTACCGAAAGATGATCCAAATTCAAGTGCTTTTATTGGAATGGAAATGATAACTACTCCAAACTTTCCCAACAATTTTCTAAAGAAATTTGCATAAACTTGCTCACAATTTTCCAAAGTATTAGAATGTTCAAAAATTTGCTTACAAACCGGCTCATTTTCCTTCCATACCACATTATCATCATGAGGCAAGCAATTCAAAAAATACATCATGATACCTATGATCAAAGTACCAAACCTGAAGGGGTAATTTGCATCCTTTGTCAGGTGCACATTTTCCATCAACTGATCTTTTTAAAAACTACACCTGGGTCAAAGTCTTGATCCTTCATTATCATTTTATGAGATATGTAAACCGTGCCTGCCGAGGTTGCGCCTTCCCTGTTTCTAAAGAAAATTTTGTATGAAATCCCATGTGCAATGTACCTTGTTATCGGGTCTTTGATTGTCGAAATTACTAGAGCCCTTTGATCTCCTGTCACTTCGGTTAGGGTTTCAACTTCCTTGTTTTGAATTGACTTCTTTTTCAGAATATCCCCAACCTTACATAATCCAGTTAAATTCCTAATCACTTCTTTCAAAATGAGATAGAGTTTATCCAAAATAAGAGTATCCTCATTCAATCTGTTCAGGATAAACCTAACAACTTTTGCATTGTAAAAATAAGGAAACTCATTCCAAATGTCCAAACTTTTATGTTTCACACCTTCAAGCCACTTCAATTCGTCGGCCAACAACATATTTATCACATCCCTGATCTTTCTACTGCTATATTCATCTAGATTCACAATTCCTTTGATTTGCTTCATTTTTCTTTTCGTACGGAACAAGTTTTTCTACCGAGCACAAAATTCAAAATTCTACAAGCAACTGAAATACCTAATGAATTCGCTGCCAAATTTACTTGACTCCTTCGAAATTCTACTGCAAAAGCTCTCCTTCTATTCTTCTTCAATGCAAGGTGACAAAAGAGGGTTCCAAATACCCTTTTATAAATTCACACACCTAACCTTTTTACCGCATTAAATATTTTTCCCTAGGATTTCCGACAACTTTGTTTTCTTAGATAACAAGAGAAGAATTCATCTGTCGAACTTCGAGATCTCACTTTTCTACATAAGTGATCACAAACATATTTGAAGACTGATAGCACAACTACTGAAAATTTCCTACATTCCAGTGCCAACTACTGATAGGGGGATAAAAGATTTTTCTTGAAAAACTCTCCCTAGGCCAATGGCCTAAGATCAATTTCTAGAGGAATTACCAGAGGATGCTTCCGATATGGGCTTATTTCCTTCATCAGATTCACTTTTCTTTATCCATGTTTTCTTCATCCGATCTCTTATTTCTTCCACAATCACTTTCCCTTTTCCTTTATCATCTTTTTGTGAAATTCTTCCTTTGTATACCAGACCTCTTCTATCCATGTTTTTGTTCTTGTAGAATATTGTAATGTGATCAAATCTGTTGCAAATGTAGCACACCGGATTTCTTTGTCTAGATCATTCATTCCATTGATTTCCCCTTGATCTACATTGATTAGTAACATGCCCAAATATTCCACAAGTGTAACATTTGACATTCCTTACACTAACAGACATACTTCTGCATTCAATTGACTAATGACCAAACTTATTACAACTAAAACACTGACCGAGAAATGATGGACTGCTTGAATTTATTTTACTTCTACACTGAGAAGCCATATGACCAAATTTATTACAAGCAAAGCAATAACCATTAAACTTCCTAGCATTGGGTTGTCTTACCAGATATCTTCCGCCTTTGTTCATCTAAAATTTCTATTTGGAATCCTTATGTTTAGATCCGAAGCTTTCACCTTTCTCACAACCAAGACCTCACTTATCATTTGCATCCTTCTGTCCTTTAGTTAGTTCATCAAGCTTAGTAGAACTGATCCTGAACTTCTCCTTGTACTCATTTGCAGTAGTGAGTTCATCTCTAAGAATAACTATCTATCTTTCAAGCTCTTGTTCATTATTCCTGGATTGTTGCAATTCAATCTCCAACTGAATGAATCCACTATTAACTCTACTGCATTCTTCAAATTTTTCTTTTAAAGACTGGGCCAAATTTTCCTCATTCTTCTTTCTTTCTTCAATCTCCTTAGTTAGCTTCATCACCACAGATTCCATCTCAAGCTTTAGAGTAGCATTGTTCCTAGCAAGTTTTTCACATTCTTCAGTTATTTCTTTTAGGGTCTGATTCAGATGAACATCTTCCAAGCTTTTATTTTCTTCTGTTTCAGCTGATCACAAAGTTCCTTCCTCTTTTCTCTTTACTCATTGATTTTATCCTTTAATGATTGAATGAATTTTTTGGCATCCATGAGATTTTCTTTTAATTCCATGACTACTACTTTAGGCTAATCAAGATCATCAAGTGCCACCATAAGCTGCTATTGAAGACCACCAGAGTCCATTGTATTCCAAGATCCACCTCAAGCTGTTAAACTTTTGAAAAGGAACCTTGCTCTAATACCAATTGTTGGACTCAAGGAACACTGAGAGGGGGGTGAATCAATGTTCAACAAGATTCAAATTTCAATTCTTATCATAAACAATTCACAACATTTAAACTGAAATAGACATGCAAGCACATTAAAGAAACAATCAAAACACCATAACACGGAGATTTTTATGTGGAAACCCTATTAGGGGAAAAACCACAGTGGAGATTAATCCACAATTTATACTCTGTTAAAAGTATGAAGAAGAGGGAATGTACATGCATTCAGGCACACTTCCTAGAGCTCACTGCTCAAAATAAGGAAGGCTCACTACCTTACAAAATGTTTGGATTACAAAAAAATGTTGAACTGAGAAGATAGTATCTACAAATGTCTAGTTTCAATTCCAATGAAGCTCATGTACCAAATTTTGAACCTCTTTGTCTAACTTTGCACTTAGCTCTACTATGCTCTGCCTTAATTCACAACAATCCTCTTCTTCTCAAGAAAAATTCACTCAATTGATCTTCTGATATTCACACACACATCTGCTCTGCCCTACCACACCTATTCACACATCAAAATGAATTATTGATCTCACATATATATATCTACTAGCAAGAATTCAAATGCTATATTTCGGCTTCAAATAAAATACAAAATATTCTTCACATGTCGGCTCAAATCATGAGCAATTTTCAATATACACCCACACAAGTCGACTAGACTATAGCTATGACCCAAAAAAAAATTCTCTAACATAGAAACATTTAAAAAACTACTCCTTATACATCCACAACACACTATATTCACTAAGTCAGTCACAATGAGCAAATAAACCAAAAAAAATCCTGTCGGATCTCCAAGCTCGTACATCGATTAATACAACATCACAAAACTTACCAATAAGGTAACATATATGCTTAACAAACTATCCTAGGGATCCACAACACAAAATGATGATACAGTGAAGCATGCAGATTGACAAACTACCCGGATACCCTGTTCTTCATGCTTTCTACCGGTAATACTCTGTTCTCTACTTTGCCTGCCGGTATGAGCAAATTATGATCTACGAACCAGAATAATGACCTCAATTTCCATCAATGACAACACTAGAAGCCATATGCCAAAATTTACTATATCTAGTATAAGATATAATGAAATTTCCTAATATATCAAAATTTATTGTTTGATTTTGTGTTCTTTTCCGATTTGTAATTTGTAGAGAATTATTGATATATTAAATAATATTGCTAAAAATGATTCTATGTTTAGGACTATAGTTTGGAATCAAATGCAAAATTTATTGTTACACATATGTTACCTTTCATTTTTATTTTTTTTCATTGATGTCAACACTCAATTTGGGTCGTCATTGATGTATGATGATGTGCTAACAATGATGTTGTTGATGTTAATGGTTGCATGTCATATCTTGTTTGATGACAATTAAAGCTGTATTGAGTATGGTTATTGTCAACAAAGATGATATCATGATGGTATATTAAGATGAGGATTAGAAGTAATGTTGAAGTTAGAGAGATGTTGTTGATGGTCTCTAGTATGTTGTATGTTCTCTACTATTTTTCTTGAGGAAGTATGTGTTACTACAAGGAAGTTTTGGTCTCTGGATGTTACTCATTATTGTGGGATCACCTAAGAGGGAAATATAAGTCTTGGTGAGATGAAATTATAAAGCATTTCAGATGACTTAATCTCTTGTTCTATCTCTATGGACTTGTCCAAGTAAACCAAGTACTTTGTCTCAACAAATTGTATGGCAAGAAAAGATTGATAATTTTCTTGAATGTATTGTTTTTAATGTTAGTTACTACACAATGACTATCACAATTGACATTGAGTGCCCTCATGTTCTTTGGATCAAAATTTGTGAGATGTGTGGAGATGTAGTTGATCCTCCATTCTCAAAAGATCCTAGCTTGAATTTTCTTGTCCCTCTAGATGATTTATAAATCTTGTCATGTAATCATAAAAGAAAGGGTGAATATCATGAGGACATAGTGACTTCTCCTCCTCTAGAGATTCAAGTTGATTATTTGACTTTTATGACTCATAATACATATTTAAAGAGTTTGTCTTCTTTATCAATGAGTGAACATTTTGATGTTAAGGATTCTATCATTCCAACCTTGGAAAATAAATATGATGTTCACACTTAGGCATCTTGTGTGGATGCATCATTTAGGATGAGAAGTGTGGTTAGATGGCATGCATTGAGATCTCATCTCTATCTCTTGTTGCTTATGATAAATCTATTAGTGATTCATCCATGGACTCTAGTGATTGAGTACAAAGAAAATTCATTGTTTTTAACATACAACTAATTGGGGTGATTACTTTATAAATATCTTAGGTTTTATTTTTATTCATATATTGTAGGTTTGGAGGATATTATTGAGGATATCCATCTCTTTAATGGTAGCTCTTATGGAGTTGCATCTTCTTTGATTTCATGAGGACACATTTAGACCCTCTTATTATTTGTCACAATTTAAAATTGTCTTGGATGCATTTGAGTAGCATTTGGAAGAGTCATCTTTGTCTTTAGATCATGTTCTACATCTATTTCCACTAGGTTTTAAATTTTCACCTTCATTGGTTAGACCTAGGACTCCTAATTTGACTATGACAATTTATAGCACTAACATGGTAATATTTGAGAAAATTTTAGAGACACCATATGTCTTTTGTTTTCTTCCCTCATACTCCTTTAAATATTGGGAAGAAATCCTACATACATCCTTGGCTTTGTTTCTTCCTAAGCAGAGAAATATTTATCTAAAAGTTTTGGATCATCTTCAACATTCATAGTTGAGCATCTACCACCAGTGTAGGGGATTCTAAGTTAAGGGGGGATGCATGGTCTCTCTTCTATAATGGGAGATATTTACCTCAGATGGGGTTTTATGTTCTCATATTTTGGAGAGACTTTCAAAGAAAGGTTCTTTCCTCTATGTTTTCTTCTTTTTTTCATTTGTGAGAGATTTATTTCTACATGGGTACCTAACATGACCTTGTAGTTGAGACCCATAATTGCATCATTTTATCTTTGCATGTTTTCTCATTCTCCCTAAATTACATTTTATGGGGAGTTGGTGTGAATGTGGTATATTACCTAACTAGTTTCCCCATTAAGTTTTATTTGCACCTTTTCTTGTGTTTTCTCTCTTTTGGAGAGGGTTTTTCTCCTATGAATTTTTCTCCTTTTCACAATTTGTGAGAGATTTATTTGTACATAAATACCTAACACGGCCTTGTATCTAGGACCCATCATTGTGTAATTTGATCTTTGCATGTTTTCTCATCCTCCCTAAGTTGCAATTTATAGGGGGTATTGGTGTGAATGAGTTACATTATCTAATTTTGGGGTATTGGTGTGAAAAATAAATAAATATGATAAATGTCTACAAGGAAACAAGAGAAGAAAGGTAACATGTAATTTTGGGGTCATGGAATAAGCTACTTATTTTGGAAACTATTTATGGTTTCTAGTTTACAATTTATTAGAGGAATGAGATAAAGGATTCATATGCTCTTTCACTAGTACTATTATGTTATTAGATTGATGTTATTTAGAGGGATAAGTCTATTGTATTATTGTAGTCCATTATTTGAGAGCAATATAAGCTTGGGTATCTTTGGTGATGGATTTTCTTTGAGGGCTTCTCCATATATATATAATGCTCATATGGTTTGTAAATTTGTATATTTTTTCTTCATATTTTATTTCAATTCCATCGTTTAATCCAAGGAAAACTTTAAGAAAACCCCCCCCCCTCGACGAAGGTGTAAAATCTTGGCGAATCTTGTATACTTCCTAATAAAAATATTAATATTAGTGGCAATTTTTTTTGGTTTTTGCAACAACAAAAAAAATCCATTGGCGAATCTTTTCTAATCGCTAGAAGTCTATGGAAAATCCTGGCGAAATGCATTTTTTTAAAACCACTAAATTTTTTCCATTGGCGATTAAAATCTATTTTCAAACCAATAAAATATTTCAATTGGCAAATTAAACCTATTTTCAAACCAACAAAAAAAAATTCATTGGCAAATTAAACCTATTTTCAAATGATTAAGAAAAACACATTGGCGAATTAAACATAATATGAAACTAATAAAAAAATGCATTGGCGAAGTGTTGGTGCAAATTTTCTTAAACTTAGTTGCAAGTCTTTCTTGGTCATCTTTGTAGTCAGTGGGTCGGAGGTTTCGAAAACCTCAAAACTTCAGACTTTGGTTCTAAGGTTCCAAGTTTTAGTGACCACGCGACATTATGGACCATGACCGTTCGATGAATTTTTGATGGACAGTTGTAGTTGCATTCCAGAAGTATATCTCTCAAGCACTAGAATTGTGAATTGAAACCTATGGAATTACACTAGAACCGTTAGATTTCCATAAATCAATGGTTGAGATTTAATTAATTATTTAGGTTTGTCGTAATCCTACTCTTGTTTACCCTTTAACATTGCCTAAGTTAGACCAAAATATTTTATGACAAAGCCTTAAATCTCAACTCTTTAATCCTAAGGGTCGAGTCTCGTCAACCTAGCGATGGCCCCATTTTAAATTATGCACATGCATAAAGTTTGTTTTAAATGAGGGACTGTTCGATGAATTTTCGATGGATGGTTGTAGTTGCATTCCAGAAGTATATCTCTCAAGCACTAGAATTGCGAATTGAAACCTGTGGAATTACACTAGAACCGTTAGATTTCCAGAAATCAATGGTTGAGATTTTATTAATTATTTAGGTCTGTCAGTCATCCTGCTCTTGTTTACCGTTTAATATTTCCTAAGTCAGACCAAAATATTTTATGACAAAGTGTTAAATCTTAACTCTTTAATTCTAAGGGTCGAGTCTCGTCAACCTAGTTATGTCCCCATTTTAAATTATGCACGTGCATAAAGTTTGTTTTAAAAGAGGGACCGTTCGATGAATTTTTGATGGATGACTATAGATGCATTCCGGAAGTAAATCCTTGAAGCACTAGACTTGCGAACTAAAACCTCCAGAATAACACTAGAACCGTTAGATTTTCAAAATTCAGTGGTTGAGACATTTAATTCTCTCTTTTCAATGCATCAAAGTACTCTACCTTTCATTTATTCTATTGAAATTCTCAATTTGGTTGTGGTACTGGGCGGCAGCGTGGATTAATACCATATAAATAGCCAGAAAAAAAACATTGGTGAATTAAACATTGTTTAGTAAGCGAAGAAGGTGTGGAAGTTTCCGTAGAAAGTGAACCAAAGAAACAATGGAGGCTAATTTCACCTTGACATTGCGGAGGAAGCTAGACCCTTTTGTTGGCAAAGCGTCTATGAAGTGGCTGCAGGGTTTATTTCTCTTCAAGGATGTAGGTGGCACAAGTAGTTCAATTTATTTTAGGTAATGGATTTGAAAAATTAAAGCATAGATACATGACCAAAATGGATATGTATTCGTTGGTCATGGCTTGGGGTCTGGACTTAGGAGAACCGGTGGATGTAGTGAGGAAAGTCATGAAAACTATGGTTCACAAAGATTTTTTAGAGGATATGGAAGGCATTCTGGAATGAGCGATACTAGGAGTGGGGCTTGTTAAGGTTGAAGGCATGGATGGTGGAGACCCAGAGCTCACGGATTTAAATCATCTCTTTATTAGGTGGCCAGAAGGACACACCAAAGATCTGTGGCAAGAAGGTGTGGAGTGCGAGTGGCAAGCACTCAAAATCTGTGTCGAGCTTATGGAGGTCAAGGAGGTCATAGAGAATCTCAAAGACATCACTAGAGTAGAGATGCGTGAAAAGAAGGGTCTGCGTCTGAGGAAGAAGATGAAGACAGGTAATTCATCGAAGGCATCTGAGTAGTACAAGTTTTTTTTTTTAAATTAGATTACTGTACTAAATCTTGTCTGTGATTTTATTTTTTGGGGGTTATGCTTTGATTTCAGGTGGGTAGATTAGGGATAATTTGATATGTTGGAAATGGAAACTGTGTTGGTTAAGCAGCTTTTTTGGTAGTTGATGGTCCAATGGATGAACATAAATCTAAAGCATATTTTATAGCATTAGTTTAAAATTGGAATATTTTTGGTAGTTGATGGATGAAGATAAATCTAAAGTATATAATAGCATTTTGTTTACAGTGATTCTCAGCTTTTATTTTTTTCAAGATAATACAATATTTGGTAACTCGGTTTTATTGGTGAGCATGTTGAAATTTTATTTGCCTTTTACAAATAATTTATGTTTTTAGATAGATGAATTTAAGGATTAAACTATTAAAAAAATTCAACAAAATTTATTTTATAGCATTTATTTAATATGTATGATTAATTAAATCAATAATATTTTAATATTAAATATTTTATATAAAAAAATATAAATTAAATATTTTTTGACAGTTAAATTTTTTCATAAAATGTAAAGTGATAGGCATTTAAATGAATAAAAATGTCACAAAATTTTCATATGACAGGTAGGGGTGGCTGTCAAATTCCAAGCCTTGCCAAGAGATAATCATTTTCCAAACTCCACACGTACCAATCTTAATTAACCATTGATCCTCCAGTCATGTCCACTTGCTAAAATCTGTCGGCGATCTTCACTTCATAAATGCACCGTCCTTGCCACCTTTCCTATCTTAATTCACCAAAGTCGAGGTTTTGGTGCTTTTTCTAACCTTAGTTGCAAGTCTTTCGTGGTCATCTATGTAGTCGGTGGGTCAGAAGTTTTGACAACTTCAAAACTTCAGACTTTGGTTCTACGGTTCTAAGTTTCAGCGACCACGCGACATTATGGACCACTACCGTTCGATGAATTTTCGATGGATGGCTATAGTTGCTATAGCTTTAATGAAACAAGATTTGTAATTATTTCATATCGTTTGAGTGGCACTGGTAGTGCTGACTGGAGTCTGGTGATTTTGACAGCTTATCGAATTGAGGTACAATTTGCATGTAGCTAGACATCAATCGAATTAAACATTTTAATTTTTAATTGTACATGTAATGCTTAAGATACATGAATTGACTAAGTTGGTTTTTTGGTTTGCGCGAATCAGGCTGGTAGTGACACTAGTGGCCCATAATTTATTAAATAGGGTAGGTAATAGTTATAGTAATAATGTGACATTATAATTTAGTTGTAATAAAATAAATGGTTATAAATTTATAGTAAAGAGTTATTCAAATCAGTTTTCTTTCCTTTGAGAAATTAAGTATTAATTGCATACAAAGGTGGAGTAAGTAGCCATTTATCACATTCCATTTGCAAAATTCGAAGTAGTGGTAGAAAATCCCAGAAAGGCGAGTTGTGGGCAAGGAGTAAAATGGAAACGCCGCTTGCGTTGGACACGAAGAAGCAACTGTAGGCCTTCAAAGGGGAAATAATTGATAAGAGACTGCAGGGGCTGATGAATTCGACCCATCCACTCATTCTCTAGGCAACCAAGTAGGTGGTTGGGCTGAAATTTCTGAAGGCTTATCACAGAGCTAGAACAAATATGGAGATTTCGGCAATGTTCTTAGCAGTCCTTTTGCATATGGGAGTCTCGAAAGAGATAAGCAAAAAATTGACCCAAATGGTCTTCGTGCACACATTGCTAGGCGACATTAACGTGGCGCTAGATAATGTGGATGAGAATAGGAAAATCCCCATGCCATAGAACTACTACATGATGTGAATGAGAGGGAGAGAGGTAATGAAGTTTCCTTTGGTCCAAACCATCGACCCAGAAGGATTTGAAAAATTGTGGGCAGAAAGGGACCATAGCATTTTCTTTCTCCTCAGGGCAGCAAAGCTAATGACCAATCTCCTGCGTGGGTGGGCAATGAGATACACAGAGGACGAAGGTCTGGCAGAGGAAATTGTAGCGGGTGATGATGATGATTGGGACCTTGGAGATGGGGAAGAATGGCTTGTGAATGATCCCAGGGACTCGAAGGAAAAGGCCAAAATCCCAACACACCAGAAATGTGGAGTAGACTGCTCAGTGATTGCAAATTGCAAGGTGTACCTGAAACATATAGAGTTAGAGGATGATGATGAATGATAAAGTCTGGTTGGGTATGATTTTAGCTTTTTGCTGTTGAATATAAATAGTAACAATAATAGGGTAATTGAGTCAGTCCTGAGTCTTGGAGTGCCTATACTTAAATTTAGGCCAATTTTGTAATGAATTATGTAATGCATGAAAATCTAGGTGGGCTAGCTGATCAAGGAAGGTCACTTGACAGAAAAGGCCTTTAGGGTGGTTTTTTGAAAATAATATACTCATGTAATCCTTTTTTGAGAATCAATACAGGGTCTTTCCCCTAGCAGTGTTTTACCTAGCAAAAAATAATAATTGCATGCAGATTTAATAAAGTAAATGGTTGTGCTATTAACTTGACATTGTAATTCCTTTTATTAAGTCCTTTGCAATGTTATGTGTTACTGTGTTATTAATGGTTGTGCTATTATTATATTAACGTGACATTGTAATTCCTTTTATTAAGTCCTTTGCAATTGCAACATTAAGTGTTTCTGTGCTTAGTGTTATTAATAGTTAATAAAATAAAAAATAAAACACATGTTTAATATTTATATCATAAATTACTCAACGGTTCGATAGAACATTTGATGTATCTTTGTAGACTCAACTTCAAGGGAGCAAAGCAAGCTTAGTCACTAGGCCTCCAAGTTTTATAACCATTTGACATGTCGCATTGTCACAGAGTTCTAAATTTTCATAACTACCTGATTCCCCAACTTGGTTCACTTTGTTGAGTAACTTAAGTTCATGCATACGTAACCTTTGAGTTACGATGTGTGGATTTGGTCGAATTCAATGGGTCAGAGGTTTTGAAAACATTGAAACTTCAGACTTTGATTTTGAAGTTCCAAGTTTCAGCGACCATGCGACATGATGGACTTATCTTGCCTGACATCTCAATGAACGCTATGTACAGAATGAACTTGAGTAGTCTTTTTAGGAATTTTCAAAAGCATACAAGTTTAAAGGCTATCTTTTCGAGGTATGAAATTGAATGCCACATTTAAATCATGTCCTATCAACAATAATGACATACGTGGGTGGCATAGTTTTTCCCAGACATTTAGCCTGCATTCTCGTTTTACTCCACATTGATTGCACATCTTGTCATTTTATATGGCTTGGCCTTGAAAGTGGCATATTTTTTCTTAGACATTTCCTTTCAAAGGCATTGTCGTCTGACATCTCATTGAACGTTATGTACGGAATGAACTTGAGTTGTCTTTTCAGGAATTTCCAAAAGCATGTAGGTTTAAAGGCTATCTTTTCGAGGTATGAAATTGAATGCTGCATTTAAAGCACGTCCTATCAACAATAACGACATACGTGGGTGGCGTAGTTTTTCTCAAAAATTCAAGCATACCTGCTACTATTATTTCTTTAGGAATTCAAGCATCTCATTAGGCATAGTGAGCTCATGCAGGCTGAAATTGAAAATTGTTGGCTCGGTGTGAGCAATGCAGAGCTAGGACTTTTTAAATTGGAAGAATTTTGGGCACGTCTCGACAGTAAAGAAAAATATTCTATAGATGTGAAGGTCTTCGAAAGTGGACTAGCTCAGGTCAGATTTTTTTGAGAAGCAGTGTTGAGTGTTGACCTAATTGTTGCATGTGCAAGAAGGTACATTCCTGAAACCCAAGAAATCAAGGCCGCAGACGAAACTATTGTAGCTAAATTTTTTCCCGAGGTTGTTTCTCAAGCATTGGGAATTCCAGAGAAGGCACCCATAAAGGAGATGTCTATTGTAATAGCTAAAGAATATTTCAGGACTAATGAAACCTGGTGTAAAAATTCTATGGCCAAACGGTGGTCAAAATCAGAGAAGAAAGGTAAGTCTCAATTGCCCAATATACTTAAGAGGACAGATTTTAAAGCAGAAACTGATGATGTTATTGCTTTACTTTATTGTATCATCAGGAATACACAAATTGAATTATTTGAAGAGTAGATGTGTCAGTTCATTTTAGTTATATGTGATGATAATGTGTTTATCGATTGGGCCGAGATAATTTGCTTTCACTTGCATGAGTAATTACTTAACTTTTAGAAGATTGCTACCTTTCATCTGTGTTCTTGTTTGATATATATCATTGCTAGTCAAAGAGCTTATTGGCCAGGGTTGAAACCACAAGTACCACCAAGTCCTAGCATTCCTATGTACAAGTGTTATGCACAATTTACTAGGCAGGTTGGGATGGGAGAATATTGTCTTGTTAATGATGCCTTTTTAATGGAAGTTGCAAGAAAGTTGGATGGAAACCCTAAAATGTGTTTTTTCCCTGAATCAAAATCTCTAGTGTTGAAGTTTGGAAGCTTTTATATCCAGTTTGATAGTTTTTCTTATTTGAGAACTGGAGGTTACGAGAAGGCTCCACTTAAATTGCCTAAGTACCCTGAGGATTTACTAGTATTTTTGGAGGTTTGCAGACAAATGGCCATAGTAAATATAAAATACATGAATATGGGGAAGCGAGTGTATGCCTTCCCATTAGTTACTCATTCTTTCTCTTGCAAAAGTAATCAGATGGCTAGGAATGTTGAAAGGATTCTCAAAGAATACAATCTCCAGTACTTGTTTGTAAGAACTAATTTTGATAGCAAGGGCTTTGTGAGAAAAAATTTGTATGCCTCCAGCTTGTATCAACACCAACCTTCAATCGAAGATTTCTAGGAAGATTTTGCTAATGAAAATGAAGTTTTCAGAAGGGACCATATGAGGTTAACCCTTGAGCAGATACAAATTTTTAGTCACTCTTTCCAAATTCCTGAAAATGTGTCTGAAGATTGGATGGTTCTTGATCCTGAATATGAGAAGTTGCCTAATAAATCACATCTCAAAGTTGACTAGGATAAAGATGAAGTTTTATATATGAGTAAATAGGCCTAACCAATACTCAAAAGGACTCATGATTGGTTGGAGGGAAAATGGTGTAGGATTGTTGGTTTTGTTCATGAACCAAAATCATCCCAGAAAAATGAGCAAGGATCTAGCCAAGTAGTCCCTGGAGGTACATCATCAATGAGGATAGTCATCAAGTCTTCTAGCACCAATTCACAATCTGGGGGTGATGGTGAAAAGCCGAAGAAGTCAATTAAATCAAAATCAATATGTGAACAAGACAACCCATCCACCCTTGCTCTTAAAAAGAAAAATGTCCAAATAAAACCTGTGTCAAAAGATTTAGAGAGCATCTTTAAGCATATTGTTCAAGATAGTACTTTCCCGTCCTTGTCTGAAGAATCTTCTCAATCTCCTCCTATATAAAACATATCAATTATTCCTAGCGAGTCTAGAGAGGTTCAAAGTGATAAAGCCACCAGTCTAATAGAAAAATCTCCAGTATGGTTGAGGAAAGCGGTAGAAAAGAAGAGGAAATACACTCCTACGACATCCATTGGGGCTAGAGTAGATACAGTGACAAAATTACTCCAATCTTCCTTAGGGCCCAAGAAAACCCAGAAAATGTCAAGAATTTTGAATGATGCTATCTCTAGTAATCAGGTGTTAGAAATTGCAGAACCTTTAAAAGATGTAGATGATGATAAGATAACCATGGATGATTATAAAATCATACGTGTTGACATGGGTCCCCAGACACTTGAAGGTGATGTATATCACACCAGTTACTTAGTCAATGCTTTAGCCAAGCAGGTAAAAGAAGAAAGGAAAGAAAGGGTAAAATTGCAATCTCAAATTTTGGATTTCAAAAACTTTATCTCTTCCATTGTTTATCCCTTTTTGTATACTGAGGCTTCTAGTTCCCAAGAAAGAGTTATTGATGAGTCTGCGATGCAGTTGATTAAGAAAAATCTAAATTATTCCAAGGCTGCTAGTGAGTGGATTGAAGAATTGTCTCAGGAAGCTATATTTTTTATTAGTAAATATGTGATTTCCTACACTGACATTGTTGATAAAAGAAAATGATTAATAGCAAAATTGCAGCAGGTTAGAAACGATCAAACCAAGCTGTATGTAGTTTCGGAAGAAATAAAAGAGTTAATTTCCATGGATCGATTGAAGTTGGTAAATGAACAGATTATTAGTGATCCAAAGGAATTAGATCCTTCATGGCTTGATTCACTTAAATGGAAACTAAACATATATGATGACCTGGTAAAGGAAATCACAAATGTGCTAGAGAAGTATTTGGATATGTTAGGAGAAATCAAGGGGAACTTTCATGATCTGCAGGTGAAGATAACGAATGATTTTGATGAGAAATTATGGGCACAAAAGAAATCTGCTCAAATTTTAGAGAAGTCTTCAACAAAGAAGTAGCACATCCTACTACGATGACTAAAGAATCTTTCTCAAAGCTTGGGAGGCTGGAGCTTTATCTCAAAAATTGTAAAGCTGAAGCAGAAAGAAGGTCTGACACATTGAACGAGTCTAAAGTAAAAATGGAGAACTGGGCTTCAAATCACATTGACACCAGGCAGTAGGGAGATTTTTGCAATCATTACCAGGTACAGGGAATATAAAGCTAGAATGAAGATGCAGGAGACTTTGTTGCGACAAGGAGAGAATGAGGAGCCGAAAGCTAATGAAGTTGAAGCAGCTGGGAATGATGCATAGTTTATTTTTAGCATTTTCATATACTTTCTTTAAAGTTGGCACTTTTAAGTTAATGACTTCTTTTAATTTTTGGTACGGTTACTTTCAAGAAACTGTTACCAAATACATTGGCTATGTTTAAATATTGGTTCGACTAATGTGATTAGGCTCTTTTGAGAAAACTTTGATTTACTCATTAGGGAAAACTTTGTTATTTTGGCTATTATCTATTATTTTGATATAGAAGACATTAGTGGAGTTTATGCATGCATAATCTTTGAGTTATGGTGTATAGATTTATTCTATTTATACTGAATGTTTGCTAGTGTGATATCTATTATTGGGATGATAGATGATATAATTTTGCTATATTGTTGTGGTGTTATTATCTGTGAATAGAATTTCTGCAGAGTGCAGTGATATTGGTTTAGTTGTTATCTTTATTTCAAAAGTTCTATTTCTATTTACATGAGATTGATAGATTTTTGGATAGTTTCATTGTTGTGGAATGTTTATCTATGAATAAAGATTTTATGGTGATGGATGCGTAAGTATTTCTCAGTATAATTTAGGTGATTTGGTAGTTTAAGCTTTTATTGTTTAAGTTGGGTGGACACTGGATGCCTTTATAAGTTATTTATGTTGAACTGTTAGCTTCTGTTAGCTTATAACTTATAAGTTATGGATGTTGAACTGTTAGCTTCTGTTAGCTTATAACTTATAAGTTATGGATGTTGAACTGTTAGCTTCTGTTAGCTTATAACTTATAAGTTATGGATGTTGAACTATTAGCTTCTATTCAAGGAATGGATTAATAATATTCCTTTCAATTATTTATCAAAGATTGTGTGAATGGCAATGCAATAGGAACTTATAAGTAGTGTGATAAGTGTTGTTCTTTAAAAATGATGCAAAATCACATATCAAATTCAATACCATGGAATACAATATAATTTTTTTGGCTTTTCCTAACCTTAGTCGCTAGTCCTCAGAGTTTTATAACCTAGTCATGGAGTTCTAAATTTTCATAACTTACCGATTCTCTGACTTTTTTGATGGTTCACTTTGTTGAGTTGCAAGTCTTTCCTGGTCATCTTTCTACTCTATGGGTTGGAGGTTTCGAAACTTTAGAGTTTGATTCTAAGGTTCACTTTATTGAATCAAGAATGGAAAAGAGATAAAGAAAACTTATTATTATAACTAATAACGCTATGAAGAAATGATCACTCACCTTTTCTACTCAGTGCATCGAAGGTTTCAAAAACTTTGAAACTTCAGAGTTTGGTTCTAAGGTTCACTTTGTTGAAGCAAGAATGGAAAAGAGATAAAGAAAAGGTATTATTATAACTAATAACACTATGAAGAAATGATCACTCACCTTTTAAGTCTACGTTTTCGGCTTCACAATTCGTTGACTTCCAGTTCCGAATGGAGAAGTAGAACCTCAAAACCGAATAAAATGTATAAGAAATTAAGAATAAATGACACTTTCAATTGTATTTATATCAATCCATGATTCCATATTTGGAGAATTCCACGGAATTTTTAAATGGTATATTAAATATTTGGCAAATCTCGCTTGCTTATACAATGATACGTTGTAATTTTCAAGGTGAAATGTGTCCTCAAATGTAATTATTTGTTAATGTTATTGGCGAAATAGGTACTCATGAGCAACTATTTATAAATTTTAATTGGCGAAATGGGTCTTCACAAGCAACTATTTGTAAATTTTAATTTTAATTGGCAAAATGGGTCCTAATACAATGTTGTTATAATAGTATTGGCGAATATGTAGGTCTTTTATTAAATGCTTTTGGGATTCCAAGCGAAAATATTAGTTGGTCCAATTGAAACGCGTAGTTTGAAAATGGCGAATTTGTTGCTTAAATATGCCTCATAAAAAAACTCATTGGCGAATGGACATGCATTGGACCTATACTTTGTAAAATCCGGGCGATTTGGACACCCTATTGGGAGCGAGAATTCGCTAATTTTGACTTGGCCGATTCCTAGAATTTTCCAATTGGTGAAGATTCGCCACTAAAGTTTTCCTTGGTTTAAAATCACATGCTTAACCAAATAAAATATTATATTAATGTATCTATTGTGTTTTCTAGTTTATTATTCAACATTTGGTATCAAATCTATAAATTGATTAGATTTTTGTGGCTTTTTGGGATGACTTTCTTGGATTGTTGTGGGTTTTTTGTGGTTGCAATGGAAACATTAAATTTAGTGGCTTAGTAAATTTATTTTTAGTTGATTCCATGAAAAGCACATCCCATTCAAATATATTATAAATTGTAGAAGTTAAAAATGAAAGATATCTTGGAGGAGAGGGATCAATGTAGAGATCTGATAAATAAAGAAAAAAATGCTAGTGTATTGGAAGAAGATCAAAATAAGTTGAATAAGAAGGCTCAAGGAACCATAGGTCATTTCTCTTGATTTTGTCCTAAATATTTTTAGGAAACTACCACATTCAACTTGTAAAGAAGATTTGTAAAATCTATGAGATGAAGAGTAATGCAAATAAATTGTATTTAAAAAATACTATACTCATTTTAAAATGAGGAAGACTCAATTTTTTGACATCTTAATGATTATAATTAAATTTTTATTTAGCTTATTGAAGAGGAAACTATATTTTGTTGTTAGTCTCTTTTCCTAAATCATGACATAATTTTGTTATTATTAGTGGTGGTATTGTAAATCCTTTAGTGATGTATCTCTTCTTGCTAGTTTTCCTAATAAATAAAGGAGGAAGCAATCCATAGATAAGGGTTCCAAGGATGCATTGCACATTTCAGGTGGGCCCAAAGAAAAGAGTGGTAATAAAAGGGTGATGATGATATATCTCAATCTAAGGAAAGGTTTAAAATCCCTAGTAGGCGTAGGATCAAATGTTGGAACTATGTGAAATGGGGTCATTTGAAGAAGAAATTCAAAAACAAGAAAAAACAATTGATGATTCCTCCTAGAAAAATTCTCTGATGATGAAAATGATGCTTTATTGATTTTTGTTAACATTGTTAGTGGTGAATCATGGCTCACTAATTCAAGTGTCTCATATGACATGAATCATCATAGGATCTCAAACATTCCCTCATTGAACGTCGTAGGTGCTCAATACTCAATAGACAAGTTTTCCTAAGTTTACAATAAATGAACATGTAATGCCCTGTCGCGCAAACCCCAAAGGACAACTAAAAACGCAACAATTTTTTTTTGAAAACATAGAGAATAAACACTAAGTTTACTAATGCAACTAACATAGCTAATGATTACAAGTTAAACACTTAAGTCCCTTGGGGTACACGAGGTGACATTACGTAATCTATCCCATAGCAAAGTTGATAAAAGTAATTATCAATTCTACTAACGTAACCCAATTATTCACATATCTTCATTTAAACATTTCTTAAGGATAAACAATGTGACAAGAATTAGCCATAAAGAAACCATACATGCATTCATAATAAATTGTACTTGGAAATATAAAGAACATATTTTCTCATATATAACACAACATTAACGATATTTACAATTATGGATCAAGCATGAATTACTTAATGTGATTATACATTACATCAGTCTATAGGAACATCTCAATAAGAAATTACTCAAGATTACATCATAATTCTACCCAACACATGGGGAAGTAACGAATCAATAAAAAGTATAGTAGAAGTACAAGTATACATCTAGAAACATATAAACTCTAGATCAAGCTATCTCTGCAAAACTCTGCACTGAAAGGTACAACTGCAAGATAGGGAACCCAATGGGGTGCATAGCACATTCCACCTGACCACCCCCGTGCTAGGAGTAAATAAGAAAGGGTCTCCGACCAAGAACATCTAATCAAATACACAAGACTAAACTCCAAGCATGGAAAGCTAAAACACACATAAAGGGAAACATAACATCAAAGGACCACTTCCAGAGGTTAGCAACAAAACAACTCAAGGGTAAGCTAGAGGAGAGTGTCATCGCACAGTCCTACATGGGTTATCCTGATTGCCTATCTCTAGGCGCCAACCTCCATCTATGGTTATCTTGACAGCCTCTATAGGCGCCGGCCCCATAGGGTGGCTTGTGCAAAATTGTTAACCTCTCGTGGAGACAAGGCAATGATCTTGCCAACCACAACCTTCTCAACCCACCTTTAGTCTGCGTAAGCACTAATAGGTGGTCGAGGCATCCACAATTATCTTGTTAATGTTTAACTACCCACCCCCTAATTAATTAATTAGGTTATCACTTATTACTCTAACTCTAACGTGGGTTATCCTGACAGCCCCTTTGTGCGTCGGCGCCCACATAGAGCCACTCTCCCTAGAAACCCAAAACATAACATCAAATTCCAAGAGGTTGTACCCACAAGTACTCTAAAACACAAAATAGAACAACCACGAGGTAAAACCATCTCGCCAAAAGTCATATGAATCAACTTCCATAAAAACAGGTACAACCCAAGTGTAAACTTAAAATCACAACTATAGTCAAAATAGGGACAAGTATCAAATTAAAAAGGTCACATAATAAACCACCATTTTACCATGCCTCTGGAAGCTTTAAATAATAGCCTCAACTCCTATAGAAGGTTCAACTAACTTAAGGGTCCCCACATGCTTATAACCCAACTCAAGAAAACCAACAAGAACTCAAAGAAAATCAAAGAATTAAATATTTATTCAACATCAAGATTTTATTTAAGATTGCAAATTTACTATACTTAACAATCACATTTTAAGATAACTCATTGCATGATATCCACCATGGAAATTAAACTATCAGTTAACTCAAACTATTTCATTTATTAAAATCACTTGATTTGATTTGATAAAATATTTTCTTTCAATTTGTCTAGTAACAACATGAAATCATTGCAAATAACCTTCATAATATTTTTCTATAATTTTGGACAAATCTAAATATATTATAAATCACAATTTAAAATAACATTATAAAAATAACCACATAATTATAACTCATATATATATAATTATAAAATAACAAATTTAAATCTTTAAATAATAAATTTAAAACGAGTTTTAAAAGTTTTTTTTAATCATACAAAATCTAACACAGTTGGGAGGTGCATACCTCCCTGTGTGGGGAGGTCACAACCATGGTGGTTGTGTACCACCCATGGGAGTGGGGAGGTATGGAAGCAACCGACCCCCCCCCCCATATTTATATATTATAATTTATTTATTTATATATATATATATATTTTAAGAAAAATCTCTGGTAAAATAAACACTTCCCAGAAAGCTTGAGATTAACCAGGGGTTTTCAACAAAATAAATTAAATTCTCTATAGGGAATTAAAAACCCAGAATAATATATAATGTATATATACATATTTATATAAACATATTTAAATTAATCGAAACAATTGCTCTGACGAAAATTTCACAAATTTTCTACAGGAAGTAGATTTACTATTTAATAGAGAATTTCATTTTACCTAATATATCAAAGAATCTCAATTTCCTAAATTTTGACAGAGGGTTTCAATTCAATTTCTAAATTCTTAGAATATTTTCTACAAGCAAAATTCTTACAGAGGTTTCCATTTTCTTAGTTTAAGCAGAAGATTCCATTTGCAACCTACAGAGGTTTTCTATTGTTTTCTTTTCTAGTTTTCCTACTATTTAACAATAATTTTCTATGAGGCTCTCTGATTTTACTGTAAAGTTTTCTACAGAGGCAGTGAAATAATCATGGAAAAACTTCAGTAGTTGTCAACAAAATTTTTCTACAGAGGAACTTTTAACAAACTTTTCTACACAAAATCTTCCAACAAATTTTCTACAGAATAAAATTTGTACAGACAATCTTTTCAAAACAACAGAATAACTAAATAAAACAATAGAGGAACCTGTTTTTTCCTGAAGCTTGAATGAACGAGAGTTGGAGCAAAGCTTCACCTTCAGAGTTCAACTTCTAAGCCCTTTCCAGAATCTTCACTTCCAACAAAATGCAAAATATGAGCCCAAAAAATATATTCTTGAAAACCTCCTCTAATTTTAAACCAAAAACCCCCAAAAATAGTTCTTCCCCAATTTTTTTCCCATGAAGTGACTTCTTGCCATTCACAGCATGCCAATATTCTCTACGAGAATATTTTTAAACAAGATTTTTTCATTCAATTCCCACTCACTCCTATAAATATTCTAATTATCATTTAACTAACTTTTAATTATTTTCTTTTGATATTAATAAAGAATTTATGCTATTTAATTAATTTAAAAATTCAAGAATTAATATCATTTACCTTATGCAAATTTAAAATTCTAATTCACATTATAGCATCTAATATTTTTTATTTAAACTATTCACTCAATCAAGAAAATTTAATTAATTAACTTTAACTACAATTACCTACAAATAATTATATCAACTAAATAACATTAATTAATCACACATAAAATAAAGATTAATTAAATAACAAACATTTACAAACTAAAATAAATAATCAACACTAACCCAAACTTAAACAAAGACGACATTGAGACAAAGACATCGTTGGACTCACAACAAGGTGACGAACTTGGGATGGGGACACTTATCAACTCCCTTTTCAACATCATACCTGTTGGGTTTATGGGACACACTCAAACCTATCAAGCAGGTGGAGTCGGTGTCCAATACCTGCATCCTGCATAGAAACAAACGTCAAGTAGCATGTAAATCTCCATTGTAGACACATCGTGAAAGGTAATCGCGGGGTAGCAGGGCATTCGCGAGCAAGTGATGCCACTCCGTCCTTTCACCAAGACTCACTAGAAAACACATCAAAAACCATAGCAACATATAATTACAACTTCACCACATATATTATTAAATAAAACCATAACATAACCAAATAACATAATCACCACATAATATATCATCAAACAACATAAGAAATGTCAAGTGCAGCAAAACAACCAAACTATGAATCCACACACAAAAAATCAGGTGAACTAATCACCATTACAAACCAAGTACAAAACCAACACAAAAGAGTATCAACAACACGAAGGGTATTACAAAACACAACATCAAAAAATCCAAGTTGATTACTGACCCAAATGTAAGAAAATGCTAGCAATGGGACCCCATTCAAATCACTCTCTATGTGCCATTTTGAGAAAATTTCAACCCCACGAAGAGTGGAAGGCCACCCTTAAGAAAACGAACCAAAAGTACAAGGAACCAAAACCAAAAGTAAATCAAACCTAAAAAACAACACACACAATCAAAACAGAAGTAGTAAACAAAAGGACAAGACAAAAAACTCAAACAAGTAAAAGCTAACACAAAAGCAATAAAAATTGACCTAAAAAAAACAAAGAAAACAAAAAGAATACCCTAGCTATGTATAAATTTTCCTAAATAGATGTCTAGGAGTTGAAATAATATTTGAGATACTACACATTAACTAGTTATGGGACAAGATCTCTAATTAAAGAACTAGTCCTAAAGGTGTTTTCACTTAAGATCTCAAATATCTAGAAAAGACCTGGCCAAAAATGCTAAGATTTAGGATGATATTGTAACACCCTGCCACGCAACCCTAGAGAAAGTTGCAATTAACTACTCAAACATACTAATTTTTTTTTTTGTTTAAGTACAAATAACATGCAAGTTCACTACCCATTGCAACAACCTCTAAGGTTATGAGACTGAGATTACTTTAAAACCCAAACAAGAAACATGAATTGAAACCATAGCATTTAATTACTTAACAAATTAAGAAATGCATACATTCCATACATGATAATTTACATCAAAGAATAAGAGATACCACATGATTTCAAATAACATAATTTAAAAATAAGATTACAACCCTCATTCCCTGAATGAGGTAAATCCAAAAATCATGGTTACATAATACATCTTCCACCTCGATAACAAATGAGGGGTAATTAATTACAAGATTCAACTAAAATGAATAAAGCATGAAAATAACTGGATCCCACGAGCTCTCCAACTAGAAATCTCATCCACACAAACAAGAAGAAAACCCAACGAAGTAAGGTGCGCGTTCCACCCAACCAAGTGATACCCGAAGGCTCACCCCCCATGCTAGGAGATAGTAACAAGGATTCCTATACAAGGCCATCTACCTCTAGACACAGGCTAATACATAACTGAACTGAATCAAATACAAACACAATATCACTTAACACAATGGTTACAATGCTTCCAGAGAACAATGATCATCTACGCAGTACAACAAACTGACTTCTAGTTGTCATAGAGAGAGTGTCACACATCATTTGCTATGAGTTACCCAAGCTCAATCTTCCTAGGCTACCGAACCCCCATCCTAGGTTACCCTGGCTTGCCTCTACCAGCCGCCGAACCCCCATACAAACTGTGCTTCTCATCTCATCTCAAGCCTTGATAAGTGCATTAGTCATGAGAGAGGCATTCATTATCTTAATTAGGTTGAAAGTTTTTCATTAATTCTTTTTAAGTTATCACTTACTTAAACCCTAAGTGAGTTACCCTGGCGCCCCTCTGTGTGTCAGACCCCCACATAGAGCCACTCTCCTATCGACAACATACCAAACAAAACCAATCACCAAGGGTGCCAAAGTGCATACAAACTAGATAAACAATCACTCCAACTCTAGGAGGCAACATATAATGAAACTCACTCCAAACAATTGGAGGCAACAAAACACATAATCCACTCCTTCCAAAGGAGGCATAGACCACATAAACCACTCTTAATTCAAAGGAGGCACAAATCACATAATCCACTCCTAATCCAAAGGAGACACAAACCATCCCCGTTCGTAAAAATTGGGTAAAACAATAGGATGCAACTATACACACTACCCAAGGAAAAACAAAGGTGACTAACATAATACAACAACCCCAAATAGTTAAACCCCTTCTAGAAGACTTAACAACCCTTCTAATCAAATTTCCCCAAAGCGAAAACAAAAGAAGTGTACATTCAAGAAGGGCAATCAAACAGGAATTAAATCTATATTTGGATTTCCTAAATCCACTTCCTTCATTAGCATTCAACAATTTATTGCCTTAATAAAACTGATTTAATAACATCTCTTTTGGACAAAAGATGAAATTTAAACCAAATATTTAATTCCCTAATTGCTTTTAAATAATAGCAAAATAAACATTTACTTCTTCGATTTACATCATATCCTTTTAAAATAACTATTTCTCCTTTGCAAAATAAATCATTTAAAAAAAAATCCATTAATCTTGCTATTAAAACATATTACTTTTTAAATCCAATATTTGTCCTTTCAAAAAAAATATTATCTTAAAAATAAATCCATTAATTTGTCTATTGCATATTGATTTAAAAATTCTCCCAATTACATAAAAGACACAACATTATTTTAATCATCCATTTTAATATATATTTTAAACTTATATTTCCAACTATATATATATATATATCTTATTATTAATATATATTAATATTTTAGTATTATAAAATATAATATAAACTATTATAAAATATTATATATATTTCTATTAATAATATATATTAGTATTTTAATATTATAAAATATAATATAAAATATTATTTATAAATATTTTAATATTATAAAATATAATATATAAAATATTATATATATTTTTTATTACATAAAAAAAAATGAAATGAAAAAATGCCACACGCGTTTCCCTCGGGCAACGCGCCATACATTAAGGTTGGGGCGGCTGGGTTTAACCACAGCTGAACCCCAACAGGGGCCAACTATGTTTAAACATAGTCACACCCATTAATGGGCATGACTATGTTTAAACACAGCTGTCCCATTGGTGGCGGCGGCAATGGCGGAAGGGGCGTGCATTGGGCGCAACTCCCCCCACTCGTCTCCCATGGGGGCACAGTGGGGTGAGCCCCCAACAACCCCAAAAAGAAAATTTGGGCTTTAAAATTTTAAATTTTTTTAAATTTACCAGAACCAAAATAACCCTACGGATTTTTATCCGCCAAAAGACAGGGGTAAAAATATATATATATTTTTATATTACCTTATAAAACTCAAAACACAAGATAAAAGCATGTATATATATTTAAAAATACACAGAAGGAATTTGTATAATTAATTGAAGAACTAAAACTTAAATGCTCATTTACAATCAAGAACACCATTTCTTTTCTTCTTGAGAAAACCATTTAAAATAGAGGTTCCAAAGTTGTTGAACAAGTTTGAACATGGGTTTATTTTTCTACAAGAATCATTTTGAGTTTCCAAGCAAGGATTTTGCAAACAACATATCCAATACATGAATCTTTTCAACTTCAAAAAAACAATTTAAATAACATGAACCTGGTAGTCCAGAGCTTGAGAAGATGTCAGATGGTGCATAGGTTCTCCCTCTGATTCCCACTCTTGCCCAGCAATTCCACAAAGCTTTTCTACAATTCCAATCCAAAAACCCACAAAACAGTAATCCCCTTCTTTTTTTCAATTTTTGTATTCTCCCCCCAAAACTCCATGAAAATCCCAAATAATAAGGAAACAAAATGAAAAATATCTCAAAATATCTATTCAACCACCATAATCAATTTTTGAAAGACAAAAATAGTAAATATCTCAATTTTCTTTTCCTTGCATTGAAAATTTTCAAAAAAATGAAATTTAAAACCTTTTTTTTTTCTTTTAAAAATTCCAATTTCAAACCAAAATATCAATTAATTCCAAAATGAATAACTTAATACAATTGAAGACAATTAATTTAATTAATCAATAAAATAAATCTAATCCAAGATTAAATTATTTTATTAATTAAATTAAATTAATTAACTAATTAAATAATATCTTCTAACATAAAACTAGATAAATTTTATAAACAACTTAAATACATAAAGCCATTTATTTACCTCTTTCAACTTGCAATTAAATAAAATCAAAGAGAACTAGGACACCATTAAAGCAACCAAACCCGACTTAACACCGATGACACACTATGACTAGGGTGATGACTCTACACGGAAAACCTAGCTACTATCTCCCAATCAAATACCGTTGGCCAATGGACATGCTCAAACCTGTGAAACCAGGTGGAGTCGGTGTCCTGTACCTGTCAACCTGCGAACAAAGAGTATATCGAACATGTATACATATAACATAATAAACACACCGTGAAGAGGAAATTGTGGAATTGTAGGGCACTCACAAGCGAGTGATACAATCTCGTCCCCTTCAATACACTCATCATAGACTAACAGTTCCAACATAAATAAATATCTCATGCAATAACATGTTACAATAACTAATCATCATTACACCAATTAAAACATGTCAAATAAAGCATCAGATAAGATACATCACATCACACAAATAGACTATCGCTCTATAAATAGTGATCAAATAATACACACATGATAAAGTATCTCAATAACCAAAAAGCACATCAAAGCAAATAAGGACACACTGTCCAACTAGAAAGCAAAATAGAGGGGTATTACATCCTTCCCCCCTAGGGTCAAGCTTACTCCTGGAAGCCTGCAAACAAAAATAGGTAACACACACACACACACGCACAAATTCACATGCTACACAATTGTCTATAATGCATTCGCCCAATAGGAAGGATATCAGTGCATTGCGCACTACAATGAGGATCCTATCCTTTCCACTAGTTTTCTGCACCATTGGACCTACACCACCTAACAGCAACTTCTGGGTAGACAAGCGAGATCAACCCAAAAGGAAAACATAAACTAACGAATAAAGCATCTAGGTCAATGTAATGGGCTCATAGTGCCCAGAGTAAAAACCTACGCAACTCACAGCTTAATGGGTTCCACATTATCCCAGAGCACCCAGTGTTTAAATCCGAGCTTTGATACCATGTGTAACACCCCGCCACGCAACCCTAGAGAAAGTTGCAATTAACTACTCAAACATACTAATTTTTTTTTTTGTTTAAGTACAAATAGCATGCAAGTTCACTACCCATTGCAACAACCTCTAAGGTTACGAGACTGAGATTACTTTAAAACCCAAACAAGAAACATGAATTGAAACCATAGCATTTAATTACTTAACGAATTAAGAAACACATACATTCCATACATGATAATTTACATCAAAGAATAAAAGATACCACATGATTTCAAATAACATAATTTAACAATAAGATTACAACCCTCATTCCTTGAATGAGGTAAATCCAAAAAGCATGGTTACATAATACATCTTCCACCTCGATAACAAATGAGGGGTAATTAATTACAAGATTCAACTGAAATGAATAAAGCATGAAAATAACTGGATCCCATGAGCTCTCCAACTGGAAATCTCATCCACACAAACAAGAAGAAAACCCAACGGAGTAAGGTGCACGTTCCACCCAACCAAGTGATGCCTGAAGGCTCACTCCCATGCTAGGAGATAGTAACAAGGATTCCTATACAAGACCATCTACCTCTAGACACAGGCTAATACATAACCGAACTGAATCAAATACAAACACAATATCACTTAACACAATGGTTACAATGCTTCCAGAGAACAATGATCATCTACGTAGTACAACAAAATGACTTCTGGTTGTCATAGAGAGAGTGTCACACATCATTTGCTATGAGTTACCCAGGCTCAACCTTCCTAGGCTACCGGACCCACATCCTAGGTTACCCTGGCTTGCCTCTACCAACTGCTGGACCCCCATACAAATTGTGCTTCTCATCTCATCTCAAGCCTTGATAAGTGCATGAGTCATGAGAGAGGCATTCATTATCTTAATTAGTCTGAAAGTTTTTCATTAATTATTTTTAAGTTATCACTTACTTAAACCCTAAGTGAGTTACCCTAGCACCCCTCTGTGTGTCGGACCCCCACATAGAGCCACTCTCCTATCGGCAACATACCAAACAAAACCAATCACCAAGGGTGCCAAAGTGCATACAAACTGGATAAACAATCACTCCAACTCTAGGAGGCAACATATAATGAAACTCACTCCAAACAATTGGAGGCAACAAAACACATAATCCACTCCTTCCAAAGGAGGCATAGACCACATAAACCACTACTAATTCAAAGGAGGCACAAATCACATAATCCACTCCTAATCCAAAGGAGGCACAAACCATCCCCGTTCGTGAAAATCGAGTAAAACAACAAGATGCAACTATATGCACTACCCAAGGAAAAACAAAGGTTGACTAACATAATACAACAACCCCAAATAGTTAAACCCCTTCTAGAAGACTTAACAACCCTTCTAATCAAATTTCCCCAAAGCGAAAATAGAAGAAGTGTACATTCAAGAAGGTCAATCAAACAAGAATTAAATCTATATTTGGATTTCCTAAATCCACTTCCTTCATTAGCATTCAACAATTTATTGCTTTAATAAAATTGATTTAATAACGTCTCTTTTAGACAAAAGATGAAATTTAAACTAAATATTTAATTCTCTAATTGCTTTTAAATAATAGAAAAATAAACATTTACTTCTTCGATTTACATCATATCCTTTTAAAATAACTATTTCTCCTTTGCAAAATAAATCATTTTAAAAAAATCCATTAATCTTGCTATTAAAACATATTACTTTTTAAATCCAATATTTTGTCCTTTCAAAAAACATATTATCTTAAAAATAAATCCATTAATTCATCTATTGCATATTGATTTAAAAATTCCCCCAATTACATAAAAGACACGACATTATATTAATCATCCATTTTAATATATATTTTAAACTTATATTCCCAACTATATATATATATATATATATCTTATTATTAATATATATTAATATTTTAGTATTATAAAATATAATATAAACTATTATAAAATATAATATATAAAATATTATATATATTTTTATTAATAATAAATATTAATATTTTAATATTATAAAATATTATATATATATATATATATATATATAAATATATATATATATATATATATATATATATATATATATATATATATATATATATATATATATATATATATATATATATATATATATATATATATATATATATATATATATATATATATATATATATATTATAAAACTCAAAACACAAGATATGTATATATATATATATATATATATACTATATATACATATGTATATATATTTAAAAATCCACAAAAGGAATTTGTATAATTAATTGAAGAACTAAAACTTAAATGCTCATTTACAGTCAAGAACACCATTTCTTTTCTTCTTGAGAAAACCATTTAAAATAGAGGTTCCAGAGTTGTTGAACAAGTTTGAACATGGGTTTATTTTTCTACAAGAATCATTTTGAGTTTCCAAGCAAGGATTTTGCAAACAACATATCCAATACATGAATCTTTTCAACTTCAAAAAAACAATTTAAATAACATGAACCTGGTAGTCCAGAGCTTGAGAAGATGTCAGATGGTGCATAGGTTCTCCCTCTGATTCCCACTCTTGCCCAGCAATTCCACAAAGCTTTTCTACAATTCCAATCCAAAAACCCACAAAACAGTAATCCCCTTCTTTTTTTCAATTTTTGTATTCTCCCCCCAAAACTCCATGAAAATCCCAAATAATAAGGAAACAAAATGAAAAATATCTCAAAATATCTATTCAACCACCATAATCAATTTTTGAAATACAAAAATAGTAAATATCTCAATTTTCTTTTCCTTGCATTGAAAATTTTCAAAAAATGAAATTTAAAACCTTTTTCAATTTCAATTCTTTTTTTTTTAATTTTCCAATTTCAAACCAAAATATCAATTAATTCCAAAATGAATAACTTAATACAATTGAAGACAATTAATTTAATTAATCAATAAAATAAATCTAATCCAAGATTAAATTATTTTATTAATTAAATTAAATTAATTAACTAATTAAATAATATTTTCTAACATAAAACCAAATAAATTTTATAAACAACTTAAATACATAAAGCCATTTATTTACCTCTTTCAACTTGCAATTAAATAAAATCAAAGAGAACTAGGACAACATTAAAGCAACCAAACCCGACTTAACACCGACGACACACTATGACTAGGGCGATGACTTGGCAAAAAAAACCTAGCTACTATCTCCCAATCGAATACCATTGACCAGCCAATGGACATGCTCAAACCTGTGAAACCAGGTGGAGTCGGTGTCCTGTACCTATCAACCTGCGAACAAAGAGTATATCGAACATGCATACATATAACATAATAAACACATTGTGAAGAGGAAATCACGGAATCGTAGGGCACTCGCAAGCAAGTGATGCGATCTCGTCCCCTTCACCAATACACTCATCATAGACTGACAGTTCCATCATAAACAAATATCTCATGCAATAACATGTTACAATAACTAATCATTATTACACCAATTAAAACATGTCAAATAAAGCATTAGATAAGATACATCACATCACACAAATAGACTATCTCTCTATAAATAGCGATCAAATAACACACACATGATAAAGTATCTCAATAACCAAAAAGCACATCAAAGCAAACAAGGACACATTGTCTAGCCAGAAAGAAAAACAGAGGGGAATTACAGATATTATTTCTCTTCTATTGCTTATAAGAGGACTAGGTCAAATATCCTAAAAGTTTTCACCTTGGCTCTTTTATGGAACCATACTTCAATAGTTTCTTGATGTTTTGAAAAATGACCAAGGGCATCTATTTTTTATTCTAATGTCAATAAGTTCAATAACCCTACCTCAACCTTGTTGTCTATTTCTAAGTAATCTTCCATAAATTATAAGGTTGGGACTCTCAAGTTGATAGGAAACACAAGGTTAAGCCCATAAACCATATGGAAAATGGATGTCCCTAAAGAAACCTTAACTCTAGTTTTATCCTCCCACAAAGCATATTTTACTTGGTTTTTCCAATCTCTAGGATTCTTTTCTACTTTTTTTTAATAATATCTAGTAAATTATTATTTATAAACTCAGTAACACTATTTCCTTGTGGATAATAATTGGAAGAAAACTTTAAAAGTACCTTATGTTGATAATACAAGACCATTACCACATACCAGAGCAAATGGAATTCCAAACTTGGTGATAATGTGTTCTTCCAAAAAATGGTGTAGTCCTTGCATGATTGTGCCTCGATCCACCTTGTGCAATGATATGTAGCTTTCAAAATAAATTTATGTCTTATAGAAGAGGTGGGGTTAAATGAGCCTATAAAATCCAAGCCCCATTGGACAAAAGAATGTACTTCATTAATTGGTTGTATGGATATAGTTGGATTCATTTCTTTTTGGGCATAGGTTTGGCAGATATGACACTTCCTCACATGGTGGTGTGCATCCTTAAATAGGTGAGGCTTGTAGTACCCTACTCTAAGAATATGGTGAACTATAACATCACTCAATTCATGTCATGTTCCAAGTATGTCATAAAATTATGTTAAGACTTGAATTATGTATGCCTTATTAAGGAATTTTAGGTATATTCCTTCATATTTTATCTTGTAAAGGACACCAACTTGGATTATATAGTTACTTCTCTTCATTCTCAATGTTCTTCTTTATGTTCAATTTTAATTTCTTGGACACGGTTAGCATGTAGTAAATAATTCTTGTGTACCATTCATCATATGTTATAGTGTCTATAGTATATTATTGACAAGCTAGCTATATTTCTAGATCAAAATCCTACAAAATTGTTGCTCATTTTCCTCATTTCTCTCCTAATTCATTTTGTATTAACATTGACTTAACAACCTAATTAGAAACTATATTAAAAATTTCACTTCTCAAAATATAATTCCTAAACTTTTTTACAGCTCTTACTAGTGCAAAAGGTTGTTTTTCTATGTAAGGATATCTCTCTTCTACAATCTTGAAATGAGAACTCATAAATTTTATTGGTATTTCATCTCTTATCCCTTTGTTCTAAGTAGGATAGTTGTGCATGAATGTTTTGAATAAAAAGAGTAAATATAAAAGGGTTGTGTATTTTCTAGGGTAATTGAGACAAGATCATTTGCAATTGACTCCTTAATCCAAGCAAAGGCTTGTTTAGCCTAAGTAGTCCAATCAATCTTTGCATCTTTCATTAGTATATCATTTAATACACAAACTATCTCTACAAAACCACTAATGAACTTTCTTATTAGGTTGATCTTACCAAAAATGATTTGAGTTCCTTTTCATTACCTAGCAAGTATAATTTTAGTATTGCTTTTATTATTTTATTGTCAATAGAGATTCCATTTTTTACGATAATATGATCCAAAAAATTTCCTACATTCACACCAAAGATTTGTTTCTTAGGGTTTAAAGAAATTTTTAATTCTTTATATCTTTGGAGGAATTTCCTCAAATCTGATATATGATCTCCTCTATTTTAAAAAAATATAGTTAAATCATCCATATAAATAATAATGCATGTATCTACTAGACCCTTGAAAGCTATGTCCATGGCTCTTTAAAAAGTAGCTCATGTGTTGATCAAGCAAAAATACATCATTTTGTAGGTAATATGCCCCATTTATTTGTAAAGGAAACCTTCAATCTATCTTCATGCTTTCATGCTTTACCATCACATGATTAAACCTTGAATAGCCATCTAAAAATGACATCATATAAGAACCATTCACAAAAAATTATGTTATCACAAGAAGGAAATAGATAATTATATTTCTCAAAATCCCTATTGAGATTATGCAAGTACACACACAATCTAACTTCTCCATTATTTTCTTGGAAAGACAAAATATTAACAACCCAAGTGGAATGCCTAACAGAAAAAAGTGATTCTTTCTTACAACAATTTTTGGGCTTCCTTAAAAATCACTAGTTCTAAGAGTATATTCATTGTATGTTAGTTTGCTTAAATGGTTTAGTTCCTAGTTTTAATGGTATAGTGTGAGTGATGACTACGGTGTCATAAGTCTTCAATTCTTCATATCCCCAAGCAATCACTTCATGATAATCTTTCAATGCTTTAACTATTCCATCATTTCTTCGTAGTTGCATGCTCTCCTTATGAGCACATATCTTACCACTGATCATCTCCCAAGTTGTATGCATCAAAATTTACACCTCCTAAATTAGAAGATTCCTTTTTCTATCTTGTAGACTAATACATGTCAAATATTCTCTATAAGGATAATGTTCCTTTTGGGATGGAGTTAATTTTCATATTTATAATACCTTTTTCATATATCTCAAACGGGTCTTTTTTTTATCCATCTATGATCTATGCATAAAAAAAAAATCCAAATTTAGTAATAAATTATAAAATAGGTTTATCATTTTTAAATACCTATAAATTCTTGGTGTTGTCTAGAATTACAAGGATAGGCACCAATTCTACTAAAAACCATTTTGACTCTTCATAGTCTCTTAGGTTTTGGTAACCACAGTCAATGCATCTACAATTTGGTTCATGGAAAGTATATTTACTTCTGATCTACTCAATTATCAATTCTAAGTCTCATTACACCTATAAATGTTTTACCTTCTTCTAATGTGAAGAAGCATTACTCATCAATATCTCATATTCCACCATATTATTGGTATAAGTGAACTGCAACCTATAAGATACAAGGAAATCCTTCCCATCGAGGTTAATGTTGGCAGTTGTCGTTGATGTTAACACTTATGGTTGATTTGTTGTCATTGATTTCAACACTGATGGTTGTGTTGTCATTGATGTCCACACTGATTGCAAAAAGAGAAGAATTGAAGAATCTCATTGTTGGACGTCATGCCTTGTCAAAAAAGAATTGAAAAGTTCGTGGTTGGTTGTCATTTCTTATCAAAGAAGAGAAGAGTTGAATAAGCTAATGGTTGGATGTCATGCCTTGTCAAAAAAAAATTTTGAAGAAGTTCATGGTTGGTTGTCATGTCTTATCAAAGAAGAGAAGAAGAAGTTCATTATCGGTTGTCATGTCTTATCAAAGAAGAGAAGAGTTGAATAAGTTCATGGTTTTCTATCATGTCTTATCAAAGAAGAGAAGAGTTGAAGTGGTTCATGGTTGGATGTCATGCCTTACTAAAGTACTATTTTTTTGATGTTCATATAATGCATTATTTCCAATCAATAGAGTGGTTCTCATAATGATATATTCAGAGAGGATTAGAAGCATGACTAATGTTGGAGAGATGTTGTTCAAGTTCTATAGTATGTTTCTTGCTCTCTCTCGATTTTATTGATAGTATATGTGTTGTTAAAAGAAAGATCTAGTCTTTGCATGTTCCTTAATTATTCATGGTTCAAGAAGTCGCATTGAAGTTTTTCTAGGAGGATGCTTCACATTCCTCCATTGTTGCAATTCTAGTCTTTTGGTTTGGTATTCAATGTTAATTCTTTGTGTATGTTGCACTCCTATCTTTTCAAGTCACATGTGTTGCCGAGGAGAATTCTATAAATTACAAAAGGTTGGCAGTATTGCTAGTTGTCTGAACTAGTATGGGAAATGCTTTGAATTTCTCCACATTGATGTCATTGCTCCCACAACTTGGTGAATGTGCTCTCAATGTTTATGAAATTTCTTAGTTCCAATATCATATGTTGAAGTGGTCTGCAAGTTGTTCTACTAATGCTACATCATCAAGTCATGTATCTTGTGGTTCTTGAACAAAGTGCTATGTACCTATTTGATATGTGGTGGCTATTGATGGCATGAGAATATGAAAGAAGTGCATGGAAATGATGCTGGATGTTCAAGGAACATCCCTAAGTGATCCACATGTTGCTAATTGGTCACTTTGGTACCACATTGTGTCTTGAGTTAGCTTTCTGAGTTATTTATGGATCTCTGGCGGATAGAGCTTGTTCCTTTGCTTGTGTCATGTGCTTGGGGGGTTGATCCAGCAATCGAATATGTGTCATGATAGATTTGGGTCCTGACCTATCCTGTTTAGGACCACATCAAGAAAATTCAATTGAAATAGTGTTTAAGGGCTAACTGTTTGTGTGCTTCATTGTTTCATCCACACATTTCCTTGATTGATGTGTGCCCATGTGTAAATATTTTTAGATCATATTGAAAGAAGTTTTAAGATTTTTTTTGGTCCTCTCTATCCTCGAGATAGGACCGCATTATGAGTTGGTGGCAGAATAGTTAAATTCATTGCATATGTCCTTCCTAGCTGACCTAATTGAAAAATTGAAGTGTTGTGGTGGATATAAATGCAAGATCATTTCAATGCAACTAAATGAGAAATTGTACAAGTCCAATGAGGTATGTGTGCAACTTATATTGAATATCTGGCAAAGAAAGTGTTGTAGATTGTGAAAGAAAAGTTCAACAATGATTGAAAACCTTAGTCAATAGAGAATTGTGTTGATAATCTTTGTAATTCCTTTTATTTCTCATTGTATCCTGCTATGAGATAGTGAATCTCATCAGGTCCTTGTATCTTTCTCTTGGAGTTGGTTAGTACTTCAATGTTGCAAGTCCTCTTTATATCTTGTCCTAGGAAGTGAGCCTTCTAGCAAGTCTTTTTAGCAATGAGCCTTATATTGTGAGTTAACTCTCATCGTGGTTTTTCCCTCATTAGGTTTTCCACATAAATCTGGTGTCTCCTTATGCATGTGTGTGTGTGTGTTCTTTATTTCCATCTCTTTGTTGTTGATTTTTTTACTGCTATATCTTTCATTATTCAAGTTGTTGAAGGTTTTAATGGTCCTAATTGTTGTAACCTTCTCTATTATTGCTCTATTTAAAGTTATATCTTTATCTGCTAAAGGAGTTTGAGTTGTGCTAGAAGTTTCATGCTCTAGAAGGGGTTAGGCTTTTGTGTAGACTAATTCAACCCCCCCTCTCAATCTCTAGAAGTTTCCAACAATTGGTATCAAAGTCAAGTTCCTATGTAGAAGCTTAACCTCTTGAGACAAAGATCTGCGATGGCATATGATGGTTCATACAAGGTTCCTAGGTTTGATGGGACTAATTACTCCTATTGGAAGATGAGAATGGAAGGACACCTGAACTCTCTTGGTTTTGGTGTATGGGAATCAGTCAAAAGTGGTTATACTACTCCTATCATAGATCCTGCTGAAATCAAGTTGTATGAATGCATTGCTAAAGCCAAGAATGTTATTCTATGTGGATTGGCTAATTCAAAATTGTTGAAGGTGATGAATTGCAAATCTGCCAAAGATGCTTGGGAGAAGCTTAGCAATATTTATGAAGGAGATTCCAAAGTGAAGCAAGCTAAGATGTAGATATTCAAGATAGGTTTGAGACCCTATGAATGGAAGATGATGAAGACATAGCAAGCTACATGCTCTTAGTTTAAGAAGTTGTCACTAGTATTACTAGTCTTGGTGGAGAAGTGAAGGAAAGCGAAATTGTGAAAAAGGTTTTGAGATCTCTCCTTAAATCCTACAGTCATAAAGTATCTACTATTAGAGAATCCAAAGACTTGGATCAGTATTCAGATGAGGAAATATTTGGTACTATTACTGCCTTTGAAATGAGAGAGTTTGGTCAAGATGGTCCAAAGAAAAAAGTTGCATTCAAAGTTAACAAAAATATTGAAGATGAGGCTCCTTATCAAAATCAAGACCTTGATGATGTTGAAGCTAACTTTGTGAGAAAACTAAAGAAAGGCATTGGAAAATACAAAGGTAAGTTACCTTTTAAATGTTTGAATTGTGGAAGAATAGGTTATTTTGCATCTAATGTCCATATAAAAAATTAGATGGTAGCAATAAAAGAGACAAGATCAAAAAAGGCCTCTTCTCTAAAGAAATCAGTGGCTCCTCTGAAGATGAGGATAATGATTCAAATGAAGAAACTCTCTTTATGGCTTTCAATACTTTTGATAAAAAAGTATGATGTTGAAAAGTATAAGGAGTCCAACTCCTTGAATGATGATGACATATTTTCCTTTGATCTGGATCTAGAATCTATGGAACCTAAAGGTTGGGACTTCAATTCAGATGAATGGGGAACTGACTTTGAAGGAAAACTCAAGACTACATTGGAAGACCTAAATGAAGCAAAAAGTCTAAATCAGAAATATGAAAGCTTACTTGCATAATCAAAAGAGGAATCTGAAAAACTGAGAATTCAAGTTCAAAGGAAGAAAAATGTTATAAAATAGGACTAAAAGAGGAATAAGGTGTAATATTTGATTTGAAAATAAAGGTTGAAGGAAAAAGGACTAAAGATTGCTTGAATGAAAAACTCAAAGGCAAGACTACATAATTCTTAAGGCTTGAAGAAGAAAATGCTACTCTAAGGAATGCCCTAAAAAGAGAAAGGGAACAAATTGAGAAAGGTTAGAAGTCTAGTCTCGACGATTCAAAATCAAATGAAAATATTGAAACAAAAGAATCTAGAGTCTACCCTAAAGACTCTAAGAAGAATGCCTCCAAAGAAACAAAGAATGTTCATAATGGAAAGAAAGAAGGTGGATCTTGTTCTGACTGGAAGCAGAAAGGTTTCAGAAGTCCTCCATCAACAAAACAACATGCTCAGAATAGGTTCAATCAATCCTTTCAAGGTTACTATTTTACTTGCAATATTTTTGGGCATAAGGTCATTGATTGTAGAATTAGACAGAAAAGGAATAACATAGGAAGACCTTTTATACATCAAAGAAACAATATTATTTTATTTCATGGATATTGTTATGCCTACAACAACTATGGTCATAAATTTGATGAGTGTAGGCCCAAAGTGAAGAGAAACAACTCTGTTCCAAAGCACAATTTTGTATGCTACAAGTGCAATAAGGTGAGACATAAGGCAAACAATTGTAGAAATGGTTCTATGAAGTCATTTGGTCAGTATCAAAAAAAGTTTGAATCCCTTAATCAACAAAAAGGGGAAAATGAAAAGATTTGGAATGAAGATCACGATCCTACTCTTGTGCACTATGCATAAGACTCTAAGGAAAATTGAGATAGAGCATTATCTCAGGGGGAGATATCTCTTGAAAAACCTTAATGTCCCCTTGAAATGAAAAAGGTGTTGAAGGCTTCGACATGAAGGAAGATTTGAATCAAATAAATCAATTTGCAAATTTGTTGTACTTAAATGAAATCTGTTTGGAGTCTCTGGTGGAAGGTGATGATGTGTAAAGGATGGTACACGTGTTCTATTTAATGCATTCCACTTTGTTGTACCACACAACTTCAAAAAATTAGGTTTTTGGCCAAGATATTCATTGTGCAATCTTTCTAGCATAGTGTTTTGGTTTGCTTCTCTCCGCAGAAATAGTGTTTTCCTTACGGTGCAGAAGTCAAAATGAGAGTGATGTGGAGATATCATATTTAGGCATTCAAGGCTTCATACCTTTTGATGTGGAAGATATTAGTGATTGTATTGTTGTTTGGCAATGTTGAAGGTTTTTTGTGTACTCCTCTGGAAGCAAAGCTTTTGTCCATATAGATCTATGGACATGTCCAGTATGTGATAGATTGGTGTGAAACTCTATTTCTCAAATAACAGTGTGTTATAGTGCTTATCTTCTCTACAAAACATTTGGTGGGTTGCCCTGCTTGTAGTATGTTTAGTTTCCAGATCTAAGCAATCTCATGAAAAAATATAAAAAGGATTTTTGGATACCTAAAGGGTACTCTGGATTATGTGTTATGGTACAAAAAGGATCAAAATTTCTCTCTAAGTGCCTACACTGGTGTTGATTGGGCAGATTTTTTTGATGATTGGAGAAGTACAAGTGAAAGTGCATTCTTTTTGGGGGACAAATTGGTCTCTTGGCTCAGTAAAAAGAAGGATTCATTATCCTTGTCCACTGTAGAAGCAGAATACATTGTTGCAACATCCTGCTACACTAAAGTGTTGTGGATAAATCAGACCTTGAAGGATGTGAAATTGAATTGTGATGAACCTATTCCCATACTATCTGACAATACTAGTACAATAAACATTTCCAAGAATCTAATAATTCATTCAAGAACTAAACACATCTCAATCCAGTACATTTTCTGAGAGAGTTACAGAACATGAAGTAAGAATGGAGTATGTGCCTACAAAGGATCTGATTGCAGATATCTTCACAAACACTTTCAAAGGATACTTTTGAGTATCTGCCATAGAAGCTAGGGGTTAGTGCCTCTCCTTGTTCTCACTAGATGCATAGATGGTGCATCTTTCCAGGGGGAGAAATTCATGTCATATCCTTTCTCCTATATTGATGGGTACTACCCCTCAGGGGGAGTTAGCAGTAAGGGGGAGTCCTAAGTAATTGTGCAATTGTTGTATGAAGAAGAAGTGTTGTTGGTCAAAGGGGAAGCATGTGCTACTGCTTCAATAGAAGATCTTTTTTCCCTTTTTTCCTAAATTCAGAGAATGTCCTATTGCTTTGTGCAATAATATATGGCCATTTGTCCTTGATGTCAAAGGGGGAGAATGAGCAATGTGTGTTTCCATCAATTCCAAAAGGGGAGATTGTTGGCAGTTGTTGTCATTGATGTTGACACTAATGGTTGAGTTTTCATTGATGTCAACATTGATGGTTGTGTTGTTGCCATTGATGTCCACACTAATTGTTGGCAGTTGTTGTCAACACTGATTGCAAGAAATGAATTGAAGAATCTCATGGTTGGATGCCATGACTTGTAAAAAAAAGATTTGAAGAAGTTCATGATTGGTTTTCATGTCTTGTCAAAGAAGAGAAGAGTTGAAGAAACTCACGGTTGGATGTCATGCCTTGTCAAAAAAATAATTGAAGAAGTTCATGGTTGGCTATCATGTATTATCATAGAAGAGAAGAAGTCCATGGTTACTTGTCATGTCTTATCAAAGAAGAGAAGAGTTGAAGAATTTCATGGTTAGTTGTCATGTCTTATCAAAGAAGAGAAGAGTTAAAGTGCTTCATGGTTGGATTTCATGCCTTACCAATGTATTTTTTTTTGATGTCCATATAATGCATTATTTCCAATTAGCAGAGTGGTTCTCATACTAATAAATTAAGATGAGGATTAGAAGCATGACTAATGTTGGAGAGATGCTGTTGAAGGTCTACAGTATGTCTCTTGCTTTCTCGATGTTCCTGATAGTATATGTGTAGTTGAAAGAAAGATCTGGTCTTTGCATGTTCTTTAATTATTTCTGGTTCAGGAAGCTGCATTGAAGTTTGTCCAGGAGAATGTTCTACATTCCTATATTGTTGCAATTCTAGTCTTGCAGTTTGGTATTCAATGTCAGTGCTTTGTGTATGTTACACTCCTATATTTTCAGGTCACCTATGTTACCGAGAAGAATTCTATAAATTATAGAAGGTTGGCAGTGTTGGTAGTTGTTCAGACTCGTCTGAGAAATGCTCCACATTTCTCCACATTGATGTCCCTGCTTCTATGGTTTGGTGAATGTTCTCTCAATTTCTATGCAATGTCTCATTTCCAATATCATATGTTGAAGTGGTTCACAAGTTGTTCTACAAATGCTACATCATTCAGTCATGTATCTTATGGTTCTTGAATAGAGTGTTTTGTACCTATTTGATTTGAAAAGGCTATTGATGGCTTGACAATATGAAATAAGTGTATGGAAGTGATGTTGGATGTTCAAGGAACATCCTTAATTGATCTACATGTTGCTAATTGGCCGCTTTGGTGCCACATTGTGTCTTGAGTTGGAATTCTAGGTTATTTGTGGATATTTGGCTAACATAGCTTGTTCATTTGCTTGTGTTGTGTGCTTGGGGAGCTACACCAACAATGGAAGATGTCTCATGATAGATTTGGGTCCTGACCTATCCTATTTAGGATCGCATCAAGCAAATTCAGTTGAAAGAGTGTTTAAGGGCTGACCATTTGTGTGCTTCATTGTTTCATCCACATGTTTCCTTGATGTTGACTTAGATTGGTGTGCGCCTACGTGCAAATAATTTTGGATCACATTGAAAGAATTTTTAAGATTATTTTTGGTCCTCTCTATCCTTGAGAGAGGACCACATTATTCTTTGGTGGCCAACCAATTAAATTCATTGCATGTCCTTGGCCGACCTAATTGAAGAATTGAAGTGTTGTGGTGGATATAAATGCAATATCATTTTATATGCAACTAAATGAGAAAGTGTACAAGTTTGATGAAGTGTGTGTGCGACTCATATTTAATATCCAACAAAGATAGTGTTGTACATTGTGAAAGAAAAGTTCAACAGTGATTGAACGCCTTAGTCAACAGAGAATTGTGTTGAAAATCTTTGTAATTCCTCTTATTTCTCATTGTATCCTACTCTAAGATAGTGAATCTCATCAAGTCCGTGTATCTTTCTCTTGGAGTTGGTTAGTACTTCAGTGCTACAAGTCCTATTTGTATCTTGTCCTAGACAATGAGCCTTCTAGCAAGTCTTTTTGGCAGCGAGCCTTGTACTATGAGTTAAATCTCACTGTGGTTTTTCCCTCATTGGGTTTTCCACATAAATTCGATGTCTCCTTGTGCATGTGTGTGTGTTCTCTATTTCCATCTCTTTGTTGCTAATATGTTTACTATTATATCTTTCATTACTTAAGTTGTTGAAGGTGTTAAGGATCCTAATTGTTGTAACCTTATTTGTTATTGCTTTGGTTAAAGTTATATCTTTATCCTCTAAAGGAGTTTGAGTTTTACTGGAAGTTTCATGCTCCAAAAGGGGTTAGGTTTTTGTGTACACCGATTCACCCCCTCCCCCCGTCTCAGTCTCTGGAAGTGTCCAACAGTTAGTTCATGTCCTACACCACACCCTTGCTTTGATTTTGTTCCATCAAATTTTAAATTCCATGTGTACTCATCTTTTGTAGATCTAGACTCCCTAACTAGGTACTTTATTTGATGCACAAATATTCTCAAGATTTTTTGAGGCTAGTATTAATAGTACCTTCATTTTATTCTTGTGATTCTAATATAGGGAATTTTTTAATCCTATAATATCTTCAATTGTGACATGTGGATCAAATTCTATATAGATAACTTTGTTAGGGACATTATACTTTGTAATCATCTGTTTAAGCCTTGTCTCACTTTCAACCTTAATTTAATTCTAGTGTCCTCTCCAAGGTAGCCACAAATATGAAAATTGAATGGCAAAGAAACCATTGAGATTCTTAGTCCAATATTTGTTGAGTAAACATTACAAAATTTTGGGATATTCACTACCTAGATATTAATATATAATTGTTAGGATTGGTTTTTATACCAACTAGATGTAAATGCCTTTTAATTCTCCCGTAATATTTACTTCTATTTTTTCCAAATGAATAAAGCTTCCCATTGATCTTAGTGGGGACCATACCTAAATTTTGACAAAAAGAATATGGCATGACATTTTCGGATGCACCAATATCAACTAAACAACTATGCAAATTCTTGCCAAATATTTTGACACTTAATAGAAAAGGAGGTGAATACCACCTACCCCTATACATAGTTGCAAATGCATCTACAATTATAATTTATTTTATTTTTTTGGAATTGCAGCCTTCTCATTCTTGCCCAAAGAGCATATTAATGCTTCTTTCTAACTAGAAAATTTTTGCAACATATCAAAGATTGACATGTTATCTTTAATCTTTTCTACCATCACAACTATGATCCACTCGGACATAAGCGTTAGTAGTTGTGGAAATCGTCTACTTGAATGATCCCCCTTGGGAACCCTTGCAAAAAACTAGATTGTTGATTGTATTCAAATCTAGTGGATTGGGACTACTATTTAGAGGAATGAGAGAGGTAAAAGACTCCTTGTTCTTGTTCCTGAAGAAGTGATTATTTCTAGTTTGCTAAAATGCGTGAACTGTATCATATTCTATCCCTGGCACTTTGTCTTCTTCAAAATGAAAGACATGTATCTAATACTATTTCAATCTATATGTCTCCATACTATCCACTCACACTATAACCATCATTCACAATATAGTTGATCTACCTATGTTATTCTAAAAAAAATCTCCTTTTTGGGGCAATTTAACTTTGAGTGAGCAACTATATTTGAAGACTCCACCAATTTAGTGATGAATTTAACTTAGTCAAGTTCACTAAATTGGTCTAACTCTTCTAATTTGTATTATTCAATGGACTAGGAACACCCCAAATGTTTGTCCTAGTGTTCTATTGTCTATTGGGTTTTTGGTGATTAAACCCTCTATTCTAAAATATTTTGATTCTAGGAACTAACTTGATTCTGAAAATTATTATAATTTTGTACATGAAAATGGTTAGTATTCATACTTGTAAACTCATTAATTACATATGCAATTATCTTCTTTAATGATTCCAATAATCATGTCAAATGTGAAACTTATGATAGTGAGTTGACTATTCATTCCCTAATTAGCCGATAGGCTTTTTTTTTTAAGTTTCCGTCAGGATTTTCATTAGCCTAGCCATGAATAGGATTTGTCGGCGCCGAAGATCACCTGACCGACAACAACTTCCCCAAGGTTTTTTATGCCAACATGGAGCTTGCTAATTATGTGGGTTGGCGGTGGTGGAGTTGGTCACCTCAATATGTGGAAGAAAAATGGTAAGTGTTTTCTCGTGTGATGATTAATGCATCATGTCGTTCTTGTACGATAGCGCAGGAGGAAGTAAATGCAATATTCAATGTTGCAGTGTGGGAAAGTATACTCCAAAATGTGCTAGAAAATATATTGATTAAGTTTCATTGTCGAAAGAACCATTGTGGTGTTGGTTTAATAGCAGACTATTTTGAAAATCATCACCTTCAACTCTTTGGTTGGTTTGATAGCAGACTATTGTAAAAAGCGTCGGCTTCGGCTCTGTTTTATAGCAAATTGTAGGGTTTTAAAACTATTGTTCTCTGCAATCTGTAATTCGTTTTACATGGGTATTTTGAATAAATGATTAAATTTTTTTCATGTCTTCTTGTTATCTGTATGGATGGAGAAATTGTAGTTAAATCTTCTTTCTTTTGTCAAAAAATATGGTTAGGGTTAGTAATTTTTTCATCCCTCATTTATTGTTTGTAGTTATCTTTGTGCATCTTTGGCATTATACCCATTACCATATGAGCAATTGTAATTAAATATTCTTTCTTTCGTCAAAAAATATGGTTAAGGTTAGTAATTTTATCGCCCTTCATTTATTGTTTTAGTTATCTATGTGCATCTTTGTCGTTATACCCATTAACATAGGAGTGATTGCATATATATATATATATGCAGGGGGTTAGTATGAAAGCATAAACATATTGGAGATAAATTAGTTTAGTAGTTGTTAAGTGTTATTCTAATAGTTGTTTTACAATTTCTCTATTTGTCTATAATATTTAGTGTCAGGCAATGTAGCTCAATTTTTCAATTAAGTCTATGGTGTTATAGCCATTTTGCACGGGTTATTGCTACCCATTGGCTTTACGAGCTCTATTTAATGTGGGTTTGGTGCCAAAGTACGTAGCCCAAATTTTGAATTGACAACCCAACTCTTACATAGACTGCTTGTCTTGTATCAATATGTTGAGTGTAGGTTTTCGATCATCTGTCATTTACCTATGATTCTTAAGTGTTTTTCTACTACTTCTTTTACAGTTTCCCTATTTTGTCTATAATATTTAGTGCCAAATAATTTAGCTTGAATTTTGAATTGACAAGCCAACTGTTACATAGAATTTGTTGTTACACCTTGTCTAGATAGTGATAGAATTTCAGGTAAGCATGAATATGCTCCAAACTCAAATCTCTTGTATTAATATGTTGAGTGTGGGTTTTCGATCATTTGTCATTCACCTGTGATTCTTAAGTGTTTTTCTAATACTTCTTTTACAGTTTCCCTATTTTGTCTATAATATTTAGTGGCAAATAATGTAGCTTGAATTTTGAATTGACAAGCCAACTGTTACATAGAATTTGTTGTTACACCTTGTCTAGATAGTGATAGAATTTCAAGTAAGCACAAATATGCTCCAGACTCAAATCTATACATGCATTTCACTTGAACTGGGGTCTTCATTTGAACTAGGTTCTTCACTTTGAATGTTCTTTGTAAGTAATTTCACATATATGTCCACATATAAACTTTTTTGGTCAAGGGAAATTGGAAAAGAGCTATTAGAAAAACACTTAACAATCACAGGAAAATGACAAATGTTCGAAAACCCACATTAGATAGAACTCTAAAATATGGAGAATAGAAGAGGCAAACTACGATAATGAACAGTTTGCTATGGGGAATTGAAAAAAAGAATATCATGAAGAGCATTTTGTTATGGGGAACTTCAAACAGTTGAGAAAAAAAGAATATCATGAAACATATTGATACAAGATAAAAAAAAGCGAAATTGGAAAAAAGCTATTAGAAAAACACTTAATAATCACAGGAAAATGAGAGATGCTCGAAAACCCACATTAAATAGAACTTTAAAATATGGAGAATAGAAGAGGCAAACTACGATAATGAACAATTTGTTATGGGGAACTGAAAAAAAGAATATCATGAACAATTTGTTATGGGGAAATTCAAATAGATGAGGAAAAAATAATAGCATGAAACATATTGATATAAGACACTGTCATCCCATGTAATTAGAAAGCTCCACCCCTTTCATAAATAGACTCGGGAAATTTGTTGCAGGGAGCTTCAAGCATATGAGAAAAAAAAGAATATCATGAAACATATTGATACAAGATTTGAGCTATGTTCTTTGGTAATAAATATTGAAGACAAATAGAGAAATTGTATAAGAGGTGTTAGAATAACACTTATTCGCTACTAAATATTATTCAAAAAAAGGGAAATTGTATTGAATTCCGAAAAACATAGACATATGCATATACGCATATATATATGTATGTATTGAATTCCCCATTTCATATTTATAAATATACATATAGGTAGAAATATTATCCATATATACAGACCAAGACCACTGTGGCTTGTTTGACAATGGAATAGCAATTTATATATACACATGTATATCTAAATAGTTGTGTATGCTATCTTTATTTGTATTTATGTAGACTTTGATTAAAAAAGAGTTAAAAATAGCATATGTAAGTATTATTTAGCTTCTGAGAAAATCGCTACAATACAGCGATAGCATTCAATGATATAGCATTGAGATGTTGTTAATAATAGAGCTTTAATGGTGCACTATGTGTAACATGTTCATAACAAAGCTGTGAAATTGATTGTGCTTTGGCAATGAATGTGCCTATTGAAACTAAATACATTGAAAAACACCAAAAACAGTGCATAAAACTATAGTTCAAGTGAGCAACAATGTAATTTTTTTAGGCTGCAAAGATTGAATATTGCATTTTCTTGGTCCCCCCAGCTTGATTTCCCTTGTCCAGCACTGCAAGCAACCTTTACCATTCTACTTTTGTGTTTGAAGGTGGCCAAGAGGCCCCCTATTGCATATATATTTTAATAAGTTGCAATGTTTAAAACATGTTGCTGACTTGCAGAACTTTCGCCCTCTGCTTATTATTATTGCATCATATAATTGTTGTCATAACCTAAAGAAAATAGGTATCGTCATAAAGAACTGGGTTTTAATAATTGATTTGGCAAGTTGAAAAGATAGTTGTATAAGCATGGAGAAACGTACCCGACAGAATACAATATGTTTTGTATTTGTAGTGGTCAATATATGATGGTGCAAGGAAAAACCACAAAACCCATGCTCATTGTCCTCCCTGCCATATTGGCATCATGAGCCTCATGGGCTCTAGCCAAACCCCTGAGCAAGAAAAGTATGGAAGACCCATCAAAAATTTAATGGAGTCATATCATATATCAGAGAATGGTGAAGGGAAAATTTGGGTGTTTTCATATATGATTTATTATATTGTGTATACACATCTATTTAGATATGGCAGTGTATATATAAATAGATATATACATGTGTACATATGGATATATATATTTGGCTATATGTGTGTTTTTTAAATGTGTAGACAAAGGGGAAATTCAATGCATATATGCACTTAATCATTTCTATTCTTATTGTTGTATATCCTATTGTTTGGATAAGAAAGGATGAAGGGACCAACTAGCAACATATACAAATATTTGCATATAGGTATATGTAGAAATATAGTAAAAACTGCATGCATACATATATAAGCAACCTCAAAGATAAACAGATACATATAGGGATACATACATTTTCATTTATCATTTATATTCTTGTTGTTGTATCTCCTGTTGTTTGGACAGTATTAAAAGTGCATTTTTATTCTTGTTGTTGTATCTCCTACTGTTTGGACAATATTAAAAGTGCTTTTTTATTCTTGTTCTTGTATGTCTTGTTGTTTGGGAAATATTAAAAGTGGAATGGTTATACCCATTTTCATTTAATCAAACTAGTAAAATGGTTGATAGATTATCCATATTTCTAAGTTGTCTACCAGTTGCCATTGGACATTGCAATACATTAGTCTTTTATTTTATTTGTAAAATAGAGTTGTCAATTAGTCAACTCAAATTGGAACATTTTCTCCCTACAAAAGTCCCCAGAACTATGTCTACAAAATCGGGCTTTGTGGATGGGTCTCCAGAGCTCCCCAAGATTGACTTGTTGACATCCCCCATGGATTTCGTTGTGGATTCGAGCTCTGAGGGTGTGAACCACCAGCCTTTAGATCCTAATTCCATAAGTATATATTTCCTTTATGTTATACCTCTTGTAAATTTGTTGTTATTGTTTCCTTCCTCTTTTGTATTCAACTTGAACATTACCTTTCAGTTTATGTATTTTAATTATTCTCAAATACAGAAACGCACACCACATACCCTTTCCTATTTATGTTTCCAGTTTTCTTGGCTTTAAGGTGTACACACACATAGTTGAACTTGGCAAAGCATATAGACGTGGAAGTAGATACGCATTGATATTTACCAGAACATAAAAACATCCCTTTGATGTATATGTATGTATGTGTATGTGTATGTGTATGTGTATGTGTATGTGTATGTGTATGTGTATGTGTATGTGTATATGTATGTGTATATGTATATGTATATGTATATGTATGTATATGTATATGTATATGCGTGTGTATGTATATGTATATGTGTATGTGTATGTGTATGTATATGTATATGTATATGTATATGCATATGTATATGTATGTATATGTCTATGTGTATGTCTATGTATATGTATGTCTATGTATGCTTGTGTATGTCTATGTCTATGTGTATGTGTATGTGTATGTGTATGTGTATGTGTATGTATATGTATATGTATGTATATGTATATGTATGTGTATATGTATGTGTATATGTATATGTATATGTATATGTATATGTAAAGTTAAGAAGGATGCAAAGCAAATGGATAACTTCAATGTTGCACCTGATTCGAGCTACATTATTTGGTACTAAATATTATAAAGAAATTGGGAAATTGTAAAAGATCTATTAGAAAAAACACTTAAGAATCATAGGAAAATGGAAAATGATTGAAAACCCACATTAAATAGAACTTTAACATATGGAGAATAGAAGAGATGAACTACAATAATCTGTAAACACATTTTTCATAAAGAACATGTAACATGCTCTATTCACACAAAATGTAAAATTGAACATATCTTCACAACTACTACACTAATTTTATCTTCAATACCTTTATGTTTTCATACTAACCCTTTGCATATATGTGTGTGTGTGTGTGTGTGTGTGTGTGTGTGCAATTGCTCCTATGTTAATGTGCATTTTAAAAATATACATATGTAGGGGCAATTGTATGTTTATGTAGTATAACATTCAAAAAAATACCTCATCCACAAAAAGCATATAACATGTCCCATCCACAGAAGACGCGGAACTAAACATACCTTTATAGCTACTAAACTAATTTTATTTTGAATATCTTAATGCTTTCATATTGACCCTCTACATATATATATATACAAGAAATGTATATAACAACTGCCTTGCCAATTCAAAATTCAAGCTACATTCTTTGCTACTAAATATTATAGACAAATAGAGAAATTGTATAAAAGGTATACTTCCTCTTGTTGTATTCATTCCCATCATGCAACAACGTAAGCAAGCATTTGCCATAGTGGAAATGGTTAACACAGAAATCTATAGAATCCTTGTATATATAATTTTATATATTTGAATGTTCAAACCATGCTATTCCTTTTGTGATCATCCATAGATATACATTTATATACACATGGATACACATATAATTTGTTATATGTTTATGTGTAATTACTACTTTAAATATATCTGCTAATATGGTTGATCTTGTATGTATATTCCTAAGTTGTGCCAATACATTCAAGATCAACAATCCAATCAATTGTTGAATTAAGAAAGGATAAAAAATAGCAACGGAACCATTTGTACTATAGCCAACATAGAGAGAAAAATTGTGCAAAGCACCGTACAAAATACTTGCAACAAAGGCTAACTATAGCAAGCACACCTACAGGTATGCCTACTGACAATCTTCCCTCGCAGCCCCTATTGGCAATGGTAGATGCCAATCCTTTTGCCTCGGATTGTCTTCTTCACCTAGGCTGCCAAATTGTGGATGGTAGTTTGGGCAGAAACATACCAATATCAGTGTCAGAAGATATGTTCAATATACAATCTCAGATCAATCCCCCTACTGCACTAGCATGCCAACAACACCTCAAAAAAATGTTCGATGATTGCTACCTACCTACGATGAAACGGTTCTGGTGTTGCGTAGATGCACTGTCGAACCTTATTGTTTGTCATATATGCAAAGAAAACTACATTGGGATGCGCACTCATGTATTTGGTTCAACAATCACGTGTGCTAGATGTTATTCTAAAAAAGGCTCCCACCACTTCAGCTCTGCAAATGGCATGGACCTAGGCCCACAACCATTATTGCTAAAAAAGCTAACACAGGTTGAAGAAATGCTTATTGCTAGGATGGCTCCAATTTTACAAGTGTCCCATGCTAGAGGAGGGTAGTTTAAATACAGTGGTCACACAAAAAGCTTTCCTCAAGATATCTCGAGCATTGCAAAACCTTTCTCGCGCCGATTGCAAGACCTTGAGGTTGTGATCGTACGCCAGACCACCATTGAAGGTGGAAATTACAACTACTATGTTAATAAACATCATGTCACAGATGCATTGAAATATAAAATTCAATATGACAAATACTACAATGATGTAGAGATTGATGTTGAGGCTCTTAATATGTTACCTGATGTTGTTGTTGATGTCTCAATGTCTTGCATACAATAGAACAAGTTTTCGATGAAGACTTGATGCCATCAACCTACTCAACAAATGCTGCTCAACATGAAATCTTCAACCTTTTCATCATTTATTCATTTCTTGCAAAATGCTACACAAGAGCTCCAAGCAATCAAACAAGTATTACAAATTTAAAAAAAAGGAGCAGAATATTTTGTGTTGGCCTGAAATTAGCTCTTCTCCTGTTAATGAATACAACATTGAAGGTTTATACAATGGCTTTCCCAACATTTTTCTCCACTGGAGCAACACTTCCCCTTCAACCGAGGAATGTTCAAATTCAATTGCATGAATATTCCTTGCACTTAATGAGATATTTTGACCACATATTTGGAAAAAAATTCAGGTTTAGGTATTTCCTCTACAACTTGATAATGAGACATCGCAGTCAACAGACTGTTTCTATCTTTTTCAAAGCGGATCTGGAAGACAAAATCCCAAAGTCTTTGTCTGCATTGTGTGAATGGCTTCAATCTACTCTTGATGACCAGATAGCAAAGCAACTGATGCATTTTGGTGCATCGTTGCGCGAGACTCGCTCTTTTTGGAACTCTTGTCTGGCCCAACTGTCTGCAATGATTGAACAACTTGGGATACCTACCCTTTTTTTCACTTTGAGTTGTGCAGACACAAAATGGCTGATCTGCAAAATGTTTTCTCTTATGTGGCTCATTTGGTAATGGATCCTTTAACAAAGACGCTAATAGATAGTGTTATTCAAATATAACATCTCTATATCTACATCATAGATTCTCAATTTTTCGTGAAGATGTGATTGAAAATATTTTGCACACAAAATATTATTGGTATAGATATGAATGGCAGCATCGTGGCTCTGCATATGTGCATGGTTTTTTATGGCTTCTAGAAGCCCCGAACATGAACACTCTTCATTGGTCCAATCACCATGATGTTACCATAGCAAGGGACTTTTTTGATAGATATGTTTCAGCTTGGAATCCATGTTGCCCTACACAAAGATCGCTCAAAATGTATCATTGTTCTAAACAAAATTTGTGCTTACTTTCCATGAGCCAAATTATTTCCAATGATCCAATCATAGATTATGAAAAGTTGCTAAATACAGTTCAAAGGCACACAAAATTCTCTGAATATACTTGTTTAAGGAAAAAAAGGAGAGAAATTACAATGTCGGTATAAAGCACCTTGGCAGCAAAAACTTACCTCTACATTGACATCTGATGTTGAGTCTAACAAATCCTACAAGCCAGCAAGAAATGATGATCACCTAAATATTCATAGACCACCCGCATGCTTGCAATTCGGAGTGCCAATGTTGACTGCCAGCCAGTTGTTTCTAGGAAAATTGTATTAAATTATATCTCCAAATATGTAGCTAAGTTTGAGTAGAAATCAGAAAATTACCTTGATGTGTTGAAAAGACTTGCAAATACAAATATAGTTGACGATAGAGCACTGCTTGCATACCAAAAATTCATGATGAACATTCTTGTGGAGCATGACATCTCTACATAGGAGATGTGCCATATGTTACAAAAATTGCCCCTTGTCACTTCAAGTCAACAATATGTTCATTTGAATGTTGGTAAAAAGGTATGGTTCTATATAAATAAATATGATGTTGATGAAGGCCTACCAGCAAATTATATTCATTGCTATATGTAAAGGCCTCCAGAGCTGGGTTGTGTATCCCTAATTGACTCGGTTCACTTATATACACATTTAGAGCACCGCAAAAAGGAAAAATGGAAATTGAGACACCAGCCTGCAATTGTCCTTGTGTACCCATTGTTCAAGACTTTTCCCCTTGAAGATACAGAAATATTTGAGGCATTTTGTTGGACCGAACTTATTTTATACTGTAAAAACCTTTCTGAAACATACAAATAGATATAGGTCTTTCCAAGCAAGACATAATACAAAATTGGAAATTTTTTAAAACAATTGGTTATCATCCTTGGCATGTTAATAGAATTCCAGTTGCATCCACAATTGAAGAACAACACGGCAGTGATAGTGATGATTTGAACCATAAACCTTCTTTACATGAATATGAATGGGAAGTTTTCTCTTAGCTTGGTGCTACTACTAACTTTAGTATAAATTAGCTCCAGTTGCTGGGTAGGCAAGACTTTGATATAAACCATTCATGGAATACAAACCATGTGCTTGAACAACTTCATAGTATTGCTTTGTAGTTCATCCCATCGGCCAAGGCATAGCGTGAGCAAGCTACGATACAATTATTGCCTATAAATACATCATCCCATCAACTTTCACCAAAACAACAATTAGCTCTTCAAATCATCCAATCCCATCACATGCAGCCTCCCCACAAAGGCCCTCTCCGCATGATCATTCAAGGAACAACTGGCACTGGAAAATCCTTTTTGATAAATTGTATAAGACAACAAATAAACGCCTCTACTACTTGATGCAGTAGCCCGTTGCTCACAATGGCCCCTACAAGTGTTGTTGCCTACAACATATGCGCCTCCACAATCCATACATCCCTCTGGATTCCCATAAAGGATATGAATCCTTTGCAAGGCCAACCATTGACAATATTCCAAAAACAATTTAAATATATTCAATACATTTTGATAGATGAAATGAGTTTTCTACACTTGAAGTTGCTGCTCAAAATATATAGTCGGTTGCACCAAGCATTCTCTAATAACCAAAGGCAACCATTCGGCAGTGTTTCTATTATCCTTGTTGGTGATCTTTCCCAATTTCTGTCGGTCATGGATACTCCTATTTATGCTTCACACTCATCAGTTGTAGCCTTATGGCTTACTTTCACAGTCTCAATAACATTGGACACTATTTTTTTGCAACAAGTAGATAGTACTGCCCAACAAAAATTTTGGGAAATCCTCCTTCGTAGATAATACGATGACTAGGAAGAGCTTATGAAACAAACAAACAGAATGCTCTCAGCCACAAAAAGAGAACAATTTGATATTGCAACAAATTTGTTTGCTACAAATGACTTAGTCGTATTCCACAATAATAAAAAAATGATCAAACAGTTAAACCTGCCCATAGCCATTAGCACTGCTCAAGTAGCACAACAACATACATCGGATTATGGAGATGAAGACCAACTTCTCCCAGAACTATTGCTTTGTGTTGGTGAATAGGTGATGCTAACAACAAATTTGTGGATTCAAGCTAGCCTAGTCAATGGATCCTTTGGTCTCGTTACAACTATTGTGTACAATGTACGTTGCAAAACGTCAAATCCACCTGACTATGTTGTTGTTCGCTTCCAAAATTACATTGACCCACCATGGACCCACAAAACCCAAAAGACATCCCCATCCTAGCTATAACCCGAGGTATCCAAACACAAATTCCACTCACCATGGCATGGGCAATCACAATACATAAAGCACAAGGCTTAACATTAGACAAAGCAACGATAAACATAGGCAACAAAGAAGGGTAGGGGTTGACTTTTACAGTTGTTTCTCGTGTTAAATCAATTGGTAGACTCTGCATTGATCCAGCATTCTCATTTGAGAGATACTCCAGACTAAGCAACAACAAATACACTGCTCAATGTCACAGCGAAGAGGCGCGTTTGGAACAGCTCCAACCCTTGCCTAGTACTTTTATCCCCACTTCGTGCTCCAGATTATAAAAAAGGCTTTGAAAGATTTATTCTCGCATTAGCTCCAGGCCATATACCATCGTCTTTTCAAAGATTTTAAGTTAAATTTTACAAAAAAATACCAAGTAATAACCTGTGCAAATTGGGTATAATGCCAAAGATGCATAGAGATACTAGGGAACAATAAGCAAAGGGAAAAACTTGTATAAGTTAGTGGCATGTTTTGATCTAGTCTATTAAAATATATATTCAACTATTCGAGAAACTTTTTCAAGAATATTGTGTTGTATTTGACTGATTAGTTCTAAATTATGCACCTATGATCTATTTTCCATTTTCTATGCCTATATACTTTATGTTTTACTACCACATTAAATTGCCCCTGTTTATTCAATGCTTTCCATCCTCTTTAGCCTTACACATTAAAGATAATTTTCTTCTTGTTTACTATCTTTTGTACCTTTAGCAATACAGTTTATGTTAAATTGACTATACAAATATGCATCTATAAATATTAATTTTCCCACTACTCGTTTCAACATTTCGGTGTTTCATACTTTTTGTATATGGCATTCAGAAGAATATACTCTTCTATATATTCCACCTATCCATGTTTGTCCAAGTGTTTTTAAATTCCATGATGTCAATTCTTTATCAGTATACCTACAATTCTCTTTCAACCAATTTTAACATCCAATACTCTAAACATATAGTTGCAGGTGTTACAAATTGATACATATGCACATACAAACAACATTAAGTGTCAAAGATGCACACAGATACCAACCAACAATAAGTAGAGGCCAAAAATTTTATAAGTCAATAATGTGTTTTGAACATTCCATCATATTAAACTATATATGCACATACTCTAGAAACATTTTCAAAAAAATTGTGTTCCATTTTACTAATAAGTTTAAGATTCTGCAACCATGTTTTGTTTTCCACTTTTTGTGCCTATATACCCTGAGTTTTGTCATTTGTCCTTCATGCTTTGCTTTCACATATTATTATTTGTTCTTGTTAGCTTTTCTATTAGTTTTATTTGATTCAAATAGCTGGAAAATGTTGATCTAAAAAATTCTTTTTTCAACATTTCACTGTTTCACTCTTCCTATATATTGCATTCAAAAATATATAGTCTTGTCTACATTGCATTTTTTGTCTAATATATGGTAGAACTCCATGCAATTTTTGATGGGTTGCCCTGGCCTGTTTACAATGACGGTGGAGTTTGTTGACTGCATGGTTTGGCAGTGGTGGAGCTGGTTGTCTCGATCAATGGAAACAGAATGGAAAGTTTTTGCTCACGTGAGGGTTGATGCATCCTAGTATTGTTGCGCAATGGCACGAAAAGGAATAAATGCAATATTCACTATTGTAGTTTGAGGATGTATATTGTTTTGCTTCCATTGTGAAATGACGCACCATGGTGTTGCTTTGGTAGCAGACTATTGAAAATCCTACCATCGACCTCCGTTAGATACCAGGTTGGAGAGTTTTACAATTGTTTCGCTCCGCAATTTACACCATTTGGCCTCTGGTTGTTGTTGTAAGTTATTTTCCAATGTCTTTTTCTTGTCATTCCATACACATGTAACCAGAGACATATTTTGATATATTTAAATAAAATGTTGCTTTGCAGTAATATCATGGGCTCAATGCAAGCATAGATGGACAAGGAGATATGAAGCCCATCTGTCGGACAATTGGTACCTGAAAGATGACCATAGATGTAAGCATAAACAAGGTTTGTTTAATAAATTTATATTTTTTTGAGCTAACATTCAACGCCTTTCTTCCTCCATGGCTAGATAGGCTCCATATATTTGTTGCTATATATGTACATGCATGCATGAATTCTTACATGCACTTGACTAGAATAAACATAGTCTATTGTACACATTGCATGTTTCTACAATTACCTTTTCAGCTTATCAAAAAAATTATCTAGAGCCGCTGAGAAATTCTATTAACAGTTGCACTGATGGAAACCCCGGTGGAACAAACAAATAGCTTATAGGTAAATGCCAACTGTTACATAGATTGCTTTTTTTCTATTAATATGTTTCATGATATTTTGTTTTTCTCATCTCTTTGAAGCTGCCTGTAACAAGCTCTTTGTTTTCGTAGTTTAGCTCTTGTACTTGTACCTTTTGACTGGTTTCTATTTCTTTTGGCCCGTGTATGTTTTTCAGCCTCTGGTTATTGTTCCTTGTTATCTTTGTTCATCTTTGGTGAGCTATACACATTTTGTACAACAGAAGCTTTGTATAAGAAATTGTTCATGGTTGTGGTTTACACCTATTCTCCATATGTTAAAGTTCCATTTAAAATGTGTTTTAGATCATCTGCCATTTGAGAAATCGTAAACAGTTGTTACAAAATCACTTGAGAATCACAGGTAAGTGACAGATGATCGAAAAACTCACATTAAATAGAACTTTAAGAGAGGTAGAAAAACATACATAGACTAAAAAATTGAAAGCAGGCCACACGTTTCCGTTCATCTATCATTTACGTGTGATTCTAAAGTGTTATTCTAATACATCTTGCAACAGTTACATAGACTGCTTTTCTTGTACCAATATGTTTCATGATACTCTTTTTTCCTCATCTATTTGAAGCTCCTTTAACAAACTATTAATTTTCGTGGTTATTTTGTTTGGATGGAACATGTTATATGTCTTTTATCAATATGTTTCATGATATTTATTTTCCCTCATCTGTTTGAAGTTCCCGATAACAAACTGTTCTTCATGGTATTGTTTTTTCAATTCCACATAACAAATTGTTCATTGTCGTACTTCGCCTCTTCTATACTACATATTTTAAAGTTTTATTTAATGTGCTTTTTATCTATAATATTTAGTGGCAAATAAATGTCATTCTAATACCTCTTATACAATTAGGACACTTAATAATCATAAGAAAAGGACAGATGATTGGAAACTCACATTAAATAGAACTTAAGAACATGGAGAATACAAGAGGTGAACTACAATAATGAACAGTTTTTTTATGGGGAAGTGGATATTGATACAACACAAGCAATCTATGTAACACTTGGTTTGTCAACTCAAAATTCAAGCTACATTATTTTGCACTGAATATTATAGTCAAAATAGAAAAATTGTAAAAGAACTATTAGAAAAACACTTAAGAATCACATGTAAATGATAGATGATCGAAAACCCACATTAAGCATATTAATACAAGACAAGCAATCTATGTAAGAGTTGACTTGTGAATTGAAAATTCAAGCTACGTTCTTTGGCAGTAAACCCACATTAAATAGAACTCCTAAAGCCAATGGGTAACAATAACCTGTGCAAAATGGGTATAACATCACAGACTTAATTGAAAATTCAAGCTACATTACTTGCAACTAAATATTATAGACAAATAGAGAAATTGTAAAAGAGTTATTAGAATAACACTTAATAGCCACTAAACTATTTTTATCTCCAAAATGTTTATGCTTTCATACTAACCCTCTGCATATATATATGCAATTACTCCTATGTTAATGTGCAATTGCTCCTAAGTTAATGGCTATAACGCCAAAGATACATAGAGATAACTACAAACAATAAACGAAGGGCAAAAAAATTACTAGCCCTAACCATTTTTTTGATGAAAGAAAGAAGATTTAACTGTAATTTCTCCATCCATGCAAAGCCATAATCTCTTCAAAGTCTCCAAAATGGGTATAACGCCAAAGATACAAACATATAACAAGGAATAATAAGTAGAGAACGAAAGACATGAACAATAAATTAATCATTCTAATACTTCTTATACAATTTATCTACTTGTCTTCAATATTTATTACCAAAGAACGTAGCTTGAATCTTGTATCAATATGTTTCATAATATATTTTTTTTCTCATCTGTTTGAACTGCAGACCCATCCACAATGGCTCTTTCGACAATGCAATTTAATTAGTATATTTTCTTGCACATTTTGGAGCACATCAGTGTTAAAACCCTCCAACTTGCTATCAAATGCAGCCGCAGGTGATGATTTTTCCAATACTCTGCTATCAAACCAACACCACAATGGCTCGTTTGAGAATTCAACCAAAAACAATATACTTTCCCACACTGCAACATTGAATATTACATTTACTTCCTCCTGCGCCATCATACAACAATGCCAAGATGCATTAAACCTCAGGCAAGTAATCACTTACCATTCTACTTCCACGTCTGTATATAAATCTATATGCATAGATTCCTATGAGAACAATAACATGTTTTGAACATTGCAATTGCACACTTCCTGTATCCGATAATCATGATAATATATATGTGTGTGTGTGTGTGTGTGTGTGTGTGGTGTGTATGTATGTATGTATGTATGTATGTATATATATACCTGTATACACACACACATATAACAATATACATATATATGTCCATCGATGTGTATATAAATCTATATGCATGGATGCCTATGAGAACAATAACATGTTTTGAACATTACAGTTCTTTCTTTCGTCAAAAAAAATGGTTACGACAAGTAATTTTTTTGCACTTCGTTTATTGTTTGTTCAGCTCCACCACTGTCGGCCCACATAATAAAGCAAAATCCACATTATCGTAGACAAACCTGGGAAACTCGCTACCGCATGTCAGCGATTACTGGCTCTTGGCGCCGACAAATCCTATTCATGGCTAGGTTGGCGAAAGAAACCCAACGAAAATTGCCTGGGTGAAGATATGAATAATACAAAACGTAAACTATAGCAATGAACAGCCTGTTATAGGCACCTTCAAACATATGAGAAAAAGAGAATATCATGAAACATATTGATACAAGACAAGCAATCTATGTAATAGTTGGCATTTACCTATGATTCTTAAGTGTTTTCCTAATAGTTCTTTCACAATTTGTCTATTTTATCTATAATATTTAGTGCCAAATAATGTAGCTTGAATTTTGAATTGACAATTGAACTGTTACATAGATTGGTTGTCTTGTATCAATATATTTTATGATATTCTTTTTCCCAATTCTGCAAAGCAAATTGTTCATTATGTAATAGTTGTCAGACTATTTAATAGTTGGCTTGTCAATTCAATGACCATTTTTACAATATGCTACCTTGGATTGCAATTGTATTTTTCATATAAATGCATTTAGAATTGCATAATATAAATGTTCTTGTAACTTTAGGGAAAATTCTCATCTTCATAAACAACTTAATGTAAATAGTCCTTTAAATAAGGTGAAAAGATAACTGTACACACATGCAAAAATGCAATGGGTAGAGTAGACTATCTTTTTTGAACTCAAATGCATGATTGTCTTCCCACAAAAAAATTGTCATTTAAGATTTCCCCCTTTCATAGCCATTATAGATTGTGGTTTATCTGATTCTGGTGGACAACCACACACCCTTTCCATGTGCTTGTGAGAGGACAAACAACTTCTTGTTTGCATCACATTATTTATCCCTATAAGCACATGAGAATGTTGTATGTTGCTTCATTCAACTAAACCATTTGCAATGTCATGGTTGGCCCAGTATTCATTTCATGTATGGCTACATTTTTTCCGTTTTTGGTTATTGGTTCTTAAATGTCACCATGCTTCATAAACACATTTTTGCATATACATCTTAGCCATGCAATACAATGTTCTATTTTATCTCTTTCTATTTACAACAAATAATGCTAACCTCTTCTATTGTAGATCTATATTATTTCCTTTATAATGCTGCATAAATACAATAGACATCCAAAAAAATTAGTGTATTGTAAATTCTCTATTTCAAATTCTTTAATGCTCCAACAACTCGATCCAATGCTACTCACGCTTGTTAAACACCATCAATGTAAGTACAAAAATTTTCCATTATCAATATATAGATTCGGTGAAGCAATTGTAAATATTACTGATTATTTTCAGTTTCAGATTCTCTATATTGATTTTACCCATATACTTACTTTTTATGCTTCCTTTCTGATTTTGCTTGCCCATCCACTAACATACCCCTGTCTTCCATTTGCAGGAACTAGGCTAAACCATGCAAAAGCATTCAAAAATCATAGTACCTGTTTTTTACAAGTTACAACAACAGAGAAAACACTACAATATGACAAATCAAATATGAAAACCCCAGATTTTCCCTAACTTTGTTATTGTGTGATGCATGATGGAACTCCATGAAATTTCCTATGAATGTTTCATACTTCTCTTGCTCGGGGGTTTGGCTAGAGTCCACGAGGCTCCATGATGCCAAAATGGTAGGGAGGATAACAAGCGTGGGTTTTGTGGTTTTGGTTTTAATGCCATACATGTCTTGTTACATAGATACATGTGTACACTAATCCTTATATACACTTGGCTTCCACAAACATAGTCTATAATAAAATGTTTCTAATGTCATAGCAAGTGTCGGGGAAGCACTTCAAACTTTGGTCATGTCACCTCAAAACAAGCCATATCTTTTATTCATTTATTCTAACAATGCAAAATATGTGTATTGTGTCATCGTATTCTTCTTTTCGTGAGGTCTGTTTTTTTTTTTTGCATCAAAGATGGTGTGACTCAATCTTCAATAGCACTATGAAGCAATTCATAAAAAACTGATATTTTTATTTTCAATTTCCTTGTAATTGACTACTTTTGAATTCTTTGTACTTGTCTCCATTTTATTTTACTACTAGTAACCCATAAATCACATGCATACTAATGCTCTTATTTCCAAAATTATGGACTAAATACTAATTATAAAAAGTATTGAATATTAAACATCTTTCTTTCTTCAAAAATTATGCCATACCCAAAGTTATTGTCTAACTTTTTTTAAATAATACTTTTTTATTACATATTCCTAATTAAAGGCATCGGTAATAACTCTTTAAAAAAGGAGAATCGTTTAATGCTCCATACTTTTCATAAATATTATTTAATCCACAACTTCAACTTTGCCATGTATTTAAATGCATATGTATCTTAACATAATTAAATAAAAATCAATCAATTGATTAATTACCCTAGACAAAAAGATCAAATATAGATGTGTATCCAAGTCTAATAAATATAAAACTAAAATAGAGATAAAATTATCTCATTCTTTAAATTTTGGAGAGAAATTATTGTTGTTAAAAAAATTATATTTTATCTAATTTTACAATTGTCATTTTTTAAGAATAATTTTATTAAACAATTGTATTTGTTGATAATTAATTTACTATATTTCTAAGATTATTAATTAAAATCAATTTTAAATAACTATTGTAACTATAATTATTAAATATTACATATTAATAAAAAATAAGTTATTGATGATTACTTCATTAAAATTAAAATTAATGGATACATTGTAACTAATAAGATTCGTTCAACATGACCTGCAGTTTTATTTTAGATTTTGATAATCAATTTTTAACTAATAATTTTTTATGTCGGAACGCAAAGATTGATTTCTCGTTTTGTGCAAATCCTTCTTCCTTCCCACTAAATAGCCATCTGCGGTGGACCCCCATCGGTTGATTGTTGCATGCCTATGCATGTGACTGCTAGTGATATCCTTATTTGATTTTCTAACTACTCAATAGTCGTAGGAACTTGATTTGATTCTTGTTGTTCAAAGAATGAATTGCTTAAAGGTTAAGCTGCATTATGAGCAATAGAATTATTCTAAATGTACCTAGGATAATGTAGCATGAGATGAACTTGATTTCGGGGTTCTTGATACATAAATTCTAAATGTACATAGGATAAGGTAACATGAGATGAACTTGATTTAGGAGTTGTTGATACATAAATTGATTTTACACTAGGGAGAAATGCCTAGTATAAGATTTAGCAAAATTATATTGTTCATTGAGGCATTGTTAATAGTGGGGATCCAGTTTGGCATGATTATGAGATTTCCTAATGAAGGAAAAGATCCTTTAGCTCCCCTCTTACAAGATCATCTCTTGTTGCAATCTTATTGCCTCGGTGTAGGCAATAACTAAATAGTCATTTTTTTGTGTTCTTCTCAAGAATAATCCAGTCAAAGGATCTAAAGCCCTGAGATATGTTTCAATAGTAGCTTCTTCAGTTACAGCATATGGAGCTACCATCTTTTTGTATAGTTTGCAGAACTTGGTTGTTAAATAGATCTATAGGTTCATTAGGTTCTCTTTTGCAAGTGACAAACTAATGGTATAAGATGGTTGGGTCTGTATAAACCTTAAATTGATTGATAATACATTTTTTTAAATTTCCCCTGGAAGTGATGGATCTTGCTAGCAAACCAAAATACCATCTGTATGCAAATTTGCATAAGAAAAGGGGGAAAATCTTAGATACATCTGCATGTATAGTATTAGACCTAACAATTCTCTAGTGTAGTAATTACAAGAATACAAGATTGAAGCTCGATGAGGGAGGCATAATTAGGATTGCAAGTTTAGGGCGTGCCATTGGCTGGAATACTGACGAGTTATTTTTTAACAGTTTTCAAGGCTCACTTAGGATGTAGGAGCAGGAATTTGAAGTTTAATAAGTTGATGACAAAATGATTTCAATTAACTGTTGCAATAGTTGCCTCTGTGGCAATAAAGTTGTGTGGATGTAGAAGACGATGCCGATAATAAGAATGAAGTGGCTACAAGATCTTAATTTGCTGCCTTTCCATGTGGATCCAATTTCAGAAGTCTATTCCCAAAAAAAAATCCATAACTCTTGTCAGTCTTCTCTCAGTCGCCATAGCTTTCGCAGACAAGTAATATATAATTTCTCCATACCCGTTCTACTGGAGTGATGAGAACACATAAATGTAGGTGGCCAGGATTGTTGAATGTGCAAAAACTCTGCTATGAAGTGAGGGTGAGGTGGTAGGAGCTGCATAGATGCACTAGTTCAACATAGACTTCAAATCATTTATAAATACCCCGAAAGACAAGGTGGGTGGAAGGGGAGGCATGTTCACATCTCCGGTGGGTCTTAAAATAGGTGCTCACATAGTGGAGCAAAGAATTTTGAAGTATGTGGCACAGAGGACTGATTTTGTTTGATGAGGAAGAACAGATACACAGACAAATACAGAGAAAATTTACTGAGAAAACCACCAGCAGCTGTGATATAGATGATAGCCTATTGAAATTAGTTCCCAAATTGGATGAATTATTTTTATCATATCGTCTAATGCAGAACGGAACATAGATGACACATTACTTTGGGCTGGAAGCAAGTGAATCTACAAGCCAATTGTTCTCAGCCATAGGCTGAGATCTTTGCAGAATTTGCTAATTTAATATAGGTTATTATTTTGCCAAATAGTAGCTGTCGTACCATATATATCTGCTTTTTTAATTTGTAGGCCCAAAAACACATCATCAAATGAGAAAAATTTAAATTTCTATTATTCGTTATTGCTATGTAGCAAAAAAAAACATTGATCACTACTAAACTTTCTAAGGAGATATATTGAATAGTTTCCAATCTGTTTTCTTCTCAAAGTGTATACATAGAAAGTTATTGGCTTACAGCATGAGAAGCAAAAGCAATATTTAATGGGGGAGCAAAATGAATAATTTGAGAAGTATATCTGTTCCTTTTTACAAAGCCTATATAAGTGAGCTATTTATATTTGTGTTATAATTGATGTCAAGTACTTCCACATTCCTATGATATTTGCTTGATTTGTTATCAGAAGGTGCAAGCATAGTGGGGTCAATACCATCATCTGCAAAGTGAATTCAAGCAAGTGGCCAGAAAACAGCTCATGCTGCTGAGATTGTTGGCAATAGGAGACATCATAAAACTTAATAAACTGTATAGAAAGTTCTTGATTTTTTAAAATTTCTCTCCAAACTAAATTTTATTAGTGCTACATGATGTTATATTTGTCTATATTGAAAGTATAAGTTGGAGTATACCTACAAGACAAGTGACTTGTTAACAGCAACAAATAACTGAGAGCACTTAACTCGCTTGTTGAACAGCAAATAACTGAAATTTTTAGCAGCGGCAACAGAGAAATCTCCCTCTCCCGAACAGAAATCACACAAGGTGTAACATGGAAAGAAGAGTACAGCATTATCTTCAAATAGTTGATAATAGTGATGCAGCCCATTGCCATTGGTGTAGACGGTCCATCCATTCTATCCAGTGATACAGCCCATTAGTGCAGTGATGCAGTCTGTACTGCCCCAGTTCATGATGCAGCCTGTATTATATGCGTTACTTGGCATGAGCAGTGAGGGGAGGTGGAAGCAGATGGATCAAAGCTGATCTATATTCATTGGACACTGCCAATCAAGATTAACCTTTTGCCGTGTTAGGCCATCCCCTTCCCCTGTGGGGGAATTCTGATACAACCATTCATTAATCATACAGGTACAATAACCAACTATTCATTAACCGGCCAACCTTTATATAGTAGGGCCCTACTTCTGTAGTGGCCCCTACTTTAGCTATAATGGGGTGGACGGTTTATTGACCACTGGTTTCTAGATTTAAAGTTTACACTAATTCCACATAGCATTGAAAATCTAAGTTCTGGAGTTTTGAATTAATCCTCATTGCCATCTCACCTAGACAAGGCAATTGGAATATATGCAGATCCTTAACACACATCTGGCAGCTACAAGTAAATGTGGTAAAAAGATATTTGACAAAATTCATTGTAGCAACAGTAATGTATATAATTGAGAGTAAACATATTTTTCTTTAGGAAAATCATCAAAGGAGGCACTCCTGATTTCTTCCTTGGCACTCATGACCATTACGATAACCCTAGACTTGCTTTTCAAGAAACTCTTTCCCACTGCTCTCTGGTGTGAATGCTAGTGTGAACACGGATGCAATTGTCGCATCCTCCTTGCCTAGGTTTTCATCAAAAGTTCCTAGACTTGGTTTGGGCATTTTGGACAGCGATCCCCTGCATATTGTGGCCACTCTTCCATCATGCCCTGACATTTCAGTGCCGTTTGGTGGTGACTGTGTGGATGTTGGGGTCCCATTGGATGTGCCAAAGGCTGTGACATCTCCCAGTCAAGTTCATGCCACTTGAGCTGGTGTATATGGGTCAGGTCGTGGCTCCTATGCAATCATTGCTAGTCCGAGGGTTCCTGCCTAGCCTTCTCTATGGGAAAAAAATTCGGACCTCTCTCTTGTGCACAATCCTCTCTTGTCATGGTTTGTGAACAGTATGTGATAAAAAATGAAGACTTTTATCTTCATCAAGTCTTGGTTTGCAAATTCAGTAGTTCGTGGCCTTTTCTTCTTGACTTACACAACTGGGTTCTAGAATCTTGGAAGCCTCTCATTGGTGGCAACATCGAGCTTTATCCTTGTGTCAAGGGCTTCTTCGTTGTGTCTTTGAACTCTCAAAGGAACAAGAATTTAGTGCTTGATGGTAGGCTTTGGATGTGGGGAGAGCACTCTCTCTTGATCAAGCCTTAGTTCATCTCCTCCAACACCCTTCCTAAACCTCTCAATATCAGATTAGTTTGAGTTAGTCTACCAAATCTTCCACCCTGATTCTAGGAAGACTCTTATTATGAGGCCATTGGAAATGCAATTGTACGTTTTCTAAAGGTGGATCCTACTAATTTCTTCATGGGTCAATCTGCGTTTGCCCATATTCTGGTGAACATAGATATCTCCAAAGCTCTTCACAAGGACATTGTTTTGATAGTGGGTGATAGGCCTTGTACCCACCTACTTGACTACAAGGGTCTCCCCTCAAATGTAGACAATGCTTTGCCACCAACCATATAGCTTCAGATTGTTCGCTCTCTCAACATAAGCACATAGCTGCATGGTAGCGAAATGCCCACAATGATCACTTGACTATCAAGGCTTTTGATGGCGAGTCTTCTCAAGATGTTGGGTCTTGTCATCCTATTCCCCCTATAGAACTCACTCTCAAGGAGGTTTCTCTTGGGGTTGTGACGGATCCAACGAGTCTTGCTACTATGGCTCCTACTAGTGAATCTCACCCAGCTCCTAATTTTGTTGTTTAGCCTCTCACTTCCATTGCTCCTGCCATTCTTTCAACTTTGATGGCACCTATTTGCTCCTAAGGTAGTTGATTGATGGTTGACATCTCCTGCTACACGCTCCTTTGTGTTTTACCCACGGATGGGCCCTCCAAGGGGATGTCCCCACCAACCTCCCCTTCTCCTAGGTCTGAGGACTTAGAAGATAACATTTCTTGGACAATTGTTCAAAGGCAGAAAAAAGGTCTTCCCAAATCTCTCTCCCAATTGCATACCAGTGTTAAGGGTGTGACGTTGTATACAGAAGGGTCTGGCATTGTTTAAGGCTAGGTCCTTCGATTTTGTTTTGTTCCTAGCAACTTGGTTGCAGTTGTGGTTGTTCTCACATGGCAACTTAGCTGGATTTGTTTTGTTTTTGTCCCACCTCAGAATTGTGTTGGTTTTGAGCTGTTCTATCTTTTGTACTGGGTTTATGGTCCCATCAAAACCAACTTACCTTAATCAAAACAATACTCTTAATGACGTTGACAAGATATAGATGTAGAGATTTAAATAATATGAATATTAGAACACACAATAAGACTATTTATAATTAAAAAAATCACTGCAGCCAATCAAAAGAAGAAGAAAAAATGAGTACTGATAATATCTACAGAAATTGTAAAAGGGAGACATTAAACTTTTGGATCAACATGGTTAATTCTTGAATTTGATTGATTCAAAACTAAAACTAGTTGCATCCAACAGATGAGTAAGTAACCTGCCTCTAGCAGGAACTAAAACTAGAAGACATTATGTTGAAGTAAACAAAGGTAACCAGGTCCTATCCTTTTGCTAGTGAATTCTCTTCATCTCCAAATTACTTTCAACAGAAGGCTGTCAAGCCCTTGCTTTTCATCATATAAAGCTTATAACTCTTAAAAACACTTAGTTTCTGATCAGGTAAAGACAAATCTTGACAGTATAAAAAAACAAGAGACTAGTTATGAGAGTTCCTTGTGGAATGTTAACAGAAATGTACAGACATCAAACAAATAATATTAAAGCAAGTCATAATATTAGATCATTTGAAATTGGATCTAGGAGATACAGACTAAAAATTGACAATTCAGGAATACTAATAGCATCTCCTTAAGAAGAGTCTCCATCAACTCCTTGTCAGGTGCAACTGAAATAAATTATAACTTTATAATTTATTAGCTGATACAGACCAACATGACATGAAACAACCTCTGCTTCTAGTTATCTGTCTCCTGCACAAGCTCCTAAACACTCGCTCATGGTACAGTTAGAATCATAAGAACCTTGCTGTGTTCTTCAGAAATTTGTTATGTTTTAAGAAGCACAGCACCAATATGCAAAGTGCTCATCTTTGCGCAAGTTGCTAACAAGACCCCCACATTGCAAGCAAACAAAACTGCTCCCATCTGCAAAAGCATCCATAACTACTTGCACCCTTCCGCTTTTAGCAAGTATGGAGGTTTCATTTGTGTCTGTTAACAATGATGAACCACTAAGATCAACATCGTTAGAAAGTGACAATCTAGCAGATGTATCAGGCAACACTTCAGTAATTGCACATTCAGCAAACAGTGATGCAAGTTCTTCCGCAGCTGAATTTTCTTGCATTCGATTCTGGTACATCTCTCGAGCTCTATGCAATGTCCACATGACTGCATTTTCTCCACCACATAATTTCATTGCCATTACCACCTGTTGTTGCTAGAACAATTAGTATCTAATACAATACCTGCAGATTGCCGCTGAAAATCTACAAGTTCTAGAGAGCATCATAATGTAGCATCTTTGTCAACAACTTAATCAGATTGAGCAAAAATTTAGGATTTAATACCACACCCAGATGCACAGAGAGATGAGAGGAACAGGTCAGTGTATCATCTCCCAACATTTCATAGTAAACAATATTGAATGCTAATATATTGAGATAATGCCATAACAACCATTGAATCCATGGAAATGTAGCAGGCAGATCGATATGCATGGCATTCAGATAGAGTAAAGAGATGGTCCTTAAAAAGATTGAATCGAAGAGAAAATATATTTTTAAATTGAAATACACATTATTGGGCTCATAACCAATAATGGCTGCAAAGAGACAACTTAATAAAGATAAACTATCACAATGCTTTTGTTAATTTTTTGATCAATTGGTAATGATTGTTTCATAACTATTTGCTAATGAGGCCGCAACGAGACAACTTAATAAAGATAAAACATCACAAAACTTTTTTTTTTTTATCAATTTGTAATGATTATTCCATAGTTGATCTGCTAAGTAAGAAAATCATTTCCTCTTTCAAGTATAGTGTTCTTTTAGTACTGGTTCTTGGCACTGCAATGTGTATTCAATGCAAATATTTAGACAATAAACATGACCGATCAATTGAAGGAAGCAGTAAATAGGTTTAGAGCATAAACTGTTGTTGGAAAACTCTTGGATTCAACACAGAACTCTAGCAACCTTCATATGGAGGACCAATTTGCAAGGTTTCAGCACACAGACAATTATATTAATTGTGAAGTGATTTGATGCAACAGTCAATTGCATTAATTCTCAGTATTTTTTGTCCTCTTTTTCTGTCGTATAGAAAGTAAAAACTCTAAAAAATATAATGGAAAACTCTACTAAATTTATCTCTTTGTAATTATTGCCACATATTATGATGATAGTACATGTAGATTTGATTGTTAGGTTTAGAGTAATAATGCTTGGTCTACTTTCTACTGCTATCCATAGCAAAACATGCCTAATGCATTGAGTTGGACAATAATGCCAAAATGATATGTCCTAAACCAGGTTCATACTGAGAGATTTTTCTGGATTCAACTGTGTGTTGTTTTTTTGCATCAACGTTTCAAATCACACTCCGTGATTCATCGTCAGGATGAAAGAGAGCTGTAGGTGTAGAATCACGGACTATGATTCAAAACATTGATGCAAAAAAACAACACAGTTGAATCCCGAAAAATCTCTCTCATTATCATGGACTGTGGAACTGGAAATCTAATGTCTCTGGTTCATACTGATAATATAGGGACCAAGTTAATGGACTTGTTACCCACTTGGTTATAATGTTATCTTGACTTCCCATGGTCACATGGCAATTCCATTTCAGGTATAAAGACCAGGCCTCCATACCGTACCCAAATCTCCTAGTGCCTATAGTAATAATGACATGAGGGGAAGCTGCATATAAACCATCTTCCCATGTAATGGGTGTGAGTAACGATATAGATTTGATGATCAAACAAGAGTATCCATTGCAGTGAACCATGTTAACATTTCTTAGTGCGCTGCTCCTTAGCAATGCAAGTTCAGTTACAACTCTCTAATATTTAGCACCTGATGTAAATGCTTTCCACTGCAATAAGTTTTTTCCTATTTGGAAACCAATATCCAAATAGACTAAAATATAAGCATTGCAAGAGCTGTTGTCTGGGGCAATGTAATGAATAGAATAAAAAAATTGTTTATCGACATATTCTCAGTTACAAATACTGTCATAAGACATAGTTATTGGTAAAGGAATTCTTGATTTTTTCTTCTGTTAACTGTATAGTTAAAACTTGTCTACTTTGCAATTTCCACTCTACATTTGTCATATCCCCTCCTGATTATTACTGATAATTATGACTGAATATTTAAGAAAAGCAATAAACTCAACAGAATAATCTTATTATTACACCAACAAGGGTTTTGCAAGCAGCCATCAATCAATATCAGTTCAGGATCCTACTCAAAATTATACAGCCACTATCAGATCAGATTTATCTAATGCCTCTAGCGCTTGTGCCTTGTTCTTCATTTATTTTGCTTGGTTCTGCTACTATTATTAGCAATGATGTTTTGTTGTGCCATCGAGATTTTTCCACCAAGGTTTTGTACTGTTACTGAGACAATGGTCTATGGATGTTACATTGTGACTTTTATGATAGGTTCTTTTAGTATTACCATTCCACTGCTTTTGTATTTATATTTATATGCTGTATAAGTGTGTTTATCATGCATGGATCGTATGTGGTTGCTTATCAGTTATTGCAGCGTTGTGGTTTTAATTGATGATTTATGCTAGATGTAATGTTTAGATGGTTTATATGATGTGATGCCACGTAAGATATTTATGCTTTGTTTTGGCTATTATATATGAGCAGGCATGCCTGATGTGTGAGCTGAGTGTGCAAGTATAGGGTTAATCCCTAATGGTGGTTAAAAATAAAACATTCATAATTCAGTTATTGTCTGTTTATGTGTTAACCCTTATCTCACTTGATTCAAATATGAGATGGATCTTGTATATTAGCCCAGATCCAAATTGAAGGCAATTCTTGAATTCCATATGTTGTACAAAAACTGTGAAGTGTATGCAAGTATTCTACATGTGTTTATTTCTGTTTTAATATCTGGAATGTGAAAATTAGATTAAAAATGTGTGTTTATTGTAATTACAGAACGATACATATGCTTCATAGGAAGAAATTATATCACTTTAATTTATTCTTGTGGAAAAGTAATGTTTTGCATTTAATTGCCTTAGGGAATTAATTAAATTATTATCTAGCAAAGAAAATATTAAAGTTTAATGTATAGTGTGCTTTTATTTTAATTCTTTCTAAAATGCTATTTTAGAAAAGAAAATAAAATATAAAGGAAATAAATAAAGAAAAAGGAAAAACACATATAAAGGAAAAGTGGAAAAGAAATTAAATATTATTCATTCTTGTTCTCCACAAATCCCGCTTTCTCTCTCAAACCCTCTTCTCTTGACATTTTTGAGAGGAAATTTCTGAAATGGTAAGAGAGATTGAAGTGGTAGCTTGTATGCATGTAGACTTTGTTTGGAGAAATGCTTAGATTCAAGGAAAGAATTACCTTCATTGTTACTACTCTACATTTAAAAGAGGTATTTTTTCCCTTTCCATTAATTTTAAAATCTTGCATTTTAAATGGGATTACCCCTTGCCATGCCCACACTAGTTGGAGGATATGGCTTACAGATAGGGAAGAATTAGAATGGAGTTTTGTTTCAAGGATTTCATTGTTTAATTTGTATTTTGAAATTTTGCAAAAAAATCCATTTTAGAGCCATTACCATGGCAATTTTTTTTATTTTTTTTCGTGCTTACTAAATCACCACTAAGGGGCAAGACCCATCACTTTTGACTGCAGCTATGAACCAGTGAGGCCACATACGGGGGACCTCATCCCCAATATCTCCATAACCACCACTGCCACCACCACCTTAACCATTGCCGCCATCACCATATCCACCATCATTGCTACCTTTGTTGACCACGTTGACGCTTTCTCCCTATGGCGATCCCACTATCCACCGTGGGATTCAAACCTTAGACAGCCCAAATGCTGCCCTTGCAACTTAACCGTTGCACTGCAGGGTCGACCCCTACCATGGCAAAATTTTATTAAGATTCTCTCTTCCCAATTTTATGTGAAATTGGTGATGTTGGGTGAATTTGGGGAAGAAAGGTATCCTTAGATTTTGCATATTCCTTCAAAATCAAAATAGAAAATTTCAAGGTTGCATGCACTCCATTAATAGACAAAGAAGGAATTTTATGGTTTTTGGCATTTTGATAAAATATAGAAAATTGCAATTTATGATTCAACTTGAGTGTTTTAATTTGTGGATGGAATGGTTTTCAATGAAGAACAAAATTATGCATCTTTGAGAATCATATAGTGCAATATGAACATTATGTATGGATTTCCATGCCATGCCCAAATTAAAGGATTGGAGTTGTTAAGCCTTAGCATTGAGGTCTAGGATAGGAAAAGAGTGGCTCTCCCCGTTTGTCATGATACAAAGAGATTGTTGTGACGTGGGTGGTAGAGTTTAAATCAAGTGATAATCTAACGAACATGGGGTTAAAGAAATAATTTAATAAGATTTATCAATGCTAGTTCCAAAATGCTCTTGATGGTTCAAACTAGTGATAAAGGGGCATGATTCAACTCCGAGACGTGATACAACTCAAGAAGTTGGTGACTATCGAGCATCTTCATTGAGAAAACTACTCTCAATTTTCTTGTAGATCCATTGTGTGACTGTGATGACACTCCTTGTCTTATGCCTAGTACTCTCATCCTTCTCCTTCAATTGGATTTTAAATTCAACATTGATGTGATCCTATTGTGAGTATCATGTGAATGTTGCAATTGTGTATTGGTATGATGTAGTATTGTTTATATGCATGAGTTTTACCATACTATTTGTTGAGTGTGAGTATGCTTGAATCCTTTCATTTGTCTCTCATTATAGTGGGGAGGCATTGAGGGTACCACATGGTTGGGTGGCGTGTACTACTGTGGGGGATTCAAAGATCTCCAAGATATTGGCTTGCGTGTTGGGAGCTTGATGTAATGTCCCTGTTTTTAGCACTTCACTTTTCAGTGATTGGTAGCCTATTCCCAGTGTGCTGTCGGCAAGTCAATGGCAGAATTAGGGTTTCCAGCTGTTTGATGGGTTCTCTTGAAGATTCAGGATTCTGCTTGTTGGAGTTTGGATGTTTGGATTCTGGATTCCTTCTGGGTTTTCAGAGAGCTTCGCAGAGGTATGACTTGCAACTGCTTCGGTCAACCTTTCCGAACTTACTATTTTTAGTAAGTTATGACGGCTACATCGCTGAGTTTGGGATTTTGGATTGCAGACTCTTTCTAGGTTTTCAGAAAGCTTCACAATTGTGTCGCATGCATTGCATTCTGAGCAACTTCTTGAATTTACTATTTTTAGTAAATTCTATTTTTAGCAGTGGTCCAGTCAGCATCAGCTCAGCAGGCTTTCCTTTTCTGGCAGTTCATTGGGTAATTCTAATTTTTGGCTTAAGGGGTTCATTTTGGAGAAATAAGTCATTTAAAGTCAATAATGTTTTATTTTATAAAATAACCCCTTGTCCTAGTAATACGACTTTAAGTTGTTTTAAAAAGGGGGACTTTGAGGGTGGTCATCTCATGGGGAAATATTTTGATATTTCTAAAGTCAAAAATACTTCTTGGAGAAAGGGATGCCATTTTATGAAGAGGAGATTTTTTATAAAGTCAAAATTGAACCTTATAAAAGGGGGCGCCCAAACTGGAGGGAAAAGGAGTTAATTCAAATTTGAAATTAGGGTTTGTTTTCTAGAAGCTTCTGGAAGGCTTTCTCAAAATTATAAAAGGAAGGTTCGGGTTCTCATTTTCTTATCTAATATCTTGAGTATTGTTATGCTGCCGAAATGGTTGCTGGATCGCTTCGAGGAATGAATGCCTCCTAGCTTTGGCTCGACTTCATGCTTGAGAGATAGCACCTAGTGGAGAGGTTTGCTAGTTTTTGAGTGATTTTGTAGTGAGTTTGCATTGTAGCTGTTATCTCTTCATTGTAATCCTTATATTTGCAAAATAATCAAAAATCTGGAGTTGCTGGTTTGTGTTGCAGATTGGAGTTTTGCCTCATAAGTCTGGGTATGATTTTATTCTAGTTCTGGGTAGTTTACCTATGCATTTGCTAGGCAAGGGCGCCCCTCTTTGTGAAGTTTGAGATTTTTTTATGAAGTCTTCTATTTTATAAATCAAAATCGCCCCTCCTTGCAGCTGTCATCTTTTGGGGTTTCATTGGGATTCGTGCCAAAAATAAATATCAGCATTTTGGGTCTGTTTTCTGTTGTCATCTTGGGCGCCTTCATTATAAGAGTATTTTGCATCAGTTCTCATGTAATTTGAGTGAGAAATGAGTGAGTTATGAGCTTTCCATTGAGTTTATGTATTGTTGGTTCTGTAATTCATGTTGCTGGTCTGTCATATCAGACTTGAGAAAATTGCATATTAGTGAAGGACGGGTGTTAGGAATACATTATTGACCTAGTGGATGACATCTTTACTATTGCAGCAACTTGTAGAACTTTAATCCTTGATCTTGCAAGCATCCTACTTCTCATTGTAAGCTGAATAGTAGTACTGTCAGCATTTCTCTCAATTTTGCTTATCATGTTTGTAATTGCCCACTGAATAAGTGGAAGAGGTTGGCTTGCCGCCTATCTACTTTGATTTGCATTGTAATATCATACATCTCCGCCCTATGGTAGCTCCATTCCCACTTCGGGTTTGAAAGCACATTCTGGGTGTTGAGTTTACTTTCAGCATTTGTAGTGGTAGAGATCCTCTGACCATATGCTCGTCCATCTTAGACACATTCTTGGTTAGAGTTACTTCCACTTGTAGTTCTGATTAATGTACTGACGATCCTCTTGCCATATGACAGCCTCTCTCTTTTTGAGATTGAGTGCGCATTCTTGGCAAAGAGTTATATTGTAACTACTGGTTTGATTTATCTAACCCTAACGGGTGTGTTGCATTGCTGATTGTAATTTGAAAATTGAAAAAAATTGGTTCGAGATATTTCACTTGAGCATCTTGTGTTTATGGTAAGATTCATCTTTTTGGTCTTAGTTCATATTAGTTATGTTGTCTTTCTTTAGTTAAAAGAGTGGAGATTGCTAATCTCCCAATCTTGGGATCCATGTACTTTCAGAGATTGTCATGTGGTCAAGCTGAAGCTCACTATCTAACAAACATATCCCCAAGAACATTCTTAAACAACTCAATAAACAAGAAAGTTATGCCTTGTCTTGTGAAAAAAATAAGCTTATTGGTTTCCATGCCTCAAAAATTTCTTTCTTTGTTTTTCCCTAGTGGGAACTGTTATCACCTAGAAATGCACCCTGATGCAAAGTTGTAAAACTAAGCTTTCTAGTGAAACATTGGATCACTCCAAGGCTGTGGGTCACCTGAAATTGGAGTGAACCTCCGGAGAAGGCCGGCTTCCTTTGTGTTATCACCTAAACTACTGATTCTTTGATGGTAAAGGGAGAAGGAAAATTCATAAAAATGGAACTAAACTTATGGTGATACACTATATTAATAAGAAATCATGAAACAGACACAGGAAGAACATACACTTGAAAGCCTAATTGCTATTCTCAGAGCAACTTCTTTCAAACTTAATGCTTTAGTCCTAACAGGTTTGGTCTACATACACATCTTGGGAAGGAAAGATTAATTTCACAACCTTAAAACATAAGTGCAGAATTATAAGACACAGTTAAAGACTTGCATGCTCAAAAAGAAAGATACAGAAATGAGAATCAATACAAACATGAACACAAACTTCCAAGGTAAACTCTGTGTTGTATTCAAGATTCCAGTTGAGTTACAGAAAAACATACATTAATTGAGAAAGGATTCATTAAAAAATCACTAACTCTCTAGAGTGTGTAATCAGAACTCCCTACAAAAAGGCAAAAAATGCCTTATATATCAAACTGTAATAACCCCTTAGGGCTTACAAAAAATAATATCAGGGGGCCCCCAAAAAAAAAAATGCCCCTTAGATTTTTATTGAATTTCAAGCTGCACCCTGCGTGTCCATGTTGGTGTCAAAAAAAAAAAAAAAAGCCTTCAAGGGACTCCCTCCTTGAACATCTTGCAACCACCGCCTTCACTTCTGCTACTCGTGTCAATCTTTGAATCTCTCTGCAGTTGAGCTGCTTTGAATGCTCCTGAGCTCCGAATAGATAACCCGCTGCCTGTCATTCTGTTGATCTTCTTCATCTGGTTGAGCCGCCACGGCTTGCTTTTGGCTTTCTCTGATTGGTTGAGTGATCTACACGCAGACTCCCGGGCGGTCAAAACTTCTCCTGAAAAGAATCGCATCTCGGCAAGACACTGGAAGTGTCTCACCGATGCTATTAGGTGTCTCTGCAGCTATTGGCATATCATAAAACAGTCGGTGAGAGCTCATGGCGAGCTCATTTCATTTACCTCGAGCTTACCCTTCTCCCCCGGGCTTGAGCTCCTCCGGCTTTTGGTGAGACCTTACCGGGTCGGCAAGACCTCATGGCGATGGCTTTGTCTTATGGCGAGCTCCTTTGCAATCGGCAAGACATCCGTGTGTCGGTGAGTCGTTTTACGGAAGGCAAAACGTTACCCCGAACGCTCCTCATCTTCACCGAGCTCCGCATTCCCTTTGCTGAAACTTTATAAAGTCGGTAGGACCTCATGGCGATGCCCCATAGTCATACCGATATCTGCTTGTCATTGAGACACCCACACTTCGCCGAGACCTCTTGTAGAATTTCTTTTCCTTTGGCGAACTCTTCATTCGGCAAGACACCCGGTGAGACCCTTCGTTATCAATGAGATATTGGCCTGTCGGCCAGACTTCCCTCCGAGTTCCTTAACTCTTGGCGATGAGCCACTTTCTTTTGGTCGGGGAGACAACCCTACTTCGGCAAGACCCCTTGCCAAAGTCTTCTTCTCAGCGAGGCCTTTTATTATCGGCGAGACTCCTGCCGAACCCTCTTTCTTGTGCCGACGCCGCCTCCTTTGATTTCTTCGGCGTGACCTTTATCCTTTGGCAAGACATTTTGCCGAATGCTTTATCCTTTGCCGAGACTTTTCATTCGCCGAGACATCACAATGTCGGCCAGACATCATCCCGACGGCGACACGTTACACCGAGGGCACCAACCCTTTCCAATAGCCTTTCCTTCATGTCGGGGAGACATTAAGCCTTCGCCAAGACTTCATGGCGACTTCATTTACCTTTGCCAAAGTGTCCATCTATCGCCAAGAGTTATACCAAAGGCTTCACATCCATCGGTGAGACATTCATACTTCGGTATAACCTTATGCCAAAGCCCGCTTCCTTTGCCGACGCTGCTTTCCTGTGATTGTTGAGGAGACATTCTTACTTCGATATAACCTTATGCCGAAGTCCTCTTTCTCGGCAAAGTCTTTTCGTTGTCAGCGGGACTCCTGCCGAAGGCAACCACATCAAGACCACCCTTTCTTCTTTCGGCAAGACCATCTCCACTCGCCGAGACCACATGCCGATCCCTTCGCCCTTTGCCGAGCTCTGATGTCGGCGAGAGATGACGAGTCAGGGAGACCCTATCTTTAGTGACACCGCTTTCCTGTCAAGGAGACATAACCTTTTCGCTATGACCCTTCACCGAAGCCTTAAACTCCTGCCGATATGTTCCATTCAACCTCCGATTGGTAAGACAAAGCAATTTCGCTGTGACCACATAACAATGGTATAACTTATGTCGATATAATCCTTTTTTGTATCCGAAACAAAGGAGAATGTCACACCGATAGATGCCTGGAGATGGATCCCAATCGCTATGACATCAAATAAGTCTTGCCAATATGATCTTTCTTGTGCCGGTCGGCAAGACACAAAGCGCTCGATGAAACAACATGCCGATAGGGATTACTTATGCCGATGAAGCACCTCATGAGTTAGTCGGTGAGACCCGACTCATTCGGTAAGACCTCTCAGTGGTGAACACAACTCATACCGATAGGTCTTTCCACTGTCGCCAAGACCACATGAATGTCATGCCGAAACCTGCCTGTATGTAAAAACAAATCGTTATGACATCAGAAATGTCTTGCCGATAGGCAACACAGACATTTCAAAAATGGATCGAGGGGACCCTGCCATTCTCACACCGATATGTTCCTTGGTTTGAAACATTTGGACCTAATGGAACCCCTGTCACATGGTATTCTGCCTGATTGAGCATGAGGGTGAAAATTAGGTAACATGAACCAAGTGTTAAGTTGAAATTAGGACTTGGAACTCAAAAAGGTACCAATTCTATGAGGAAGATTAGACTCCACCCTTCAAAGAATTTCATGTTGTCAAGTTGTGGGCATCATAGGGGACTTCAAACTATGTCTAGGTCTGAGTTTGAATCTAAGTCCCACTCTGTGAAGTGACTCGGCAAGCCACAACAATCGAGACAAGGTCTTGATGTCTATGTGTTAAAAAAGAGGTTTGTATGGTGGGTTGTGAGAGCCAAATTGGATTAGGAACTAAAAACGTAAGGTTTCAAGTCTTGGCAAAGGTCCAACACTACGAGTTAGTGAAAGAGCTTCACATTGTATTGTGGGTCATAGAGGGTAGAAGGAACCAACGCCTTCATAACAAGTATCGTGTCTACACACAAACTCAAGGCCCATGAAGGAGTGCTTTGATGTTGTTGCAAGAGCTAGAGATCAGGTGGAACCTAGAACTTGTCTAAGCAAGAACCCAAGGTCCATGTACAATTGGGTCTAGCTCATTTTCTTTGGTGGAGGGCATATATCAAAAGGGATTTGGGTCTCAAAAAAAAGTTCCAAGTCCACATCAAATCTTGAAGTATGACCAAGCAATTTCTCTCTGAAAACCAAAATGGATGTTTCCACCGTAGCAACAAAAATCTTTTGGGGAAAAATCGGCAAACCAAAAGTATAAGATTTTTTGAAAAAATCGAATTTAAAATTAAACGTAAAAAATTGTAGAAAAAGAGACAAAAACTACTTGTTTTTTAAATTTATCGGCACTTCCATTGCATAGAGATATAGAGAGCAAATAAAATAGAGTTTAACCCATGAATTGTAGAAAATAGATTTTTGTTGTTTATATTCATAACGCTGATTACATTGCAATGCACAAAGCATATCTTAATGCATAAATAATAACTAGATGCTGACAATTGACAATATTTCAATTACAATATAGTTTGTACAAAGTCAACCCATAAATTAAATACAAAATTCCAAAAAATCAAATGTAGCCAATGACTCTTGCTACTACAAATAGAGCTATGAGGCGATTCTCCTCTTTGTTCACTAAAAATAGTTCTTGTGCCTTAGAAGAGGAAAGAATGATCTTGAATCACATCCCTTAGTTTTTGAGGATATGAATGATCATCTAATGATTCCAATCTCTATTGAGGAATTGGTGAAGGTGGTGTTCCAACGAAGAAAGGAAAAGCTCCTATTCACCATGGTTTTCTGGTTTTATTTTTTAAGGAATTTTGGGACATTTTAATAGACTATCTGTTGGAGATGATTCAAGAATCTCAGTTTAACAAGCAAACACTAAAGGCTATCAATTCTACCCTACTGGCTTTAATTCCTAAGGAGGATGCTCTCTCTTTTGACTCATTATGTCCCATCACTTATGTAATGTCACTTATAAGATTATCACCGAGTTAAGCAATTTTTGGTCTCTCATTTCTCAGGAGCAAGGAGGTTTTGTCAAAAGTCACCAAATTCTTGATGGTGTCATTGTTTCTTCGGAGGCAGTTCATTCCATGTCCAATTTAAAGCAAAAATCTATGTTTATTAAGCTTGATATGTCTAAAGCTTATGACAAAGTCCATTGGTCTTTTCTCAAGAGCATGTTATTTGCTTTTGGATTTTGTGGGGCTTGGATTGATTGGATCATGAGTTGTGTGACCTCCTCCTCCTCGGTCCTTATCAATGGTATTCCCTCCCCTAATTTTTCAACTTCACATGGGCTTAGGCAAGGAGATCTTTTGTCACCCTATTTGTTTATACTTATGGTATAAGGTCTTGGCAAATTGCTTCAATCCCATTTTCAGTTTGTGGATGATACAACTTTAATAGGGGTGGCATCAATTAGAGAAGTGACATGTCTCAGGAAAGTGTTGGAAATATATTTGGCTTCTTCTAATCAACAAATTAATGAAGATAAGTCCAACATTTTCTTCTTTAATACTCCAAAGCTAATTGAACAAAGAATTGCTAATATCCCTCATTTTAGGATAGGAAAGCTCCCTGTTGACTATCTTGGCATTCCTTTATATTTTGGTAAATTCAAAAGAGAGTGGTGGAAGAAGATTTTAGAAATATTTTGAATGAAGGTTAGTCATTGGACCTTCAGATGGTTGTCCTTTACAGGTTGGTTGATTTCTTGTAAAATCTATCTTGCAAGCTCTTCTATTTATAGATTTTTTGTTTGATCTGCTCCTAAAAGCTTTCTTATTCTAGAAAGTTCCTATGGGTAGGGAATCTAGAGACTCAAAAATGGAGTTTACTTTATTGGGGCCAAGTCTATAGACCAAAATTTTTGGTGATCTTGGTCTTCGACATGCAGAGCTTAATTGTCAAGCCCTTGCAACTCAACTTTTTGGAGGTGGCGCAAGAATCCTGAGCAACCTTGGGCATAAATTCTTAATTTCAAGTATTTAGGCGATGTTTCGGATAAGGATGTTCCTAGAATGGTTCTACTTGGAAAAGGTTCTATGGTTTGGGATACAATTAAGAGGGGTGCTTCAATTGTTAAGGAAGGCCTTTTGTAGATTGTTGAAAATGGGAAAACAATACTATTTCTGGAATGATTCTTGGGATTTGCTTTCTCCAATCCTTGCTTCCTTCCCCTCTCTGAAGCCATTAAGTGTTTTTTTTCTTAAAGCAAGGTGGTCAAAAGTGGCTGATTTTAAAACTTCAGTTAGACTTGGGAATTCCCAAAAATTTCAATGGAAAGAGTCTAGCAGTTGACCTAGAGGGGGAACTCCTAAAGCCCATGATACTTTTGCTTCCATTTGGCCAAGAGATCTTGTTGTTCTTTGGATGGCTGAGATATCCTTGCATGGGGGCATGATCCTAAAGGGGCATATTCAATTGCTCTTGGCTATCAGTTTTTAAAGCAAAATAAGAGTGAAAGAAGGGAAGTCCCCTAGTGGAAGAAAATTTGGAACAAGTATAGCTGGCCCAAATGTAATATGTTTATATGGTTGTGTATCAAAACAAGTGCCTTATGTGGGATACTATCAGGTAGTGAGGTTTTCAAGGCCCATCTAAGTGTGTTTTATGTGATAACAATGAAGAAAATGTTGTGCACGTTTTTTTCCAATGTCCCTTTTCACTAGTAATCTAGAGGCAATGGTGGAGTAAGTGGAATCAACCTGTAATTCATGCTACCTTTGTTTTGGAGTTTAGGGCTAGTTTGGGTAACCACCTACATTTGCTTCCCTTCTGACAATTGGTTGGGAGATTGGTCCTATTTTTATTCTCTGATAAATATGGTTAGAGCGAAACCGTCAGATTTTTCAAGGATGCCAAAGATTAGTTGAAGAGCCACTCTCTTCTTTTGACCTTTTTCTATCTAACTGGTTGGAGATCTCTTGCCCGACTAAGTCTCCAAGTTGCTTAAATCATTGAGGTAAAGCTCTTACAAAGGTGAATAGGATGTGTAAATGGTTCCCCCCCTCCTAGTTTTTTGAAAATTAATGCTAATGGCTCGTTCAAAGGCAATCAAAGACCTACGAGGATTGGAGGAGTTGGGCGAGATAGTAATGGTTCTATCTTTTTCTTCACCTCTTACATGGGGATATACGCTAACAATCAAATGGAGGCTAAAGCTCTTCTTGTGGCACATGAGAAAGCCTATGACTTGGGCTGGAAGAAAATAATATACGAAATAAATTCCATGATCCTGGTGTCCCTTTTAAACAAAGCTATGGTGAGTGATTCTTCTTGGAACATGGCTTTTTTGGGTGAGATTCTTCATCTCACCCCTAATTTTGATTCCATTTCCTTTGTTCATATTCCTCAGGAATGGAATGTTATGGCTAACTATATGGCTAAGTGGGCTTCTGTGAGTGACAATAGCTGGAATGCAACGGATTGGGGATATCCCCTCCTTGATAATTTGGAGCAAATCCTCAATCTTCTACAAAATGATCAGACTTAACCTTATCCTTCTATCAATATGGAAGAAGAGGAGTATTGTTAACATCTCAAAATCTTGTATTTTCCTAGATTGATGGTTTTGAGGTAAACCACCCTAGATTTTCCTTATTCTAGCCTTAATAATGGCTTTGGTTATCTAGAAATCCCTTTGTTGTAAATTGTATTAATGTTTCTTTAATATAATTTTATCCTTTTTGCCAAAAAAACAAAGGAGAAGCACAACTATTCGTTTGTTGCAAGTAAACTTGCAACAATGCATCAATGCACACACAACAACACAAACTAATCTAACCAACATTTCTTGATTGTTGCAAGTCCATATAATAGGGCAATGGTGATCTCCTTTGGGTGTTCCATTTATTTGCAAGAGCAATACAAATCTCTGACCATGTATTCACACTAACCACTTCAACAAACAAACTAACAATCCTATCAAAAAAGCAATAGGATTGACAATGGGTCACTTATGATGCCAACATTTGTAATAGCAGACATTAGTGTAACTTACAAATTTGAAAAAGCTCAAAAAATTCTATAACCTAAATTAGCCCAACATGATTCTTTTCAACAAGCAAATACAGGAAATCAAAGAGGCCTACTTAAGCAATATTCAAAATAAACATTCTTTCATTTTCATAGATGGGAATATAAAAGTTTAGGACCCTTACTAATTTCCAAAACTAGGCAAGAAAAGGGATTTGACCTCCCCTATTTCAACCCCTTCAAGGCATCATGAGACGGGACAAAACCTTGGGATGTAACTAACTACTTCATTTCTTCTCTTTTTGACTTCTCTAACCCACCTAAACCTCTCCTCTCATCCTAAGACAATTTCCCTCCAAAACATGAGCTCAATCTGCTTAAACTCCCCCCGAGGGTGCATATGAGCACCAAAATGGTCATAATTAATGTTGGATGTGCCACAACATAATTTCTGAAATCTTAAGAGATTTTCCCGATTTTGTTCATCAACACCACAATCAAATTGACACTGTTGAGAATTAACTAAGGTGGTTGGGTAGTTGAATGATCCATGACCAAAGTTGGATGTGGCAACTTCAAATTGTAAAGCATGATCCAAGGCAATGAAAGATGTTTGAAGGCTCGAACTCAAAAGAATAGTCCAAAATGGAAGGTTCGGGATTTAAACGTAAAATTTTACTAGTATAAATTGTGAAGAAGCACCTATGGTTGACATAGACAAAAACATTAGTGCAATACCCCTACATCACCTTCTCTATGAGGACAATATCCACATTCTTTTTAGGGGGCATCTCCTCATTATAGGGTCTCTCTATTTATATCTACCTATTCCATGTTATTGCTATCCTATTCTTAATTAGCATATTCTCTATTTCCTACATATTCATTGCATTTTTTAGCATACAATCTTTAAGGGGGGCTATAGATTCTCCTTATCTATTCTCATGATCATGATTCCAAATAGCCAACTTTTTGGTCTTCGAACCAGTTTGTGGTCCCTAAACTCAATTATTGATCCCCACACCTTGTTATCTAGTTTATTTTTGGGCCTCAACTAGCCCTTACTCCTACTACCATTTACTTTTTACACCTTTTATATATGAGTCTAGCCTAGTCCCCCACTTTTCTTATTGCTACTCTCTTTTTTCCTATGTGCTTGTTCCAAATCTAATCCAAAATATGTGCCAATTTCTTGTCCTATGTTCTTGCTAGACTTTCTTTTTGCACCCAATCATATCCAGTAATAATGTAGATGATAAATTATATATGATATTTATATTCTACATGCTATTTATTTTACCATGATGAATAGTAATTTCTTTTCATTGTGTTTTTGCCTTGCAAATGAGAGCACCTATTGGAAAGAAAAGCAAACAAGACAAGGGGCATAACCCCCATATATCTTTTTGTATTCTCCAAATTTCAATAATTACTTTTACACAATTTTATTATCACTTAGTTTCACTAATCCGCTAAAGTGGAGGCAAAATGTAGAGAAGCAAATTGCTTACTTTGCAATTTCTACTATATAATGTGCTCTCATTTTAGTGTCCATTCCCTTAGCATGTTTTGTACTTTTGAGACACATTTAGTCAACTTCTCAGCCTATAAACCCATTGTAAAGATGCCATATTGACCCAACCTCATTCAACATCTTTTTTCTAAGTGCTCCATAAGCTTTCTAGAAATCTGAAATTTCTATCGACCTGGACACTAACATAACCATGGTAGTGACTTGATGACAACCTCAATCACAATAGCATCTATGCATGTTCAACAATTTAAAATAGATAAAAAACACTTCTTGTGGCATTGTTTGTGTTTTTCACCGACTACCATGCATGCCAATTCAAACCTTATTAGGGACATATCCTTATCTTTTATTAATTATTGGCTATTCTTTCTATGAGTCCTTTTGGATCTTTATTCCTCCATTCCAACTTCCTACAACTCTCATTGCCTCTACGACTTCCCTAACCTTTGTCTACTATCCAAAAACCTGTAGACTCACACTCCTTTACCTTTCCAAAACCTTGGCATCTTGGCAATCTTCTATTTCCCAAATTTCTTCCATACACAAACACACACTAGTAGAAACTTTGTAGGAATTTCTTTGAGTATTTATTTACCAACATCTTCTCTACCTAGGATAGCACACACTTCCTATTTTCCAAATGCTGCAAGTTGAGATTGGAATATACCCTCTTATGGCCTAAATGAGGTAGGAACCCAAGCAGTCAAAACCCATTTTCTCTTCCATTCTAAAGATCTCGACCTCAATAACTTTCCATAGGTATCTCTCAACTAGAATTTGCAAGCACAGTAGCAATCAGCAAAGATACCCACACAAAGCATAAAAGTTTTCCAAAACACTAAGATCACCACCACAACAAGATAATCAAAACAACAATCTGCAGATTTTGAATTTGGAGACCAATTTTTCCATTCATGAACCTTCAACCTATTTGTACTAGGTCACAAGTTCACAACCACACTACTATGGTTGCAATGCACTATACAAGTTTGTACCACATTGTTGCAATATTTTTCATCTATTACTTGTTTAGATTCCAAAATCTTCTCCTAAGAATCTACAAATTCACTCTTCTACAACTTGACAAGTAGGGATGTCATTTCTCTCTTTGTCTTTTCAGTCTATTAATCAAATTTCCAACTTCTTAATCTAGTTCAATTTATAAAACTCATCTCTATTATCCTTGTTTAGGAAAAGAATGTAGTTTCTCATGCAAATATACTTTGTAGATACAAAACTAAATTATTCTTATTGTATTCTTTAGTAAGCTCAAATTTCACTCTTACATTCCTTGATAATTTAAATTCTTCTCTACATTAAGGAGAAGCCTTCTTTTTGTATTTACAAGTTGAGGACATGCAAGTGTTCGCCAAGCTTGATGATGTCTATATTTCAATACACACTCACAACCAAACCAACTTGAAAAAAATGTCAGATTGTCCAATTGATTTCTCAAACAAAAGGAATTTGGCAACATCAAGTTGATAGTGGGTCCAAGGAAAAAGTCCAAGCTGATGAGCACACACTTATACTAAAAGGGGACGGGGGGGGTGAATCAATATAAATTAGTCTTTTGCTTATTTAAAATTTAACAAACACAATAATAGAAATCACACAAGATCTACCAATTATGAACACTAGATTTATGTGGAAACCCTTTTGAGAGGAAACTACAAAGAAAGACTATTTGGATCTACTGTCCAAATCCAACCACAAGAATAAAAAAAAAAAATCTCTTACAAAATTTGTAAGCACCAACCCACTAGAGACACCAATCCCACTACTAAGCACCAACTTAGCAAGAGACACCGATCTCTTATGTTAGGAGGCACCAACCTCCAAATGAACAAAGTATTTGCCTCAGATTAACAAAGCATTTGCCTTCTTGAATATTAGTTCTTCAATTAATGACAATCTTTTAAATCTCCTTCATAAAATCTGCTTTGTATTCGAATGATCAAACATTTATTTTTCTCTCCTTCATAAAAATTTGTTTGTGTTTGAATGAAAAAACATTTATTCCACACACACCAACTCAAACTTCTCTTCTCTTGTTTTATATCCCCTTTATGAGGCAATCTCTCCCAAGGGATTCGTTTCTTTTCTTTTCTTTTTTAAAACAGTACAACTTGTCCCTAGACTTGGGCACCAAAGCGAATGGGGTCAACCAACCCAAATATTCAAACAAAATATTTTTCTTTTAATTTATTTTTCTTTAGTAATTAACTTCTACATAATTTTCCTCTTTTGGCATTATTAATAAATTATCAAGACATTAATTCTCCTTTAAAATCAATGACAATATTTCCAACAATCTCCCCCTTTGTCATTGATAGCAACCTTGCAAAGAAATGATTTGTGATTACTACAAGAACATAATTCTCCCCCTATTTATAATTCTCCTCCTTTGCCATCAATGGCAAAGGAATGTTCATCATTATCTCCAAAGAATCCACAAAGCTGAAAATTAATGTAGTGATTAGCTCCCCCTGAATTGTGCTTCTCCTTAAGAACTTAGTGACTAGCTAAGAAAGATATCACTTCAATTTCTACCTGAGATACTCAAAGGTCTCTTTTGGAAGAGGCTTCATGAAAATATCAATGATTTGTTCTTTTGTGGCAATGTACTCCAACTTGACATGTTGTTCTACTACCTGTTCTCTTAAGAAATGATACTTGATAGGAATTTGCTTTGTTCTAGAGTACATAACAGAATTCTTTGAAATATTTATAGCACTAATGTTGTCACAAAGTATTGAAATTGGATGATCATATTCCACCTTAATGCCTTTCAATGTCTTCTTCATCCAAAAAACTTGTGTGCAACATGACACTGCTACTATGTGTTTTGCCTCTGTTGTGGATAAAAAGACAGAAGCTCCTTGCTTAACCAAGACACTAGACTGTCGCCAAGAAAGAATGCTCCTCCACTTGTACTCTTTCTATCATCAACACCTCCTACCCAATCTACATTTGTATATGATGTTAGAATGAAATCTTCACCTCTTGGATAACACAAACCATAGTCCAAAGTGCCCTTTATATATCTAAATATTGTCTTGACTGCTTGCACATAAATTTCTTTTGGTGTTGCTTGGAAACGAGCTACTATGCCTATTGCTTGCATAACGTCTAGCCTTGATCCAATTTCATATAGTAGGCTTGCCAATCATTGATTTGTAAAGTGTCTAATTTGCTTCAAGAGATTCATCATCCTTGCTTAGTTTACAGCCTATGATGATGGGTGTGCTAACTGATGCACAATCTTCCATTCTAATTTTTTTGAACATCTCCTTGACATACTTCGTCTGTGAGATAAATATGTTTTTGTCATATTGAGAAATTTGTAATCCAAGAAAGAATGAAGTCACCAAGCATAGTCATCTCAAACTCCTTTTGCATATCATTTGCAAATCCTTGACACATTTTTTCACTACTGCCTGCAAATATGATGTCATCTACATAAAATGCAACAATCATCTAATTCTTACCTTCAATCCTGATGTAGAGATTACTATCAACAATTCCTCTTTTGAAGCCTTGTTGTTGTAGATATTTGTCAAGTTTTGAATACCAGGTATGGGGGCTTGCTTTAGCCCATAGATTGTTTTCTTCAATTTGCACAAATAGTCCTCATTTTCTGATAATAGGAAATGTTTTGGTTGTTCAATGTATACCTCTTCTTCTAAATCGCCATTGAGAAAGGCAGACTTAACATCCATTTGATAGACTCTAAAATTCTTGAAACAAGCATATGCCAAAAGCATTCTAATACTAATAGCTTCTAGTCTTGCAACAGGAAGAAAAGTTTCTTCAAAGTCAATACCTTCAACTTGAGCATAACCTTTACAAACTAACCTTGCTTTGTTTCTTATCACTTGACCATCTTCATTCAACTTATTCCTGAAAACCCACTTGGTACCAATCACATTCTTGTCTTTTGGTCTTGGAACAACTTCCCATGTCTCATTTTTTTCAATTTGATTCAATTCTTCTTCCATAGCATCAATCCAATGCTTGTCTTTACTAGCTTCTGCAAAGTTTTTTAAGATACCAAGGAGAGGTTTGCTTGTTCAAATGTACTTGCTAATCTTCTTCTAGTCTGTATTCCAATATCTTTGTCACCAAGAATTAGACTTTTTGAATGATTCTTCTGGACAAATTTAGATGGTGCCTTTTTATCTTCTCATTCTACTTCTTTTTCTTCTTCTTCTTCTTCTTCTACTTCCTTGCAGTTTGATTCCTCTGGGTGATTATTGTCTTGTGCTTTCTCTTTTTTAAGCCTTGTTTCATCCACTTTTACATTGGCATTCTCTATGATTAATCGCAATCTTTATGGTAACATCTATAAGCCTTGCTCCTTGAGGAGGGAAGATTCCTTCATCAAATTTGGAATCAAACTTGCCAAAGTCTTCATCATCTCTTTTTATTTAGCACTTACATCTGAACATTTTGAAGTATTTAACTGTTGCTGGCCTACCCTTCCATAATTCATAAGGTGTTTTGTTGTTGTTTACTTTGATTTGCCCTCTATTCAAAATATATACTGATGTGTCAAGTTGTCAACTACTTCTCTCCAAAACATGTAAATAGCTTAAGATTCATTCAACATTGTTCTAGCCATTTCCTGTATGGTCTAATTCTTTCTTTCTACTACTCCATTCTGCTGTGGAGTCCTTGCAGCTGAAAAATGTCTCTTTATTCCATGATGCTCACAAGTATCTTCAAATTTATTTAAGGGAAAACTCACCTCCTCAATCTAATCTCAAACACTTAGATTTTTAAACCAGTTTCATTTTCAACCAAGGCTTTAAAAGCTTGTATTAGTCTGATGAATTTCAATTTGCTTGTGTCTGTCTTGAAGAAATATTAAAAAATACTAAAACAAAATCTGTTGATTGGAATAGTTCTGGGTTTGCCTTTTGGTTGCAACTGTTTTTCTAGGTTATTTTCTGTATGTTATCAGCAGAGGTCTTTACCGAGAAAGGCAAAAGAGGGAAGGCCATTGGGGTATAAGACCCTGTTACCATTTTGACCTTGTTTGCACTGTCAAGGCAAGATCAAGATCAGAAATGCTTTCACGAGTATACCATTGCAGGTTTTGTATTGTCAAAATAGAAATATTAGTATGGGGAATGATTGTACTGACTAATAGAAAATCAAATTCAAAATCATGGAATTTCCTCCTCTGCTCTGAGAATTACCTTTACGATTCAGCCCGGTGTGTCTATTTATGATAAGAAATGAATTGTTTTTGGGTGCATGGATGGTTCTGAAGTCAATCCTCTTACTTTGACCAAATCTGGAAGAAAACTACCAATCAAGCAATCCAGTTACAACAAAGTAGTCAAAATAGTAGACCACCATCTGCTGACCACCAAACCCTAAGATGACCTCATGAGACCATTGAATTTGATAGGTAGCAAGCCAAGAAGTTGCCCACATGTCAGCAGCATGTTTGACTTGGAATGCTGCCCCACGGGTGTGCCCTCCCTTTGGCGGGGATGCCCAGATGCCATGAGAATTAAAGGTGTCCGGAAGGAAAAATGATGCACGGGTTACAAAGCATCTTCGTTCTTTATAAAACTTTGGAATATGAGCATCATCTTGAAAGTACGGTGGTCTTTTGGCCACTTTCCACCACAATGAGAAAAGAAAGAGTAGTGTTTTGCAAGGGAGAACAGGGGGTGCTGCAAATGAAAGTCTCAGTGTGAACGTATACCATCATATACATCTGCAAAAGACAGCTTTGATTGCAAGAAGTAATAAAATGTTTACTGTCTAGGATATCTTCATTTTGTATTTCGTTTGCGTCGAACTCTAGGATATCTTTGTGTTTTGCAAGGGAGAACAGGGGACGCTGCAAATGAAAGTCTCAGTGTGAATGTATACCATCATATACATCTGTAAAAGACAGCTTTAAGTGCAAGAAGTAATTAAATGTTTACTGTCTAGGATATCTTTACTTTGTATCTCGTTTGTAAAAGACAGCTTTGAGCACTCTAGTACAGTCAATGTGTTGTCCCCAAGAAAATTGCATTAAACTCTGCATTATAGAAGAAATACGCTCTGTGAAGTGAGATCGTTCCAGTCCCAGATTGTTCAATTACAGTTCATTCAGTTCAACTTCATGTTGGGATACCAATACACACAAACAAAGTAAGTACACAGAAATGCCAATATGCCTTATTCCTTTGCACTGTTCATATTTCATGCTGAAAGCTTCAGAAAAAAATAGCAGATGACTGAGAATAACAAATCCTGGAGCAAGGATATAATTTATTACACATCTGTGACATCTTGGATTATACATACTACTAGGATTTCCAAGTACCTGCGACAATAAAAAAATTGAGTTGAGCACAAACTCCAACGCCATGGTTAGCAGTCCCTATGGTAATAGAATAATCAACACATAGTCGTGTTTAATCCAAAAGTATAGTTAAAAACCCACGGCACAATCAGCCCCTTCTCTACATGTTTGATTGATTCAGGGGGCTGGCAGCTACCTTTATGTTTTAATTTTTGGTTTTGGTTTCTTTTTATTTTGAATTGGTTGGGCTCAGGGCTCAAATGCTAGTAGTTATTACTTATTAGCCAGCCAAAGTTCAAAACCAGGCTATGCAGAAACTTTCCAGCAGGGATTACTTAGTGGATGCCAGAAGCAAGGCAATTGTGGTGAATGATAAACTGCTGCCCAGCAAAGTACAAATCAACCTGTCCCTACAAATTGTAAAGTCACAATAGTCTCTCCTCGGTCTCTCCTGAGCATACCTAGCAAGTGGGATTGACCTGCTCAATTTGAAGTCGCCTCAAAATCCTCTTGCTGAATGCGCATGCAAGACATAATCTTCACTCATAAGGGGTTCAAACCCATATTGCGAAATCTACGATCATTTTGAATTAGACAACAAATCCCAGACTTCTTCAAAATCATTGGCTTTGAGAGCAATTAGCTCTCAAATTTTATTGCTCGCGCTTTTCCCATGAACTGTAACCAAAACACTTCACTTGTCTTAAAATCCACCGTTTTTAAGCGATTGAAACATGTTAACTGTATCTATAGGATCAAATTTTCACCGGAGCAGTGCCTATTATGATTGAGAAGTATATTGCTTTCTAAACTTCGAGGAGATTGATCTTGGATGTCATCGGTAGCTCCACTATATCAAAATAGCTGAACTACAATGGTTCTATAAAAGTGGCCTACTTATTTTAAACAAGCAGTGATCAGAAGTTTCAATTCCAGAGTAACCAAGACAAACAAACAGAACCCAGTTCAGAGCCTAACCACAGAGGGCTTGTACACCCAAAACCTAACAGTGGCTACTGAAAAATGAAAACTAAATTAAAAAAGAAGCAAGAAAAACGAAAACAAAAGATATTTTGGTACCGCTTGTAAAGCGAGAGAGGGATTTCCCTGGTTGATCTGCTGACGAGCAATTGCCAACAGAGAGGAAACATTTACGTTTATGCTATCGCCTTCAATTCCTGATTCAATCTCCATCTCCATTCTGTCCACTTCATTCACAATACTTACACACAGCTTCCTCTGCTTCTGTTTCAAGGCTTCTAGCACAGTCGTTTACTTCATTTATGTGTTTCAAGGTTTCTAGCACATTCGTTTACTTCATTTATGAATCTTTTTTTTTTCAAAAGTTGAGTTCCCACGTATTTTATATAACTATAAAAATAGAGTTTATATCACATCAGAGTTGGAATGTCGGTTCGAAAATCGGTAATATTCTTATTCGTACTTGCCTTGAGGCAATACTATTGCAATGAGTTTTGCTTTTCATTGTTAATTAGTTATTATTAATTTGGTTTTCAACCAATCAATAACAATATTTTTCAAAACATAAAAATTAAATTAAATTTTCTAAAATTAACTTGCAAAATATTTAATTTTACAAATTATGAAAATTATTTTTTATCATGTGATTGGTTTAAAAACTATGTGTGTTATTAGCGAATTTTAAGGGTTTTTTCTAAAACGATAAATGTGGGACCCCGCCACAAATTACAGGTGACGGTGTCTACGCATTCAACGGCATTAATGCCGTGAACGGTCACCATTCAACTCAAAATCGGTAAATAGTATGCCAGTAGTTAGATATCGAATGGCGCTGAACCACATTTATTGTGTGTAGTTAGATATCGATTGACGCAGAAGCACATTTAGTGCTTATCGTGCTTACACAGCCACATGTTTTGTGATTTTTCGTTAGTCGGTGTGATTGGGTGAGCGGAACACCATCACTTTCATGCCAATAAAGACCCATAATGTCCATCCAAAATTAGTTTCCCGAGCGAGAATAGGATAAAAAGAAAGTGAAATCGCAGACATTAGTGATGCAATAAAACTTAAAAGCTGCAATCGTGCGTTGGCATTTACAAAAGAGGGAAAGTTGTTAGTGTTCTTTGTTTAGAATTGGATAATTCAATTCCTGTAAAATCTTCTTGTTTTTACTCTTTTCTTGAGCTTTCTGTTTTTTGTTTGTGCTCTGGTGACAGAAGGCACTGCGAATTGCGTTGACATCATTTTGGCCTTACTGTTTTCTCTCTTGCGAGTCTTCTTCAAATTTGGCTGCCATGAAACAATCATTGGCTCTTAACCTCTTTTCTCTCTTTTTCTATTTTTTAAAATTTGACCTAAAATTTTTAGTAATTTTTGTTGTGTGGATGACTAATTGTGCAGGTGGAGTTCTAGATATGCTTGCTGCTTATTTTAGGCTACTTGCCAGGGATTATTTATGTCCTCTATGCAATCACCAAAACACCCTAGTTGTCATGATTTTTTGAGATTTAAATGTTTTTAGGGTTCAGTATTTGTTTAGGGTTTGAGATTAGGGTTTGAGATCTGCCTTATTAGAGAAGAATAATGAAGGCTTTTCAGCAGTAGTTTTATTGGAGGCCGCTGCAGCCAAACACTTTATCCTCAATTTCAATTTCCACTTGATATGTAATATTTATTGTCAATTTGATTGTCCATGTGCCTTTAACTATTTCAGTCTATCTTAACTGATACTTTTGTAAACCAGAACAAAACTAAAATCTGCCAAGAATATATAGTTGTTAAAAATTCTGAGAAATAAATAATGGTTTTTTTGGAAATAATGGTAAAATTTAATGTTTCAAAGAGATCAGCGGCCGTATAATTAGATAATTCAATTCCTTTTATGTGTAAAATCTTCTTGTTTAATAATATTCTAACACCAATATTCTAACACGGAATTAAGTTCCCATTGATTCCTATGCAACAAGCCCAAGAAATTTATTTCACCTGCATTGTCATTCCATTCACCCATACTTTTGCACTATTACTTTTGGGGAATCGAAAATTAAATCCCATTCTATACAGACTTCAAATCCTCTCAAAAATTTGGGTGCTCTGTAATTTGCGTTGGAGGGTAATCCTAAATATCTCTTCACAATTTCATTCTCTACAATGCACGCAGGGTTAGGAAGGCATGGCGGTAGATTTAGACGTGGGTTGGAGAATGCAATACTCTGCAAGGTCTAATCTGTTAATCATTTATTTTTCTTTATTTTATTTTATTTTTATTTTTATTTTTAATGTGCATTTCATTTATACTTGCAGGGTTTCATGATTCTGTTTATTTTCAGCCATACCATTGTATCCTTTTTTTTATTGAGAAAATGCAATGTACATGAGGAGAAATGCAGTTAGAAACTGCAAAAGAACAAATCAACAATTACAAACTAGCACCAAAAACAAAGCTGCCAACTGAAGCAAATAACATCACAATTACAACACATAGTAGCAAGCTGAAATAGCAACATGGCCAAATAGAATAGCAGAAACGTAGATCAGCAACATATGAAGAGAGCTGAAGCAACAAAATCAAAACCGAGACCTCAGAGCCTGTGATATATGAGGATCTTTTTTGCTTAAAAGCTGGTTCACTTGAAGTTTGATTTGATGAATGTGACCCTCCAGCATAAGACTTTTTTCAGACTTCGCCTGCAATTGCACGAATAAAGAAGCAAGACAATAAAATGTATCAGAGTAAAGCTTTAAAACTGCAGCTTCCTGGTGATTGCAATAAATGTTAAAAATTGTTTTACATCTGGTTCTCCATATATGCAACAATATGATCTATCTGATACTAGAGCAATAACATTATCATACAGCCCTGTCCCCAAAAGAGCCTCTTTCCATCTTAATTTATGATCAAATATAGTAGGCAAGTCATTAAAAATAGAATTCCATTGCTTTTTAACAAATTGGCAGCCCCAAAAAATGTGCCAAATATCTTCATTTTTAGAACAATAAGGACATTTACTTGGCTGAATCTTGATACATTTTAACCTACCCCCGATGGGAAGCTTACAGTGGAGCACTTTCCAAGCAAGTAATTGAGCATCTGAAGAAGCTTTTGATTTCCAAATTTGATTAGAGAGTTTGGCCCAGAATTTTTCACTAAATCTGTAATGCCACTTAAGATTTAAATGAGGATTCAAAGGCTGGGCAGGAAGCAACTGTAAATACAACTTTTTTAAAGGAAATTTGAGAAAAGGATAAACTCCCAGCTAAAGCCAATCTTTAAAAAAACTGCAGTGTAAGGGGGTACATAGTTTCATAGACAATTCCATCAGAACCAAGGAGCAAACAAAAATCAAGAATGGTCTAAATTTATTACTCAGCTTAAAACGTGCTTTGACAGTATGCCATGAAAGCCAACTCACAGTGGAGAAATCCCAAAAATCCCCAACAATACAAACCCCTTTTTTGAACAGAAAATATGACTGTTTCGGAAAGCTTAAGGCTAGGGGCTGCTCATGACAATGAATGAGTTTATTCCACCAAATGGAGGAAGTGGAGAAGCTGAAACCATGTTGAAGAGAGGCCTCTCTCCATTGTACAAGATGACAAACACATTGCCAAGCCTTCCAAATAGATTGAAGGGATGGAGAAGCATTAATTGAGAATGAGGGAGCATGAAGGATTTTGTCAAGTGATCCCACTGATTGCCATTTACCTTTGACAGACGCTGAGCTGATTTTGTGTCTTATAAGGATCTTCCAAGGTTCCTCACCTTTGATAGCTCTTATAATCCATTTAGCAGCCAAACAAGTACCTTGAGTTTTAGGATCAATTAACCCCAAACCCCCTTTGCATTTAGGTTGAATGCAGTGGCTCCATGAAGTGGATATAAATCCCCTGTTACCATCCCATTTAGACCATAAAAACTGTCGAATGAGCTTGATAAGGTCTTCATAGCCTTTGTTGGAAGGCATCCAACAAGATGAATAATAGATGTGTATGGCAAGAAAAAATTTATTGGCAACTTGGATTTTACCAGCCAAGGAGAGAAACTTATTTCCCCAACTAAAGAGTTTATTTTTAACTTTGTTCAAATACCAACTCCACATAACAAAGAGGGAAACCCCAAAACCAAAAGGTATCCCAAGATACCTAATGATTTCACCATGTTTAATGTGCTTCCACTCATGAGGAATCCAAGGAGGAGGAGGTCCTGCCTGAACCATCAAGAATTCAATTTTATCATGAGCGAGTTTAGACCCTGAAACAGCACAGTAAAGATCCAGAATTTCCATGACATTAGAAATATTTTTTCAGAATTTTGAAGAAACAGTAAACTGTCATCAGCATAATGCGAGTTAATAACATCAACATCTTTTGGAATAGAGATTCCAACAATGAGCTTCATTTTATTGGCATTCTCAAGCATATAGCCCAGTGAGGGCATAAATATATGGAGCAAGAGGACAACCTTGTCGAATAGATCTTTGTAAGGGGAATGAGTCTGTCATCATATCATTAATAATAATCCGAGCATTAGCATCTTGGAACAACATTTGAATATGTGCTCAAAATTTAGGCCCGAACCCCAACCATTGCAACATTCTAAGGATAAAGTTCCACTGAATTCTATCATAAGCGTTGTCGAAATCAAGTTTAATTAAAATCACATTTTGTCCTATTTGTTGGGCCCAATTACAAGTTTCCCAAGCCAAAATTAGATTGTGAAGAATAAATCTGCCTGCAATAAAACTTGTTTGCTCAGCTCTAACAATTTCTTGCACCACAAGTTTAATCCCGATTGACAAGGCCTTTGCAATAATTTTATAAGAAGTATTAAGCAAAGTGATAGGGCGCCAACCAGATATAGTGTCCTCCTTTCTCCCTTTGGGTAGAAGTTTAATTATTCCTCCATTAATATTTGGGCCTAGAGATCCTTTCGTAAAGGCTTCCAAATATAAACAATAAAAGTCATCCTTAATAAGATGCCACATAGCCTGATAGAACTCCATAGGCAGCCCATCACTACCTGGACTTTTGTAAGGGGCCATAGAGAAGAGAGCATTTTCTAATTCCTCTAAGGAGAGTAATTTTTCAAGGTAACAGTTGTACTCAAAATCAATTTGAGTAGGAATATAATCCTTGACAATGTCCTCAAGTACTTGTTGGAAGTCCTGCCATTGATCATCTTGAAAAAGGTTTTCATAAAATTGTTTGAATAGAGTGCCTATTTCAGAAGGCTCGGAGTGTAGAACATCATAATCATCCCTTATAGAAATGATTTTTTCTTTTTTGTGTTTATAGCTGAGATAATTAAAATAATATTTAGTGCCCTTGTTTCCTTCTTTTATCCAATGTAGCCTGGATCTAACTTTAGCCCCTTGCCCTTTATAACTATCAATTTTACGCAATTACGCTTCGGTAGCAGCAATGGAGTTTTGCAGTCTTATATTGCTAGGGTCCATATTAAGAAGTTTTCTGTCATGAACAAGTTTTCCTTGGAGGGATCTCTCCTTATGTTTGCATTGACGTGCCATTTGTTTTCCAAAAGAACAAAGGAACTTAGTACATTGAGCAATGGCTGTACACCACCAATCAATCCAAGAACCACCTTCATCCGGACTAGGTGGAGACTTCCAAATCACCTCAAGGGCAGCCAAGCACGAAGGATTCTTCAGATGAGAAATATTTAGTTTGAAAGGAAGAGAATTGTCAGTGTGGGGATTGTGAGATAAACTTATATTGCAAACAATCGGGTAATGATCAGAAAGAGTAGTAGAATTGTCAACTTGGACACATTGACCCCCAGAGTCATTGGTCAAATGCAAAGAGGGAGCAACATAGAATCTATCAAGCCTACTCAATTTTCTGTCATCTCCAGATCTACAGTTGGACCAAGTAAACTAGTTTGAGGAATGACCAGCAAATTTATCATAAATTGGATCTATCACGCCCAAGGAATTCTGACAAAACAGCCAACTATCAAACTCATCCTTGCATAGATTAGAATGTTTAGACTAGCTGCGATCTTGACAGTGTTCAACCATGTTAAAATCACCGCCAAGAATCCAATCTACATTGGGTAGGTTGTTGACCATCCAATCCCAAAGTTGAACATGTCCTTTAGTATCATTGGAGGCATAAATAGAGCAAAATCCTATTAGTTGACCATTGATAATAGTGAGAATCCAAACACAGTAGTGTGAAGGGTCCTCACCCTTATCAATGACCAACTTTGAAAGCCAAGATGAAAACCCAATTACAGCTCCACCTTTGCCATCTGGATGAGAAGTGTGTAAAAAAGTAGCATCCCTCCAGATATTATTTAAAGATGTCTCAAGTCTTATATGGCTGAGTTTAACTTCTTGGAGGAATAACACATCAGGTTTCCACTTTATCACAACCTCTTTAACTTTGTACTTACGATGAGGGAGAGAAATCCCTCTGACATTCCATGACAAAAGTCTAAGCTTCATGAGGGAGGGAAGAAGAATCATCCGCCTGAGTCAGAACACTGAAGCTATCATCAAGAGTAAGGTCATGCTCTTTATTCTTACGATTTTTGGTAGTAGAAGAAGGAGATCTGGATCTCTGACGAGAGCGAGAAGAAGGGGTAGATGGGTCACCAGAACATGGTTGAGAAGAGGAAAGATGGAGAGGTGGGCTAAAATCATGAGCAGTTGGCTTGGGAGAGGAAGGAGGGGAAGAGGAAGGCTGCTCATGAGGCGTAGGGTGAGCAGAGGAAGGAAAGGAAGGGGAAGGAAGCAAAGGAGGTGAAGGGCGAGTGCTAGGACGAGAAGAAGGGGCAGGAGGCTCCTTCCTTTTCCTAACCACTCTCCATCCATCAGACATAACCACATCCTTAAAGGAAGAAGGAGGCTCAACAAACGCATCAACAGAGATAGAAGGTGAGGTTGAGGAAATAGGTGACATGTTGGTAGGAGAAGACCGAATGGTCTGAGAGGGGCTATGGTCACTAGGCTAAGAAGACAACGATGGATGAACTGTTTTACTTTTTCTGATAGGGCACTCACGAATCAAATGGCCTTCTTTCCGACAGTAAAAACATGCATTTGGCTTATTCAAGTAGACTATGGGCTGGTCTAGTTCAAATCCTGGGCCAATTAGTGAAATGCTCTCAGGCAAGGGTTTGGTCAAATCAACTTCTACACAAGCTCTGGGATGAACCCTTAAACTTGAGTATTTGTCTGAATTAATTTTGCACCAAATCACTCTACCCAGCTCTGCCACAATGTCTCTTAAAAATGGTTTGAATGCCAAGTTAAGGAAAGGAAGTTCAATCCACATGGGGTAATGTGACCTAGACGGTCCTTCAGGATGAAAGTTGAAGTTCCATGCTTGCAAGTAACATATTTGTCCACAAATAACCTAGGTGCCATACTGTAAAATAGCTTGGGCATGGTCTGCACATTTAAACATACATGAGACATAACCTTTACCAAGGCCTCTTAGGGCTTCGATTTCTCAGCCCCTACTTTCCCAATTCATACAAGCCCATTTATAGAAGTCTGTTTCAGAAGGAATGCCCTTAATAAAAAATAAAATTATAGTTCTGGTTTGACATTCAGCAATAACATCCATTACATCATTAGGGAGCTGAAATTTTAAAGTTTTACCTGATTTCGTGGAGACACCTCTTCCGGCTTTGCTTCATTTGATTCTTCATTGATTCCAGCTTTGGGAATGGCAGCTTCTGCAACGTGTTTAGGCAAGGCAGGTCCGTGTTCTTCCAAGATGCACTCGTTCACCGACTTTTCTGCAATGTCTGGACCTCAATTATCACCAGCTTGACGATCCATTGATTTAATACGCATTTCGAGCTTAGCCGCAGCAGAAATGGCTGCGTACGCGTTGCAGTGGAGGCACGGCCGTTAGAGTTTGTTCGCACTCTTCTAGAACTTCTCGTCCCCATTGTATCCTCTTTCATCCGCAGCTTGCAAATTTGTGTATAAATTTAAGCTTGCAAATTTTGTGCATGGTTATTGTTGTTTCCTTATTTAGATTGATGTTTGGTGCGCATTCTAGCACCAGTTTTTTTTTCTATGTAGAAAAATAAAATTGCACTATTTTTTTTAAAAATGACATTCTTTATTTTCTCTGATGCTTGTTTTTCATCCTGATGATAGATCATGGAGTATGATCCCAAACTTTGATTCAAAAAATTGAGACAATTTAATCCAAAAATTTTGCTCTCTTGATTCTTTATTTGATCAACGCATTGGCAAGATTGCACGTCTAATTAGATTGTTATTAATTATGTAGCTTCGGCTTATTTCGTCCTATGCCTTCTTTCTAAGTTCAGCATGGGCCATATTCCACGGAAGAACACGCAGTGCTCCAATATGAAGGTAATATATATAAATATAACTATCGATCGATGTTCCCTTTAAAGTTGTATAGGAAACTATAGAGAGAAGCTCCATGGCTAATGGTCTTGCATCACAAAAGAATTAAATATTGTGCAATTATATAATACTGAAATTTTCATATATGTTATTTTTTATTTAATTTTGTTTATTTAATTTATTTATTTATTTAATATATAGTTTTGTTAAATAATTATTATTTAATTTTTTCTTATAATTATAATATATAATCATATCATTTCATTTATATTTTATTTAGTATAAAATAAATTTTAAAAAATTATTTAAATTTATATTATTTAATCAATAAATATTAGATAAATTTTATATTTATATTTATATAATTTTTTTCTAATTATATTAATTATATTATAGTATCATTTGATTTCTTTTATTTTGTTTGATATTTATAATATCTTTATAATATTTAAAGTTTTAATATATAACTATTTTTATAAGATAATTGATTTAAATTTAATATAATTAAGATTAGATTAATAATAATTACTATTAATATAAATGCATATAACTATCTTTTATTCCATTAAATTAGAATATAGAAATGCATTATCCTACAATTTACATTATAATGATTAATATATTATTTACATAATTTTAATAAAAAAATAACATTAATATTAGAATTAACAAAAATTATATTTATTTTTATTAAATCTAAAATACTATAACTAAAACACTATAAAAGGCAAGTACTAGCCACTATGTGGCACTTGTTCTTATTATTATCATTGTATGAAATAAAAGCTTTACTAATAGTAGGGTAAATTAAATTTATTTTTTAATACTAAAATAAAGTAAATAATAATATAACTAGCAATCTCATCTTGGTGTGCAATGGGTATGTCGAAGGGGTGTGGAGAGTCAATTAGGGGAAATTTTGGTCTATCTTTGGCATATATTTGTGTAGTACATGAGGTCAATTAGTAGGTCATTTAGCAAATGGTGTTTATGCAACAAAGGTCTCAATGGAGAAATGATGTTTATATCCACTTATAGGGATCCAAACACAACTGAAACAAAACCTCTAAATAAAGAAGATAATTAGGTTCCATTACCAACAAATGCATGTTATGTTTGCAATAGGGTGAGAGGGAGATATAGAGATAGAAAAAAGGAGAGATAAAAGAGGGAACAGCAAGAGAGAGAGGGGGGGTAACTAGATATAGATAGAGAAAAGAGGGAAGAGCGAGAGAGAGAGGGGAGTAAGAAGATATAGATAGAGAGGAAGGAAATAGAGATGGAAATGGAGAAGGAGAAGGAGATGGATATGTAGAGGACATGGAGAGATACAAATAGAGAGAAGAGAGGGATAGATAGAGATAGAAGAGATCAATATATAGAAAGGGAGAGAGAGGGAGAGAGAGGGAGAGATATAAAGATAGAGATAGAGATAGGAACTGATATAGATAGAGAAGTAGAGAGAAGGAGAGAGAGAGAGAGATAGATAATGAGATAGAGATGGAGAGAGAGATGGGGAAAAAAAATATGGAGAAGTAGATGGAGAGGCAAAGGGATATAGATATAGAGGTCTAGGGAGAGGGAGAGGGAGAGGGAGAGAGAGAGAGAAAGAGAGACATATCTAGAGATAGAGGGGGAGAGATGTTGAAAATTGAGTTATTTTCTTATCTTAATACTTTGTAAAACTTTAAGATTGTAGATCTAAATATTCTTTCTTTTGTTACAGATTCTTTGTGGGTGATTATCTAATTAATCCATTTTACTGTTTGTAGAATGAAGACAAAAGTTGTAGAAGAATTAGATAGCATATTAGAAAGATTACACAAGCATATACCGTGGAGAAACCCTTTCAGGAAAAAACTCCATCAAGAATTAATGTATTATTCAATCTCTGAAGTAGATTACAATAACTCCAATTCTTGCTTGAGAATGCTTCTTTTGTCTTCACCAAATCTTCTTCACAACCTGCAATAACATTGATAATAACTCTCTTCAACTTGCTTGAGATAAATAGGCATTAATCAACTTTCTAAACTCCAAAAGAGTTACAATTACAATGCTCAACCTTTATCCCTAAAAGGTACACCTATCTCTTGCAAGTAAAGTTATGTCATGAAGAACAATGTCAAATCTTCATCTTCATCCATTTGGGCATCCCAATCTGAAGTACAAACTCAACCTTTATTCTGTAAATATCTTCAAGGCTTCATCCTCAAAGTAAGCGCCCAAGAGTGGGCCCACTTAACTTAGCCTTCTGAAATATCTTACCATGCAAAGGAGTTAATTCCAAGAAGCCAACTTGGGCACCCAAGTTGGGTCCAAGTCATTTCCTGCTAACTAAAACATTTTTCTGCACCATTCATGCAAGAATGGTCATCCCCTGTTAACTGAAGGTAGTCCTTGTTATCTATCATGCAACTCAAGTCATTATTCATGCATTCTAAGTTAACTAAAGTCAACTAGCATTCAACTAAAACTAATTGAAGATAATTGAACCATACTGAACTAAACTAAACTAAACTGATTTTAAACTGAACCGATCTGAACTAAACTGAACTTCATGCATGTGAACATCAAACCCTAACTCCTAGGATCTTTACATCCATTCAGAAGTGTTATCTCTTACTCCAAATAGTTAACTGAACTCAAGGTGAGTGTCACCTACCATGTGGGCGCCCCATGTGCCCCTATTATTTAGGAACTCATATTGGACACCCTCACATGCTCCTAACATTTAGAATTAATTACAAATGTTAATTAATATGATTATTTCATTTAATATTAATCTCTTTCTAATCTTAGTGTTGGGAAACACTTTTCAAGGACTTAGGAGATACATGAAATAAATAATGTTTAGGATTGCAATTAAATGGCATCTTATTTCCAACAAGAGAGAGGAGGATAGAGGTAGAGATGAAGATATAGCAAGAGAGAAAGAGGGAGACAAATAGATAGAGAGATAGAGAGAGGTAGATGGAGAGATAAAGATAGAGAGAGATAGAGATAGAGAGATGTAGAGATATAGAGATATAGAGGAAGAGGAAGAGGGAGAGGGAGAGATAGAGAGAGATATAGATGGTGAGATAGAATGATAGACAAAGAGATATAAGGAGAGATGGAGAGAGATATAGATGGTGAAATAGAGTGATATACAAAGAGATAAAAGGAGATATAGAGAGAGAGAGACAAAGAGACAAACAAATAATGAGAAGAAAAGATAGACAAATAAAGATGGGGAGAGGGAGAGAGAAAGAGGTAGAGATAATGATATATGAGTGTAGGAGTTTATGATGAACTCCTCAAACACCCTGGGATCACTTACAAGACAAAATAACTTCCACAAAAGAGAAATGGAAGAAATAGCATGCTATCATTAAGGATGCAAGAATGCCAAAATGAATATATGGCAAAGTACATATGATACCTTGCTTATAAAGGAAAGGAGAGAGATAGGATTAGACAAGATCATGACAAGTGTCTTAATCCTATCACATGAGACAACTAAGTCCTAATAACCTGGGATAAGTTCTAGAAAAGACAACTCATCCTTTTAGAAGGAATCTTAGAGCCTAAGTAAACTTAACATGTGAATATGTCCCCTAATTACCTAGTGAGTGAATTAACTAGGTACAAGACATTGATTCGCACCAACACCCCCCTTAAGTGAAACTTAGGAGAGAAGATTATTATGCAAATGACACAAAGATGGGTCCTGGATACGAGGCCATGTTAGGTACCCATGCACAAATTTAAATGCAATCTCTCACAAAAGAGAAAATGAGAAAACCTAGTGGGACAAAACTCCTCCCCAAAAGAGATGAAATATAATAATGATATCCATCACAAATCCAATCAATCTCCATCCACACAAATGATGACAAGAGAGATCATACAACCCCTATAATGAGATAACTTGCTGCAAAGAGAAGCATTGGAAGCACACTTGTGGAGTAACACTAGAATACTAAATCTGACAAGCATGGAAAGATACTTTTGTTTGTTAGAAACCATTTAGAGTCACTCAAGGACTTAGGTCAGAATCATGATAAAGCAACAATAGACCCGATGCCAAGGAACACTGGAAAAATCGCAAACTGGCACAACTCTAGAATCTATGAAGCAACAATTGATTGACAAATGATCTGGAACTACCATGAGGTATAGAGAAAATGAAAACCTAATGCACACAAAAAAGGAAATAGTGCATGCATTGATGAATGTTCACATCTGCCTCCATGAATAAAAATGACCTTAGATCTATTTAGAGGACAAAATCAACTTTCTAATGCCACTTGAATCACAAAAATATGATAACCAAGACAAAAGTTATGAATTTTTTAAAGACTGAATTTAGCTTATAGGAAATGGTTTTTTCTAGCAAAAAAGTTATACTTTTGATTTGATTTCTAAAAAATCTATTCACTATGAGTAGACAATAACAAAAACCCAAAAATATTTTGATGCGAAGAACAAAACCCAAAAAAAAAATTGATCCAGTAAGCGAAAGATGAAAAAATGATTTTTATTTAACCTTCAGCTTGTAGAAAAAATGATGCATGACTCTTTTTGAACAGCAATATTTTTATATTTTCTCAATATATGCAAAATCTAATAGATACCCAAATGGGATTTCGACCCTAGGAACAAAACCCATAAATCATTTTTCTTACCAATGAGTGGAAGTTGGATTTTTGAAGCAAAAATGAAAACAACTCCAATAAAAGCTTCAACCCCCCATTTGCAACTTTGTCAAATGATCTTCAATTTGGATGAAACAAAAGCCAAATCTGACTTTCTTAGATGCCTTGGATTCAATGGGGATGTTCTCAAGACCCCGACTCAGACCCAAAAAATCTTTCATACCGAGATTGGTCCCTTGGATCTAGGAAGAAGTCTGGAGGACTAGAGCTCTAATACCATGTAGGAGTTTATGGTGAACTCCTCAAACACCCCAAGCTCACCTACAAGACAAAATAACTTCCACAAGAGAGAAATGTCAGAAATATCATGTTATCATTCAGGATGCAAGAATGCCAAACTGAAAATATGGCAAAGCACATATGATACCTTGCTTATAAAGGCAAGGAGAGAGATAGGATTAGACAAGATCATGACAAGTGTCTTAATCCTATCACATGAGACAACTAAGTCCTAGCAACCTATGATAAGATAAGTTCTAGAAAAGATAACTCATCCTTCTAGAAGGAATCTTAGAGCCTAAGTAAACTTAACATGTGAATATGTCCCCTAATTACCTAGTGAGTGAATTAATTAGGTACAAGACATTTATTCACACCAACAATGAGAAGATAAAGAGAGAGAAAGATATATGGGAAGATAAATGGAGAGAGAGGTAGATATAGAGAGATAGATAGGGGATAGGGAGGGAGAGATAGGGAGAGATAGAGGGAGGGAGGGAGAGAAAGGGAGAGAGATAAGTTGAGGGGAAGGGAAGAGGGGGGAGAGATAGGTAGAAGAGGGCGAAAGAGAAGAGGAGGGGGGACATAAAAAGAGAGGAGAGAGAAGTAGAGAGATACAAAAAGGTGGAGTAATTGGGAGAGGGAGATAGAGGGAAAGATGAGGATAGAAATAAAGAGAGATGGAGTGAATAAGAGAGAGATAATGAGATATAGATAGAGATATAGGGACATATGGGAAGATAGTGGGGGAAAGATTGAGAGATAAAGGAGGTGATACAGATAAGTAATAGAGAGAGGGAGAGGGAGAGGGAGAGGGAGAGAGATAGAGATAGAGAAGGGGGAGAGATAGAGATATAAATATAGCAATAGAGAGGGAGAAACACAGAGTGTGTGTGAGAGAAAGAGATATGGAGATAGAGATAGAGGTCTTAAAACTGAATTGCCATATACTTAATCAAATGGCATGCTACCCTCAGCATAACTCTCTAGGGACACATGCTATCTTTGGATTACTAGCATGAAATGACTAATCAAAAGTTAGTTTCTCTCTATCGCTCTCATTGTCTCACTCTATAACTTTTAATTTAGATTGTAAGATTGAAATTGATTTTATTATATAAATTAAAATAAGAATTCTAAATATATTGTTCTAAAATAATTAAAATTTTAATAAGACAAATAATTATAAATTAAATTAACTCTAATAAGTTTTAAGTATTATTTATAATTTAATAAAAAAACATAAATAATTAAAATAAACTTCAAACTTAAATCTAAATTAAAAATAGAACATTTCAAACTTGATAAAAACTAAAAAAAAATTGATTAATTTTAATGAAGATAGAAAAAATTAAATTCAAAATCAATAGAAAATTTCAAATATTTTAATTATTTAAAATGTAGTAGTAAAATTAATTTTCATTTTCATTTTATTTATTAATTCCTTAATAAATTTAAAATATAAATATGAACGTTTAAAATAATTATTATTTTTGAAATCATCTAAAACCTTTTCAACAATTATTTCTCACCAAAATACAATCTTTTAATATCTAACAAAATATATTTAACATAATAATCTTTTACAGTTTTGAAAGTTGGATAGAAGGAGCATATGTGGAAAGCAAGGTAGAATTAATATAATTAAATTGAAGACATCAAAAAGCCCAAAATTTTGGCATGTATACACACAAGACTCACAAACCCTAATTACTATCGAGTACTTTTCTATGAGAAAGTGTGATGCTTAGAAACAAGGAAAACAACAGGTGAAAAATAAAATGCAAACAATAAAACTAGTGGAAATATCAACAACTCCAGACATTGCAATTATCTTAAACATCTATACGTAAATCTAGATCGTCGATCTAAAAAATTAGTCGACTTTCTTCAAATAGGGAACACCTTCGGTGTAATAAAAAGAGGCAACCAATAGGTTGCCAAGAAGGAGAGATTACATTACAATAGCCCACCAACCAAAAATAAGCTAGACTAAAAACCTTGAGAGAACAAAACAAAATCTAAATCTAAAATTTAACATAAGTTGCAGTTATTTAGATCACATTACATCCTCTTTGTGTAGGTGTAGGATTTGTCATTTTCATATTCTAAACTTTAACATATGTTGTAGTTGTTTGGAACATATTACATCATCTTTTTGCATCAGTAATATTTTTCATTTAATCTTATCCAAGTGATTGTTGATTTTTCACATTTTCTTTGGGAACTCCCTTTAGTTGTGAACATAGAAAAACAGTTTGAAAAATGATGTCAAAGTAAAACTTTAGAATTTTTGTTTCTAAATGAACATTATGGTTTGAAAAAATAGCCACACATCCATTTTTTCATATAGTAAACAAAATGATCTACCTCATAGAATCATCAACAATAAATTATTTTGCAAGCCCAAGCCCAAGATGGCTTCTTTTCAACCTAAAATGTGATAATAATAAAAAATTCAGAAGATAAGAAAAAAATCCTTCCATTCTTTTTAAAGAGTAGTCCCAAAGGATATGTTTCAAGCTTTCAATGTGGTTACAAAATGGACATTTAGCTTACTAGGTCCTCATATATCCTAACCTATCACCAATGGGCAGCTTGCAATGTAAGATTTTTCAAGATAAAATTTGAATGTTAGCTTCAATTTTAGAATGCCAGACTTGAGCACTCAATTTGCTCAAAGTTTTTTCCTGAAACCGACAATTTTATTTTTGATTCCATATAGGATTAAGGGAAAGTATGGAAGCATATTCAAGTATACCTTTTTATGAGAAAAACACACAAATTGGCACTTGGACAACCACAACCAATCCTTAAATGGATTACATTGTAGGGGAGTACATATCTTCATAACCATATCAAAGGGAACCAATGACTTAACAAAGATAATAAACCCTTTATATTTGTAACTTAGACCAATGTTGTTCTTAAGATTTTGCCAATTAATTTAGTCTCGAGATTTAAAATCACACAAGTCCCCAAATTGTCAAATTCCTTTCCTAAATAAATAGTATGTTTTCCTTGGAAAAGCAACAACAAGGGGTTGACCATGATATTGTACCATTTTATTCCACCATATTGACGAGGATTCAAAGCTGAACTCGTGTTGTAGAGAACTTTTTCAATATAAGAATTTTCAAACTTGTTGCCATACCTTCCATATTGAATGTAAAGGAAATGAAGCTTTAAGATGGAAGAAAGGAGCCAATAGACTTTTATCTTCCCAACTAAGTGATTGGTGTTTCCCTTTAATTGTAGTCTAGAAAATTTGAAACTGAACAAGTTTTTTCCATGGTTAATTTGCATTAATTGCTATAACAATCCATTTTTCTATTAGACAAGCCCCTTGTGTTTTAAGGTCCAATAGACCTAACTTACCTTTGGTTTTGGGTTGGATGAAATGCAACCAAGAAGTGGATTTAAAGTTTGCCTTACCACTATAATTAGCCCTTAAAAAGTTGTGAACAATTTTTTTAAGGTCTTCATATCCTTTTTTTGATGACATCTAGCAAGAGGAATAATACATATGAGATGCCAAAAAAATTTGGTTCGCAACTTGAATTTTTCCAACTAGAGACAAAAATTTATTTCCCCAAGTACATAGTTCATTTTATAATATATTTAAATACTAGTTCCACATCTAAGAAAGGGAAACACCAAGCTTAAAGGAAATTCCAAGATACCGAGTACTATGTCCATGTTTGATTTGTTTCCAATATTTAGGAATCCACCTAGGAGGTGTGTTTGATTGCACCATCAAAAATTCAATTTTATGGTGAGATAAATTTGAGTCTAGCACTTCACAATAAAGATTAAGGACTCCCATAACATTATTAGTCTCCAACTCAAAATTTTGGAGAAAAAGCATATTGTCATCAATGAAATGATCAACACTTGTATATGAAGGTGGTGTAATGGATAAGGGGATAGAAAATTGTGTATACATTAATACATTATAGACAAGAATTGTGCACAAAGTAATTATCTTAATTCTAAATATAGTTGTAAATGTTAAGTTTTATTTTTCTATTTTATTTATATCGATTATTGTTTTATTGAGTGTTATTCTTTAAGATTTATGTATGGTAATTGTCCATGGATAGTAGTATTTATTTAAGGTTACTTAGTGATATAGGTAGAATTTTTAGGTCATTTTAGTTTTATGGGATATCATTGTAGTAGTTATCAGTCTTTATTAGTACACATGTAAGCGAGTTGAGTGGTTTAGAGTCAAATGTGTAAACAATGTGTATGACCTCTCCAAGAGATCCATCTACAAGGTTTTGCTTGAATACATAAGTTCATTCTTAAAATGATTTGTTGGCCTTCACAAAGTAGGAGTTCTTGAGAAAGTTGGTCATCATTGTTATCAATGTTTAATTTTGTTTGTGTTTTCATAAGAACACTAGATGCAACTAGAATATATTTTATAGCTTTAGCATTTTTGTTGTGTAGCTCACTAGATCATTTGTAGTAAATATTTGCATTAAGTGGTCAAAATATTCTTATTCATTTTTTAATAGTGATTTGTTTGTGTTGTACATTAATAGTTCTCAAATCATGTTGTGTTTGTTTTTCATTATGTATGTTTGTTAATGTTTGACAAAAGTGGGTTTGAGTTGCAATGTCACCTTGTCAATGAAATGTTGTCTATCTGTAACCATTATAATAAATTATTACCATAGGATTTTAACATTTGAGTGTGATGCATAGATAGGTTTATCCATAATGGGTGGTAGTTGGGCTAGGTCACATATAAGAATTATAAATACATCATCAAAGCATGGGTGTTATTGGTGGAGAAATGTCTCACATAATCTACTATTTATCTTTGATAATAGCTTTGACCCCATGAAACTTGTATCATCAATGAGGAGGTATTTTATGTGTTTCATATATTCTTCAAATATTGATAGTGACTATTCCTTTAATGATTGTATATCTTTTAATGGAATCTCAAAGGTTGAATGTATAGTTGAGGCTTGTATGCTAATGCAACAATTCTTGTACCTAAGTGATAACAAGTGAATCTTGTTTATACAATACTAAACTTTAAAGTGCACTCCTCATGTCATACATGGTATTTTTTTATATTCATTTCCTTTTAATTTGTGATTATTTTATCTTTGATGAGACCTATGTTTGTGTCACAAAAATACTTGTCAAGAACTATCTTACTCTAATAGAATGTTTTAAAATTTTCTAAATCTTTATTTTGGAATGATGTGGAGTTAAGGAAAGACAATAATTTTTCCCTCCTCTCTTTCAACTTGTATCCTTTGCAACGAGCAACATATGTGAAGGATTTTACATATTCAATTAGCATTATTATTTCTAGTTGAGGTCATTTCATATAGGAGTGTCGATAGCTAGGTTATAATTATTTTTTTTTGTAGTTCTTGTTAGTTAATGAAATAATTTTTAACCAATGTTCAATGATACATAAAAGATCTATTCTAAATAATAAGAGGTATTTTTTGGAGATACATGGTTCTTGTGCTCTTATATCATAATATATGATAATCTCTATCAATATTTTATGATATGCTAATAAAACTTGGTGTTTAGATATTTGGTTTATACATATTCCTGTTAGTATATAGACACAACCATTTGATTTATTTTTCATTTTACATGTATATTTTCCAATATATTTGAGAATAGGTATCTATGAAATGATAGCTTGGTAGTTTGAAGTAGTTGTCCATATTGAAATCATCTCTAGATTGTGTAAATATAACCTATCATCATTTCTTATAGGTTCATTTTTTTTGTCAGTACCATCATATGATAAGGTACAACTAATATGTTCTTTCAATAGAGCTTTGTATCTACATTCTACATATTGACCTTTTATATATACCCCTCACTACATTTTATTTGCTTTTGCACATTATTACTTATCTATTCATAGTCATTATACGTTTTTAGAGAAATCTTAGTTGTGTGTAGTAAGTGTTATCATTCCATCCCTTATTTGACCTATTGTTTATGATAAATTAGAGACATCCTAAATGGGTCTCCTAAGTGTCCAAGGAGGAAAAAGTCCATAAAAACCTAAGTTTGGAATTGTTTCTTGTATTTTCCTTAGTATTTTTGTGGTTGTTGGAGCTTCATACTTTTGTGGTTTCTCATCCCTTTATACTATCACTTCCACCCTTGACATCTTGTGAGTCTTGTCTATGTCTAATTATTTTGAAGTGTCAATTTTTTTCATCTTATCACCCCCTGTCAAACTTGTTATCTTGGTCATGCCTTCTCCAAAAATCTGACATCTTGACATTATATTAAGTCTTCATCAATTTTCCTCCAAGTGTTTCCAAGTTTCAAAGTTCCCAAATTTCCTAAAACCTCAACAAAAGAAGATTGAGGTTTCACCAAGTTTAACATGTCACAAATTTTACGAGTTTGCAAACTCTACAAATGTGCAATGAAGGGAGAAGAAAAAGTTCAAAATTCATAAGTTTTCTAAAAATTTGACAAAAGACAAGGAAATGGTTAAGGTTCTTCATGTCGATAAGTTCACAAACATGTCAATATGTGACATGGTTCATAAATTATCCATTTCAGAAGAAGTGCAACATGCCAAAAGAAAGAGAAAGAGAGGAAGAAAAAAGATTAAAAAATGACCAAGTTTTAAATGTTGGCAAGTTTGCAAGTCTCATAACTCACTAAAAGTGCGACATAGTTCGTGAAAGAACAAAAAGATTCAACATGACAAGAAATAGAGAAAATATAATAAATTTTAAATTGAAGAGTGTAACCTATTGAAATGATTTTAAATGTTTGGTGTCAAATGTAATGGTGTGGCTTCTATTCAATCACTCTCACCTACCCCTAGGATGATCCTGAAATGTCATTAATGTATTTGTATGCTCACTAGCTTCTAGATCATATTTGATCGCACATAGAAATCATTCTTTATGTAGATTGGAATAGATTCAAAGGAGAAAAATAACTCTCAACCGATACAACAATTATTACTACAGAGCCTAATGATTGATATGCTATCCCTAGGCCATTATTTCAACAAATTTCTTGGGTGATTTTCTAGCTTTTGCACTCAATTTCATGAACCATCAATGCTCAAAGGTATGAAAAAGATATAGAGGATATTTTTTCCACATTACCAAGTGATCAAATCAAATTTTGAAGGGACATTCTTCTATAGAGCATTGATGCGAATGATGGCTAGATAATGTGCACTCTTTGTACAACCTACCCATGATGGATCAGGAAATTTATTATAGATTTGGTGCTTTCCTCTAGGGGTATTAAGGATTCAATAGTCCTAATTTTCAAGAGAGTTCTTAGTTTTGCAACAAAATATAAGCAAAATAAAATTTATTTGTAACATGTTTTTAAGTTCTCTCTAGAGTTGTAAAAACTTGCCCAATGCCTTGCAATCAATAAAAAGTTGTATGTTTTCACATTTTCTCATCATTCTTGTATGTTGTATAATCTTTTATTTATCAACATATATTGTGGATCCTTCTACTTCTCTTACTATACTAATTAGGTGTTGTTACCTTCATGTATGAATGAGTGTTTACCTCTTTTGTGAGATGTATGTTTTTTATTAAATAAATAGGGTAAGGGCCCTGATCCCATACAATAACAACAAAATTGTTCAGTACAACAACAGCCAGACAACAACAACAAAATAAGAAACAACACTACATCTCCTCACCAACACCACTGAGAACAAGCATCAACCAATTCCTAAGGCATGAAAATAGATAACCCTATCTAGGTACCAATAAAGTTTTAATAGATCATACTATCATCAACCCAAAGATTATAATAAGGCGGGCATAACTTGTCGTAAGTTCCCAAAAAGTAAATAACCTTAAAACTAGAGATTAAAAGTATGTAAACATAGTTCGGGCTTACCAAGCCACTATCAAAAATAAACATTACAATAGAGCCAAAACACTAGTCGACCAAAGACATTAAAAGAGCAAAAAACAAGACACAGAACAGAGGATCAAGCTTCCTCTATAAGGCCCCAAGCCTTGTTTAGGTCTTCTATTATTTCCTTGAGGTTGTCCTTGGTCTCCACCTCCTCAGACCAATCAACTTCATCCATGTTTCCTCTTTTCCTTTGTTGCTTTTTGATCTTGCCCTATCTAGATATAGTGCCCATCACAACTCTTTTCATGACTCCATCCATCACTCTGCAAAAATTCTTGATGGCCTCCTCAAGAGCATGGAGCCTATGTGAATTATATTCTTTTTACAATATTCTTTTGAGTTGCTCCATACTCTCTTCAAGAATTTATGTATTTGTCTTTTCAATTTTAGTGTTTTTTTTCTTTCAAAATCTCACAATTGATAGGGGTATTAGTGGAAGTTTTGATTTCTTCCAAGTCCATTGGGTTTCATTTATGTTTCCCTTTTCTCTATAATTTGTCCCCTCATCCTCACCATGCTCCTCCTCCTTTTGAATTTTATTCTTCCTCTTCTTGACTAGAGTCTTCAATATCCTCGTACACCGACACCTCTTCCTCAAAGAGCTCAATTTCTCCAAAATTATCTAGGGCATACTCCTCCTTAGAGGAGGTATCATTCTCCTCCCTATAAACTCTCTTCCATTTCTTATTCTCAAGTTCCAAAGGGCCTCTATCTTCTTATCAACATAATTTTTAGTTTCCTTACCTATTTCATCTCCCTTGGAAGCAACCAGAGCAAGACGGGTTAACCTACGACCAACGGGGGTGGTGGAACCACTTTAAGGGCTAATGTCATGATCATCTAGAATTGTAATGGTTGGGGAATCCGATCCTGGCTCTTTTATCACCAATTTTATTTTCTTACTGACAATAGAAGAGAGGGGAGAAGCATTGCATTTTTCAAGGGTAATTTTAAGGAGTGTCATCTATGAGGGGTTCACTTTTTTAGGGAGAGGGGCCTTGCGATTTTTTTTCTTTCTTAGGGGAGTGGGGTCAGCTTTCCAATAGCTCAATTTTGACTAAGCTTTTAGGGGATGGATTGTTCTCAAGAAAATTATGAAAGGCATTCATTTGTGGGGTGGTGGCGAGGACATACTTGTAGATGGCCCTAATTAAACCCTGATGCGGGGGGCGGGTTAGCTCAATTAGTCAAGCTCTGCTGTAATGACGAAAGGAGGAAAAAATGTAAATTGATTTTCTCCAAATGTCAAATGTGGTTAAGGATGGGGAAATGGTATCCATGCACAAACTGAAATCGACCCTCTAAAGTGAAATATTTCATAACAAAATAACAAACATTGTGGTAAGGAGGTGGGAGTAACAACCTGGCATAACCATTTTGAAACCTTTGCGCTTTTTCCTTGGCTTCAAAAAAATTGTCAATATAGGTATTGGTAGCTCCTCGTACTTTTCTTGGTGATTTTATTTCCTTCATATTTGAGACCCATGGCATTAGCTATCAATTTAGCATCCACAGTAAAATGGATCCCACCCATGTCGACCTCACCGTCCCTCCAAGCATTTGCAAATTTATAGCTGAGCTCCTCACTATAGCCCTCCATAGCTTCAAAGTACGGGGTAAATCAATGCATTCAAAAAGACTCCAAAGCTTTGCATTCTGCCTCAAAGATTCATGTTTTCTTGGTTCCATTCTCTTTCTATGACCTCCCATAGTTTCCTCACTAGTAAGTTTGTCCTTGCACAAAAGCAGATAATCAACTCTTAGACCCTTCTTGTCCAAGACGGAAATCATACACAATTTAAAATTTTCAGCATTAATGGTAACTTGAGAACTTTTTATTTGGAATGGCGATGACTCAAACCAACTAGCAATAATTTTAAATAAATCATGTTGTTCACATGGAAATAACTCATGTCTTCCATTCCATCTTTTATTGGAAAAGACAACACCCCCACCATTAAGAAACATAATTATTCTTTTTTTATTGTACTCCATGCTATCGAAGTTGGCCCATGCGGAAATGTCATGTTGATAATCCATTGAAATATTTTGAGGGGTTTGGGTGGGTAAAATCATTATATGAAATCTTTCAAACTCCTTTCCTTTTTTAATCCTACACAAGGCTTCTAAAAACTCATTTCTTTTATGCTTCTGAAGATTTTTCATATTCTTGTCATCATTAGAGTACCCCAGCTCCCTACTCTCCAAATTGACCACAACCATTATGAGCAAGATAATGATTAACATAACAAGTTGATAACTCAACAAGTACCCCATCAACACTAATTTCTTTCTATCCATGTAGGATTATTTAAGAGTCCAGTTTTTTCTTTGAATATAATCTTTTTTATCTGACTTGGCAATTGGATGAAATTGCAATACACCCACTTCGATTGTCTTAAGTAGATATTTTCCATTGCATTAGCGACCATATTACCCTCCCTATACACATGGCCAATTTTATATTGCTGGAAGGTTTTTCGACATATTCTTACAATCATCCAAAATGTCCTTTAATTCCCAAGGAACATCAGCCATATTACTTAAATAATTTGTTATTAGCTTGGAATTGCCTTCAAAAAAGACTTTAGTGTAACCTTTGTCCTTCATACAATTTATTCCCACTCACACAACTTTAGCCTCTATCATATTGTTTGTTGCTATTCCCAGACCTCTATTGTATCCAACCACTAAATTACCTTGATGATCTTTGATTACTCCTCCCACTCCCACCAGACCAAGGTTACCCTTTGAACAAACATCACAATTGCATTTTATCCATCCCGAATCCAGAGGTATCCAAATTGTACTCCTTCTAATCAGTTGTTTTGTCTAGTTTATGTTAGTTAGATCTTATGAGATACCCCATAGTTTCTTGATTCACAACTCTTTGTAGGAAGGCATTTTCTTAGAAGGAGCATATTTGTAGTTGTTAATATTTTCTTGTATTTGTTGTCTTATAGACATGCATATCTCTTTACTGTTCTTTGCAGTATCCTTGAAAACTCTATTATTCTGTTCTTTCCACAATCCCCAAGTGAGGAATGGAGGAACTTGCCTCCATAAATCAATAATGATGTTATATGAATAGGGAAAAAAAATCCAACAGTCTAAACATCTTAACTGAAGAAGGAAAAACCCAATCAATTATCAAGTTTGTCATAAAGAAAGACCAAACCTCCTATGAGTAAGGACATTGAAACAACAAGTGTGTGATAGTTTCTTCAACTTCATTACAAAGGTATCACTTATTAACCAAGTAGAAGCCTTTTTTCTTAAGATTATCAAGAGTAAGAATCTTGCCATGTGCCACTGTCCACCAAAAGCAATTAACTCTAGGTATTAAGTTCTTGCTCCAGACCATTTTCTAGTTAAATTCCCCCCTTTGAATCAACAAGTATTCCAAAACTTCATACACAAATTTGATA
>VDFB02000015.1:522423891-522434915 GCA_007258455.2 Sequoia sempervirens
GAGAAAACCTTGTGATGCATTTTGAGAGTCTTCCAAAGGTTTGAGGGGATATGACTTTTCTTACAAAGTTGGTATGGGAGCCGGTGACCTAGGAGAGTTCACCTTGGGTAACCCATATCAAGTCTGAAGAGTTTATTGAGTTTTGTATGGTTTTATGATCCTGTCACTTTGATAATGGTTGATGTTGCACTTGGTTTGTGTTTATGTGGCTTGAGCCTTACACTTGATGTGGTTTTCATTACTCTAAAGTTTGTTCTAGTGTGAGATGGTGCATGCCTCACCTGATGCAGTTATTTTATTAGATTAGGTTTCTTGTGCAAATTGGCTTTCCTTTTTGTGTTTTCTGAGATATGTTGTTAGTAGGGGAGTGGCTCTTCATGGGGGCCGGCACACAAAGTGGTGCCTGGGTAACTCATTTGGAGTTAGTTTAATTAGTGAAAACTAAATCAATATATTAGGTAGTCTAAAACATTTAACTAGATAAATTATGCCTCGCTCATGGACTCAAGGGCTAGTTTAGACTTGGGGATGAGTCGAGAAGGCCTGGAATGGAAAGATCGCTATCTTGTCTTTATGAAATATAATCGATTCCGCATTGGATTGCATGTGGGGATGGGTTTCGTAGGAGGTCACCAGGGTAACCCAAGTTGGGGGCCGGGGCCTAGGAAGATTCACCAGGGTAACCCATGCAACATTGCGATGAAACTCCACCCTTTAACAACCATGTATGCTTTGTTTCCCTCTAAGTTATTCTTGGGCCCCTGGAAGCACATGTTGGCATTTGTATGTTGATGCTTTATTGGTTATTCCTTATGTTGGGCACATCTTGTGTTGGTTATATCTTGTGCTGGAGATTGCCTTATGTTATTGTGGATCTTGTTGTGAAGCCTTGTATCCTCGTTTTGTTTGATGGTTATTGTTGGGGTCCTTCTTGTCATCTCTTAGCATGGGGGGTGGGCCTTAGGGTCCACGTGGTTGGGTGGAATGTGCTATGCACCCCATTGGGTCCCCAGTCGTCGATCAAGAAGTGTGAAATTGTACCTTGCAGTGACTCCTGAGTTGAACTAGAGTTGGATCCAGTATTGCAGCTTTGTACCCCTTCATTTCAAATGTATCATTCCATTTTATTGTATCTTCCCCATTCATGTTGGGAAGCGGCATTGTAATATTGTAATCCTTGATTAATGTATTGTCCATGTTCATGTTATCTTATGGTTATTGGTGTATACTTACCTTTCATGTGATGTAATGATGTTGTTGTGAAAAGTAATGCAGTCATGTAAACCCGAGGGATTTGTTATATGTAGTTCATGTTTAGTTTCATTTCATGTGATATATGATTATTATGATGTATGTTAGTACTTTTAAAAAAAAAAATTGGTGCCATAAATTTTAGATATATTATTATCATTTGGGGTTGCTTGGCGGGGCATTACAGCTTGGTATCAGAGCATAAGTTAATACACTGGGGCACTATGAGCCCGTTGTGTTGACCTAGCTGCTCGTACTCGTAAGGGTGTGTCAGTCTATTTGTGTATTCTGTACTCAGTTTCCCTAGTTTGTCTCTGGGTGATGTAGGTCCAATGGTGCAGAAATCTAGTGGAATTGATAGGACCCTCGGTGTAGTGTGCAATGCACCGATATCCTTCCTACTGGAAATGCATTTTGGAACTCTTGTGATACCCTTGAGTTGCTTTGTGGTGTCTCTAGTGTGAAGTGAATTTGAGTGTGTATGTGGTGGATGTGTGTTAAATATGAAATTATGTGTGTTTTGAAGTGATAATTATGTTTTTGTTTCTAAAAAGGCCATAAATTATGATCTTGTGACACATATATTGTGAGATTTTGCATTGAGTAATGAATAGAATGTAGTACATGATGTGTAAATGATGAAGTTTAACTAGAAATGTGTACCTTGGCAATGAATTAGCATGAATAACTAGTGCTAATGTGTTATGTTTCCATCTTAGTTTGTGGTTTTCAGGTAGTCGGCTTTGAATATTGATGATGAAGGTAATTAATTGGTAATGTTTAACATGTGGATTTAATACTATGGTTGCATCTGATTAGTAATTGTTATTGATGATTGTTTATGATGTATCACTAATTGTAGAGTGTTAGAAGGATGATGTCGTATCACTCATTCATGAGAGGCATACGACACGGCAATTCCCTCTACACTAGGTTGATTTGATATATATATGGTGTACACAATGTTTGCTTTTATGCAGGATTGCAGGTAGTAAGCCTCGATTCCACCTGCTTTGGCAGGACTAGGCAAGCCTCATGAAACCCAATGGGAATAATGTGGAAAAATAGAGTTGACAAGAAAGTTTCCCCAACCTTGCCATCATCCTTGACAAGGATGAGTACCTTCAACTTGTAACCCAGTCGGTATGGTTTTTATGTTTTGAAAGTTGTTTTTTTTTGGGTGTCTTCCATTATTTGATGATGTCATAATGCTATTGTTGGAGTTGATGTTGTTTTCAATTGTGTGCATTTTCCTTAGCCTTGCGACTTCCAGGAGTAAGTCGAAGCCAAGGGGGGGAGGATGTAATGACCCTCCATTTGTGTTGTCCTTGAGTTGCTTACCGACCTGCTGTGAAGTCGAGTATTGATTGGTATGTTGTTTGATTAATTGTGTTTTGAAGTGTTTAAATTTAAGGGGCTTTATAATGTTGCTTGCTTGAAACGTATTAAATAAAAACAAAAACAATAAATAATAAGTGGTAAAATAATTATAATTTAAATTGCTATTTTGCATTGAGTTATGAAATTAATAAAAAAAAAATAAGTGTTATAAGCCAACACGTTGTGAACAATTGCGGGTGGATAAAGTCAATCAAGTGGTTACACTCACTTAAGAAATCATAATGAAGAAGATGTGTTGGCGGAGAGTTAGGGCATGCAAAAGGGGGAGATCCTCCTGTATTAGTAGCAACCTATTTTTAGGAAGGTGCTGGCAGTTACGGATATGCATGTAATAGCAAATTAATTATTTGCTTTAAATAGAAGAAATGGAATGCTTTATGGGGATTCTTTGGTAACTGAAATACAACTAATTTGGATGTACTGCATGAAAATATCTCTTCTTGTCGCAAACATTGAAAAAATCTCAGCAAAACTCATTGAGGGGTCGGTTACAACAAAATGGTAATGGATCTTTGATGTGGGGAGTGGAGAAATTGTAACGGTGGTATTTTATTTAGTAATTAATGTATTTGTCACGATGGGGAAAAAGGATGAGGGAGAGGTTGCAAGGGTGGGATTACCACGGGAGATGGGGGCGGTTGGAAGAGGACCTCTGCATCAATCGGTCGACCTAATCGGTTTCTCTTGTCCTCAAAATTTCATCTTGATCTACACATGCTAGAAATAAAGTATTAGAAAAGAAAACTTTTGAATAGATCATCAAATTAACTCTTGTAAAAGGGTGTATTCGTGGGTTACCATTAATCTTGCTTTTTGAGCTTCGATTTGTTGCTCTGACTGCGAATGTTGATAGAATCTATTGAAGTTTTGTTCTGCTTTAATCACATAACTAGGAATTCCTCATAAATTAACTCTCTTATCCTGGAATACTCCATGAAAGTATTTATGGTATACAACTTCATTGCCATTAGGAGTGGACATATTTTATCTAGTAGGATACCATATCCATTTACTTAACCATTTTGGGAATATGTATTCTTTTCCCTGTTAAATTTTGAAGATAGAATATTGCTAGTGTATTTATCTATTGTTTGTTGGTTTATCCTGAGGTCTCAATCTAGCGTTGTAACTCTGTAGACCAAATTATATCAATAGAGTTATTGTATCATTCTATGTCATGCTTATAGATGGTGCCATGTCACAACTACCGAGGGGGTGTTCGATTAAATGTTTACGTAATGCGACCTCCTTGTATTCCTGACATGTTTATCGTGGCTCCTTCTATAAATAAATTGAGGTTTCTCTTGAGTCACCAATGTTGCTTTCTCAGCCATGTCAGACTCTCTACTGCTTCAGATCGACTGTAGTTTTTAATCATTTTCACTGCATAGTTGATGTGCCTCAATTCCTTGAACCTGAAGGAAATTTTCTTAACCTGAATACCGCTAGGGAATTTCATTGTTAGCAAGTAGTTGGCATTAAATTTGGTGCCGGGTACATTGAAGATTAACCTTATAAAAGAAAATCCCTCCATCTTGCTAGCCTGTAACATTCTTGATGGAGGCTGCATGAAATGGAATCATGATGTTGTATATGGGTACCAGAACAACATCATCTTTCATATCAACTTGGATCATGAGCTCTCTAGAGAAGGGGATAGCTTCCATCACTATTTAAGCCGATTCACCTTTTTTTTTTACAAACTTCTAGATATTTCTTTCATTTGAAGCTGCACTATTTGTTAGGCATCTGGAGTTATCTTCATCTGAGCACAGACTTGAAGGAAAACTGGAGTCTAAAATCTAAATAGGAGAATGTTGACTGATGTCAGATGAGTTAAAACTGACTGTGAGTGTCATTGAAACTGATAATATAAACTTCATTTATGGTTGTTGATACAATGTGTTCTGCATGCTTGAAAATGATTCTGTCAATTGGTACATCCACCTAAATATATATATAAATATATCTTGAAATGTTTCATGGGTGCACACTTGGTTGTTTCATATAGACATCGTGAACCTTTACTTGTAGGTGCTCTTATAGTGATATACATGATTGGAAGTAGTGCCATGTATTGCTATAAGTTCAGTCTCTACATTAAACTATTCTCATGGCTTCTAGAAGGTACCTAAGAGAGCCCTCAGAATGGAACCTCGACTTGATATAAAGTTCGTTTTCCTTGCCTTCACTTCAACTCCAAATTGTTTTAGAAAATATGATGAACTATATTAGATTGTGAACATTATGGGTAGGAGATACATCCCTAAAGGCTTTGGAATTAAATTTCCTCCTTTTCAGATTTCCTATCATAACTAGCAGCCTTAACATAGTAAAACCATCAAAATGTAAGTCCTGTATAGATTGTGCATGGGACTCACCCAATGGACAACAACAATTCAGTAATAGTGCACGAAAATCTTGCCAACAAGGATGGAACACTAAAATGATAAAATCTCATAGTCTTTTTGACAAGTTGAAAATCAAATTTTGTTAAAGAGGAAAATTATCACATTCGTTCATGAGTAACATTGGATTCCATCATGCTTGAAACCACTTTTCATTGAAATTGACACAAATATTTAATTATAGAGATCTAAATGTTTATAAATCTGTATTTTGTAGATTGAAATAGAACTTTAGTTGATGTATTTGTCTGTAATAAATGAAAAGTTAGCTTAAATGGAATAGATTAGTTGTTGATAAGATGAATTATAATGAGTTATTATTTTTAGTATTGATTTCTTGATGGGTAAATAAGTCTTTCTTTCTTGTGGCTGGTTGTATTGTTGAATTGAATGTTACCTCATGTATTGTGATGTTTGCGAATTGAGAGTGAACTTTGTTATTGTTCTAGTGGTAGAGATGATCATTTATAGAAGTTGTTCTTGATTGAATAGTTAATGTGAGTTGTCTTTAAAAGTAAGCTTTAAGGTTGTAATGTCGGATTGTTTCCCTGTGGTGTTTATGTGGGTGACTTTGTAAGTGAGTTGGCTATGTTAGTCTTCTTTTGAGAATGAGGATTTCACTGTGATGTTGCCATTCACAATTTTATACTTAAATGGTGGATAGAAAATAGTTCTTTGTAATCTTGTTATTGTTGTCATTTCTTTGATGGAGCAAACCTTGTGTTAGCATTTTGAGATTCTTTCAAAGGTTAGAGGGGATAAGCTTATTTGCATGTGTTGGTATGGGTCCGACAATCTAGGAGGAATCTGCCTTGGTAACCCATATCAAGTGAAGAGGTTTATTGAGTTTTGTGCCCGGTTTTATGATCCTGTCACTTTGATAATGGTTGATGTTGCACTTGGTTTGTGTTTATGTGGCTTGAGCCTTACACTTGATGTGGTTTTCATTACTCTGAAGTTTATTCTAGCGTGAGATGGTGCATGCCTCTCTTGATGTGGCTATTTTATTGGATTACGTTTCTTGAGCAAGTTGGCTTTCCATTTGAGTTTTTGAGATATGTTGTTAGTAGGGGAGTGGTTCTTCATGGGGGCCGGCACACAAAGTGGTGCCTGGGTAACTCATGTGGAATTAGTCTAATAAGTGAAAACTAAATCAATACATTAGGTAGTCTAAAACACTTAACTGTATAAATTATGCCTCGCTCATGGACTCAAGGGCTAGTTCAGACTTGGGGATGAGTTGAGAAGGCCTGGAATGACAAGATCGTTATCTTGTCTTTATGAAAGATAATCGATTCCGCATTGGATTGCATGTGGGGCCGGGTTTCGTAAGAGGTCACCAGGGTAACCCAAGTTGGGGGCCGGGGCCTAGGAAGATTCGCCAGGGTAACCCATGCAACATTGCGATGACACTCCACCCTTTAACAACCATGTATGCTTTGTTTCCCTCTAAGTTGTTCTTGGGCCTCTGGAAGCACATGTTGGCATTTGTATGTTGATGCTTTATTGGTTATTCCTTATGTTGGGCACATCTTGTGTTGGTTATATCTTGTGCTGGAGATTGCCTTATGTTATTGTGGATCTTGTTGTGAAGTCTTGTATCCTTGTTTTGTTTGATGGTTATTGTTGGGATCCTTCTTGTCATCTCTTAGCACGGGGGGTGGGCCTTAGGGTCCACGTGGTTGGGTGGAACATGCTATGCACCCCATTGGGTCCCCAGTCATCGATCGAGAAGTGTGAAATTGTACCTTGCAGTGACTCCTGAGTTGAACTAGAGTTGGATCCAGTATTGCAGCTTTGTACTCCTTCATTTCAAATGTGTCATTCAATTTTATTGTATCTTCCCCATTCATGTTGGGAAGCGGCATTGTAATATTGTCATCCTTGATTAATGTATTGTCCATGTTCATGTTATCTTATGGTTACTGGTGTATACTTACCTTTCATGTGATGTAATGATATTGTTGTGAAAAGTAATGTAGTCATGTAAACCCGAGGGATTTGTTATATGTAGTTCATGTTTAGTTTCATTTCATGTGATAAATGATTATTATGATGTATGTTAGTACTTTTAAATAAAAATTGGTGCCATAAATGTTAGATGTATTAGTATCCTTTGGGGTTGGTTGGTTGGGCATTACAGCTTGGTATCAGAGTGTAGGTTCATACACTGGGGCACTATGAGCCCATTGTGTTGACCTAGCTGCTCGTACTCATAAGGGTGTGTCAATCTGTTTGTGTAGTCTGTACTTGGTTGCCCTAGTTTGTCTCCGAGTGATGTAGGTTCAATGGTGCAGAAATCCGGTGGAATGGATAGGACCCTTAGTGTAGTGCGCAATGCACCGATATCCTTCCTACTGGAAATGCATTTTGGAACTCTTGTGTTACCCTTGAGTTGCTTTGTGGTGTCTCTGGTGTGAAGTGAATTTGAGTGTGTATGCAGTGTATGTGTGTTAAATATGAAATTATGTGTGTTTTGAAGTGATAATTATGTTTCTATTCTGAAAAGGCCATAAATTATGATCTTGTGACACATATATTGTGAGATTTTGCATTGAGTAATGAATAGAATGTAGTACATGATGTTTAAATGATGAAGTTTAACCAGAAATGTGTATTTTGGCAATGAATTAGCATGAATAACTGGTGCTAATGTGTTATGTTTCCATCTTAGTTTAAGATTTTTAGGTATTCGGCTTCGAATCTTGATGATGAAGGTAATTAATTGGTTATGTTTAACATGTGGATTTAATACTATGGTTGCATCTGATTAGTAATTGTTATTGATGATTGTTTATGATGTATCACTAATTGTAGAGTGTTAGAAGGATGATGTCGTATCACTCATTCATGAGAGGCATACGACACGGCAATTCCCTCTACACTAGGTTGATTTGATATATATATGGTGTACACAATGTTTGCTTTTATGCAGGATTGCAGGTAGTAAGCCTCGATTCCACCTGCTTTGGCAGGACTAGGCAAGCCTCATGAAACCCAATGGGAATAATGTGGAAAAATAGAGTTGACAAGAAAGTTTCCCCAACCTTGCCATCATCCTTGACAAGGATGAGTACCTTCAACTTGTAACCCAGTCGGTATGGTTTTTATGTTTTGAAAGTTGTTTTTTTTTGGGTGTCTTCCATTATTTGATGATGTCATAATGCTATTGTTGGAGTTGATGTTGTTTTCAATTGTGTGCATTTTCCTTAGCCTTGCGACTTCCAGGAGAAAGTCAAAGCCAAGGGGGGAGGATGTAATGACCCTCCATTTGTGTTGTCCTTGAGTTGCTTACCGACCCGCTATGAAGTCAAGTATTGATTGGTATGTTGTTTGATTAATTGTGTTTTGAAGTGTTTAAATTTAAGGGGCTTTATAATGTTTCTTGCTTGAAACGTATTAAATAAAAACAAAAACAATAAATAATAAGTGGTACAATAATTAATAATTTAAATTGCTATTTTGCACTGAGTTATGAAATTAATAAAAAAAATAAGTGTTATAAGCCAACACGTTGTGAACAATTGCAGGTGGATAAATTCAATCAAGCGGTTACACTCACTTAAGAAATCATAATGAAGAAGATGTGTTGGCGGAGAGTGAGCACATGCAAAAGGGAGAGATCCTCCTGTATTAGTAGCAACCTATTTTTAGGAAGGTGCTGGCAGTTACGGATATGCATGTAATAGAAAATTAATTATTTGCTTTGAATAGAAGAAATGGAATGCTTTATGGGGATTCTTTTGTAACTGAAATAAAACTAATTTGCATGTACTACATGAAAATATCTCTTCCTCTCACAAACATTGAAAAAATCTCGGGGAAACTTATTGAGGGGTCGGTTACAACAAAATGGTAATGACTCTTTGATGCAGGGAGTGGAGAAATTATGCTTGATTGACATTTTATATAATGAAATTAATGTGTTGTCGCGGGGAAATGGGGGAAAGGATGAGGAAGGTTGCAAGAATTTGGGATTACCACGGGAGATGGGGGAGCGGTAGATTTGGAAAGAGGACCTCTGCATCAATTAGCCTGACTAATCAGGTTTCCCTATCCTCAAAATTTCATCTTGATCTACACATGCTAGAAATAAAGTATTAGAAAGAAAACTTTTGAATAAATTCTCTGAATTAACTTTGTAAAAATAGGGTGTATATTATGTGGGTTATCGTTAATCTTGCTTCTAAAACTTGATATGTGCTCTGTTACGAATATTTGATAGAATCTATTAAAGTTTTGTTCCTGCTTTACTCACATAACTAGAGAATTCCTCTTAAGTTAACTCTTATCCTTGGAATGATTCCATTTTACTGCATGTAAGTATTATGGTATACAACTTCATCACCATTCGAGGTGGACCAGATTTTATCTAGTAGACTACTGTATCAGTTACTAAACCATTCTAGGAATACGTATTCTTTTCCCTCTGTTAAATTTTGAAGATCTGAATATTGCCAGTGTATTTATCTGTTGTTGTTAGTTTATCTTGAGGTCTCAATCTGGCGTTGTAACTCCATAGACAAAATTATATCACTCTAGGGATTGTGTATCATTCTATGTCTTGCTTATAGATGGCGCCATGTCTATCTTACAAGGGTGGCTCGGTTATATGCTTTGCATGTCGCGACCTCCTTGTATTCTTGACATGTTTATCATGAAAGCTCCTTCTCTAAATAAACTAAGGTTTCTCTTGAGTCACCAATGTTGCTTTTCTGGCCCAGGTGCCGGTCTTCATTGCTTCGGATCGACTATAGTTTTTAATCATTTGCAGCGTATAGTTGATGTGCCTGATTCCTTGAACTTTGAAGAAATGTTGTTAACGAATGCAGCTAGGGGATTTCAATGTTAGCAAGTAGTTGGCATTAAAGTTGGTACCGGGTAAATTGAAGATTAACCTTATAAAATAAAATCCCTCCATCTTGCTAGCCTGTAACACTCTTGATGGAGGTTGCATGAAATTAAATCATGATGTTGTATATGGGTACCAAAACAACATCATCTTTCATATAAACCTGGATCATGAGCTCTTTAGAGAAGGGGATAGCTTCCATCACTGTTTAAGCCGACTCACCTATCTTTATTACAAACTTCCAGATCTTTCTTTCATTTGAAGTTTCACTGTTTGTTAGGCGTCTTGAGTTATCTTCATCTAAGCACAAACTTGAAGGAAAACTAGAGTCTGAAATCTAAATAGGTGAATGTTGACTGGTGTCAGATGAGTTAAAATTGAATGTGAGTGTCATTGGAACTGATAATATAAACTTCATTGGAACTGATAATATAAACTTCATTTATGGCTGTTGTTACAATGTGTACTGCACGCTTGACAATGATTCTGTCGATTGGTACATCCGCCTATATATATATATAAATATATCTTGAAATGTTTCATGGGTGCACACTTGGTTGTTTCATATAGACATCATCAACCTTTACTTGCAGGTGCTCTTATAGTGATATACATGATTGGAAGTAGTGCCATGTATTGCTATAAGTTCAGTCTCTACATCAAACTATTTTCATGGCTTCTAGAAGGTACCTAAGAGAGCCCTCAGAATGGAACCTCAACTTGATATAAAGTTCATTTTCCTTGCCTTCATTTCAACTCCAAATTGTTTTAGAAAATAGGATGAACTATATTAGAATGTGAACATTATGGGTAGGAGATACATCCCTAAAGGCTTTGGGCTTAAACTTCCTCCTTTTCAGATTTCCTGACATAACTAGCAGCCTTAACATAGTAAAACCATCAGAATGTAAGTCCTGTATAGATTGTGCATGGGACTCACCCAATGGACAACAACAATTCAGTAATAGTGCACAAGAATCTCGCCAACAAGGATGGAACACTAAAATGATAAAATCTCATAGTCCTTTTGACAAGTTGAAAATCAAACTCTGCTAAAGAGGAATTATCACATCCGTTCATGAGTAACATTGGATTCCATCATGCTTGAAACC
>VDFB02000015.1:522435015-522636693 GCA_007258455.2 Sequoia sempervirens
CTTTTACAAAAACGCGTTGTTATTATCATTATCTATCATCATACGCCCTCCGTTTTCATTCATTTTCAGTCCGCCCTCATGAAAACGCTTTTTATCATTTATCCTTCATATCCCACGCGCCCTCTACTTTCCTTTATCTCACTGAAATTCGCCTTTCATCTAATTCCATACACCCCCATTCTTAAATTCCATTCAAAACGCATTTTCCACTTTTAAAATGCCTTATATATTGAAAACGCATTTTTCATTACGCCATTCCAACAATAAATTTTACTTCATTTCGTCTTCATCCGTCTTTTCAGCAATAAAGCTTCCATATACCTTTTCATTTTCATTTATCCACCTCAAATCCTCCATTGTCATTTTCCACAAAATAATTCACTTTGAATCAAATTTCGGGTTTTGAGAACCAAAATTGCAAGTTGGGATTTACAACTGGGGTTACAATTTTAAAAATTGCAAAATTGTAAAAATTGTTAAATGTCCAAAAAATCCCGACTGCCTTTGTAAAAATTGTTGAAGTCATTGAAAAACCCGAAATGCCTTAAAAAGCACAAAAGTTGACCTTTTTTTTGGACAAAATTCCAAATCCAAGCTAAAAACCTCTTTGTCTTGTTGTTTCAAGAAGACAAAACGTTGTTTTTGATTGCCATCATTCCATCAAGACCTGAATTCGTCTTCACCATTCACTTTCCATCATTTTTCTAAAGACCATTTCATTATCCTAGGGTTTTAGTTTCACCATGTCCACTCATGTTGATGCTGATGATGTTCTAACCTTATGGGATTTTCACCGCAGTCTTGCAGATTCCTGTTCAATGACAGACGAACCAACTTCTCCAATTAGCAAAAAGATGAAGTACAAATTTGATAAATATCAGAATGAGATTTCCCCATCTCACGTGGTTTCAAATATTGATGAAATCAAGGACACAGAAATTGGGCATGTTGATATGTCTGAGTTTCTTGGAAGAGCTGAGAAATCTACTTCTCCTGATATGCAGAAATTGCTGAGAAGTCATATTCATTTGGTCTCTTATTTTCCTGTTGCTGCCCTTGAGCCTGAATTCATTCTTGCATGTGCATCCCATTTTGACAGTCAATCTAGAACTATCAAAGATGATGACGGTAACGTAGTTATCAGACTTGATGCTGAGACAATCAATAGAATTTTCAGAGTTCCTGATGCTACTACATATTCAGAGATCACATTGAAGAGTGCTCACAAACATTTTGAGTAGAAAAAGAATGATTGTATCAAACATATCAATTCTAAATGGCTTCTCAAATCAAGACCTTGTGTGACCCGGATACCCAAGTTGTATCGGTCTGATTTTAAAGAGGAAATTAATGATATGATCACTCTTCTAAGCACAATAGCAGGGTTGAAGGTTTCTAATGTGTTTGAAAACTGGATGTATAAGTTCATGGTGGTTATTAGAAAAGCACAGCATCCAATATTCTGGGGAGAAATAATCAGTGACAGTTTGTATGAACAGCTTGCACAAGTCCCTACCACTCTTACCTTCTATATGAACTCATATTTGGTTTACATAGCAGCTTCATTAAGGCATTTTCCAGGCCTATCTCCTCAAGGTGACAGATCGTTGGTGCCTATATGGGAGTATTATGATCAGCTAACTTTTATTCCAAGTCGAGCGCATTATAGAAGAGTTCAAGATGCTTTCTTTGGTTATTTTATGTGTTTATTTGACAAAGCATTGGTAAGCAACAGGGTATCTGAGGCAGCTTGGAATAAAGTAAATGAGTATGGTTGCTTATCTCTTCAATTCCCTACATTCACTTATATGAGAGTCGGTTGCTTTGAAGACCAACCTTATATGCTTCCAAGGTATCCGACTGATAAGATTATTCTGATGGAGCTAGGAATGCAGCTGATGGTAGTGCATGCACGTCAAGTTTCACAACACAAGACTAGAGTCAGTATTTCATCACATAATCCATTGATAATTGGGAGGTATTCTTTGACAACTTCTTCAAGATCCAAAGCAATGGAAACTGAACTTCAGGAAATAACATTGAAAAGATTTCAGGCCAGAATAGATTTTGATTATAGAAGGATGAAAGATAAAATTAAAAGAGCCTTCACTCATGTGCACCGCATTGAAGACATTTGGGCAGACCTCCGGACAGAAAAAGATATATACATAATGGATTATTGTAGGCTTATATTGGAGAAAATTATTGATCTGAATCTGACCTTAGTTCCAGAGGGAGTAATTGATGATAGGAAGGTTTTAGATCCTAAATATGAAGAACAAGGAGTTGCTAATGCGCCCATTCTTGCAATCCAGTGGTCTCAAAAGGAATCTATCTCTATCTTTGATAGATTTCAATCAGTCTTGGCAAACACCAACACTTGGCTCAAAAGCATAGGTGTTAAGACTGTTAAAATCAAAGTTAGGGATGAAGATGATCCAGCTAGTCCTAAGGGATTGAAGTCAGAAATTAGAGAGAAATCAAAAGAAGGAGCTTCTTCTTCAGGTACTAGAATTAAGTTGAAGGTAAGTTGAGCTGCAGAACAACCATTGGAAAAAGATACTCTAAAGGGAAAGGATGTTAATCAAATGCAGATTCAGGTTTTGGATCAGCAAGAAGAAGAAGAGGTTCTTGAAACCTCTACCATTCTAAGTGAGATAACTCCTCACATTGAAGCTCCAATACCAGAATCAGCCATATCTCCTGTGTCCCCTATCGACAGTGATGTTGATTCCTTCTCCACAATTTTTGTCCCTTCTATTCCACCTCAAGAGACTAGTCATCAGTCCTTGTCGATAATGAATACACCCATGAGAAGCTTGCCCAATAACTTGGAAAGTATCTTTGATGCAAATCCAATCTTTTCAGCCATGTTAGAAATAACTCTCCCAGAGATTGATACATTAGTAACAAGCTTTGATTGTTTCATGGCTGATCCTAGTCGTAATTTGTCTTCTGAGCAAAACATAGTTGCTATACAAACCAAGGCACCCCCTAGAATTTATGTTGTAACACAAACTGAATCTATTTCTACGGAGACTATAGTTGCTATTTTAGATGTGACAACTTTGGATCTTCCTCCATGGTTGAATTCAATTGCTCCCAAAAGAAAGAAACAAGCATTGTCTCCTGATATTTTTGATTTCCAAAAATTGAAGAAATCAAAACCAATGGTTGCAAAGAAAGCAAAAACAGTCTCACAAGTGTTTGTTGACAGCAATAAAATGAAATATGCTGAGATTGCAAAGCCTCTTGTTGATAAACCACATGAAGAGATGCAGGTGTCTGATTACAGGTTCACTAGGGTGGAATTGGGCAAGCAGACTCATGCCAATATGATGCAAGATGCTCAGAGTTCAGTAACGATTTTGGCACAAAGCTATAATGAACTTCTAGCCAAAAAGGAAAAGCTCAAGGAAGACAATGATCAGCTAATTTCAGTTATTCAAAGAATTGTTGGATCATCAGAAGCAGTTGGTTCTCTATCTGCAGCTCCTCCTAATGAATCAGTTAGGCAATTAGAAAGAATTGCACAAAAGGCCAAAGTAGTTGATTCGTGGGTAACTCAACTGATTGATCAAAGTATTCTAATGATTGAAAAGACCTTGCAAGTTCTCAAAAATGTCAGAATAGCCAAAATAAAGCTAAATCAGACTTTGGAAGCCTTCAAGCAGAGTTTGGAATCGCTTGAAAAAGATTTAAAAATATGGCATGAGATAGATCAAGTCAAGTTACAAATTCTATGCAGCAACTCAATTCTACCAAACAGAGAAAAGTACATAGAATTTGAAGAACTTATGACAAATAAGTCATTAGTTATTCAAGATCTTATCAAAGATATCTAGGCCACATTAGAAATGAATGATGAAGTTCAGCAGGATATTCTTTCAAGTTTTGAGAAAATCTCTTGTACAGTTTTGAATCATGAAGGTGAATTACTTGCAGCTGATTTAGTTACTACAGAAATGGCAGCCAATCTTCGTCAACAATTGGAATCAGAGCAGTTTACCATGAATTTGATTCACAAATTTATTAATCATCAGATAATCCTTGAGAAAATGCAAACTTCTTATGAAGAACATAGACTTGCAACAATCAGATACTTTGATGTAATCTTGAAGACTGTTGCAGTAGCCAAGAACACATTGGGCCCCGATGCAAATGAATTGTAGATGATCATCAGAAAATTCTTATCTTTCAAAGATAGGAATGTGACAAATTAAAATATTAGGTTGTTTTATATATTTTACTTTCGACAAATATATGTAAAAACAAATTTTGCAAATTGCAAGTGTTCTTTCCTTGCAATTTTGAAAAATGTAATTACGTGTAAAATCTTACAAAACAAATCACAATTTGGATTGTAATTTTGAATAAGTCAATTGCAATTAGTTATCGGTTGAGAGATTTTCTCAAGTTTGTTGAGATCCTCCCACCTTTTTCTCCAGACCTTCCTCCTATAAATACTTGAGGGGTCTATTGTAATTTGATATCTTTTTAGCAAGCAAGAAAACTCTGCAGAATTTTATACTTATAAAGTCTTTGAGCTTTATAGTTGATAATTGTGAATTTTCAAGTAATATCAAGAAGTTGGAATTTCAGACTTTGAGCTGAATTCTCATTTTGCATCCTTTATGTTCTTATGTCATTTTGGATCATCATTTTGTGACTACTTGAGAATTGTAGAATATTGCTGAAGAGAGATTCGATTTAAATATCTGCAGTCTTTGTGCTGTAAATGTGAAGATTGAATTCATAATTAGTATTAGAAATTGAGAAGAATTATAAGTCTTTGTGCTCGTAGTAGTTCTCATTTAGAGTAATCAAAAGATACATCGTAGTTACAAACTTTGTACTGTTTTGTGTTGTATGTTTTCATTAAGTAATTATTCTGAAAAGGGTAGATAGGATTTCATTCCTCAAGACTTTGTGCTTATTGGTTGTTTTCCCGTCCTGGAGGAAGTAACGGAAGTCTTTGTGCTTTCAGGAAACTGTATTTCCTCTTTCTTAATTTCACTGTATAGCTGTTGTAATAAGTTTCATCCACATATACTATTTCTTTTCTGTGAAGAGAGAAGAACGTAATCTTTCCTGAAATAAGAGGAACGATTGCTGTCCTACCCATATCAGTTTTATTTAGTTAAAGGGGGAGCCTATCCTAAATTAGGAGAGTTTAATCTCACGTGCTGTGGTTGAAATCATTATTTTTGTATACTTTCACAAGAATACAAAATTTCCAACCAACAGAATCAACTATAAATCCTCCTTAGTAATATTGCAATCTTTAGATGTGTTCTTAGTTGCTTAATGTTGGAGATATAGTCTTGGATGTGGTCAAAAAAATTTGGATCAAGATTCATCAAATCATTATCAATTTGATAACCCCTAATCTTATCATTTTTACCATAAAAAATTTCAAGAGTCCCCTAAGCCTCGTTAGGTGTCTTGCAGGATTCAAGATGAAATTGTAAATCAAAAGAGACTAGTGAACAAATGTAACCAAGAGCTCTCTCACGATTGATCTCCCATTTTTCCTTAGCATCAACATCAGTAGGTTCAGGAATAGATTCTCTTACATATCCTATGCAACCTTTTTCCCTTAGATAATTCTATACTAATTTTTTCCATGATTAATAATTATATGGAGTTAGGAGTTCAATTTGAGATTTCCCCATTGTACTAACACAACAAAAGAAATGAAAGAAATAAAAAAACAACAAGATCACCCCCCCCCCCAAAAAATTCACTCAATCAATGATCCCCCCCAGAAAAATATGATGGTGGAACTTTATAATTAGTGTGCTTACAATTCTGGAGTTATTACCAAAGTTTTACAATACATCCAATATTGGACCCAAATATTGAAAGTACAAAATAATCTCAAAATTAGAACTTCAAAATAGCACCATTGTGCAGTGCTTAGAAAAATATCAAATTTCAGAAAAAGAATCACCTCAATTTGAGGTCGTACGTGAAAGTTACAGTCGTTTGAAGTTCCAAAAATGAGAATTGTCCTTTAGATCTACTGAGAAAAGTGATTTTCTAGAAATCTAGATCACTTGAGAAAAAAAAATTCACCACTACAAATCTTGCAAAAATTTTCCCTAAATAAAAAAAAAAAGCTCCTAAAAAGGCCTTTGTAAGGCTGAGAACGAGCCTCGTGAAGTTCGCCTTCCAAACTCAAAAGCTCAACAGAGGGAGGGCAGAAATTTCAATTGAGCATTGACATCACTGCTAATGTAGTGATTACGTCAGCAAATTGTGAGCTTAAAATTGACGTGTTGGATCCCGTCAAAATATTATATACTTCCCTAGATGGAATATTCCCCCCGCTTCAACTTAAATTTGATGTCTTCTGAGACGTCATCAGTCAGCCTAGTCAAAGGAATATTCAACAGAGTATTGGGATATTCTTTGTTCTGTCTAATGCTATATTCTTGGGAATCAATCAAATTCTTCTTTTATTTGACCGATCAAAATAAATGAGGCTAGAATCTTGAAATTTCACCCTGGTATTTATAAACTTTACCTAGATGAATTTATTGTGACGTCAGATAAAAAAATATTGCATGCTAGAATTGCAGAGTTTCACCACCCGTATTTTGTATTCAACCCATGGAGATTTATGGTTGGGACCTGCCATACCCTGCTCTGCTTAGCGCAGGTACTCCGCAAAGTACCTTGCCTTGATTTTAATATTTTAAAAAACTTTTCCAATTTTTTTTTATTTTCAATTTTGCTTTTTAAAAAAAAACAAAAACTTTATAAATAAACCAAAAAAAATTGATAATATAATTTTGAGTAAAAAATATAATTTTACCTAGAATCAATTCCCTCTCGACATGCATGCAAGGGTTGTTAGAAAAAATTGCTCCCCAATTAAACTCTCTTGTCCAAATTGGACAAATTATATATGAAAATGTTTTGTCCAGTACTGAGGTCGACGCAGCAAACAAATGTTCAATGAATACCCCGGCACCGAAGGGACCGCCAACGGGAAGTTATCCGATGTCATGTAAGAGTTTATTCGCGAACTGAGCGATTCCAGATTCACTAAACCAGATGTTTCCGCCATGTGAAAGGAAAAGCGAGACGAACGAAACAGGGTGCCAGCCGGTTCGATATTACACCGTGTCAATATACAGCGTATATCACCCCTTTGAGTTGACGAGGTCGGCGCTTAACTCCGCCCGGCGAGCAGCCGATTTCATTGCATCAGTTGGCGAACCCACCAACCCACGAATGGAGTTGGCGCCCTGTCCGGCGGCGGCTGAACTCACCCCGCAGATAATGGCGTTTTTGAGGTGGATAAACCAACCAGGGAGACCCGAATCACCCGGCGTTATGAGAAGTTCAGCATGGTAAATTATTTTTCACGCACCGCGAATGTTCCTACATCTGTTAGCCCAGGAAGAGTTTAAAAACGTTATTCCATTTTAGTTCATCTGAATCTGGCAGAGTTTTCGGAAGATAGGTTTGGAAAGTGAAAAGAGGTCTGAAGCATTTGAATTTACTATTTTTCTCATCTGCAATCATCGTATGATCATTTGCCATTAAATGCCAACGAAGATAAACGATCCTAAAGTATTCTGTCGATAAACATGGTCCCGCAGTCAGTCCGGGACGAACTGACAGAGTTCCCGAAATTAAGGCGAAAGAATATGATTATGGGCGGCTGAAAGATACCATGGTTGCATCCCGCCACGTCTAATCGAAAATCCCAGTTGAGTTTTTTTGCATCTTTTGTTGCCCCTCTTGCTTGTTCATCTCCCTTTGCTCCAATGCTCTGGAAGGTTGCTCAAGTGCTCTAGAAATTCCTGCATGTGTGAGAAAGAGTTTGTTAGAGCAATGAAAGATCACCAATCAATATATATGCAAACATCCATAAACATATAGCCTAATCCTCATAAGCATCAAAATATTTTGCATATCACAAATGTCTAGGAAAATAGAAAGGTTATCATAAAGATCTATCATATATGCTCTATTTTTATCTAACATGTTTGCTCATTGTGCAGGTATAGGAAAAATTTGCACTGTTGTTCTTGCTTTTATTATAGCATGTGGAGTGAAATGGACTCCCACAAGGGTTGAGCCTAGCATGCTACCCTCTTGTTAAAAAGAGGGATGAAAGTGCAAAAGAATCACATTTCTCAACTGAGAGCAATTATCTCATCACCTGTGATAGTGAGTTCTCCTCACTATCATAGATGATAACATAATTGACCAATTGGTGCATAATAAGGAAGAACAAGTACAGTCATGAGAGGGGAAAAATTGTGATCAAGGTAGCAGTCATCATGAGCCCTAGTCTATAAAAGTGTTAATGTTTGTATCAAAGAACAAAGAAATGATGGTAAGAGCAGTCATACATAGTGACAAAACTAGAATGATAGTCCTCTAATATATAAACACCAATAACACCAATGTATACAAAGTGAAAATGATAAATGACTTTGAGTCTTGAGATGAACAGTCATCACAAGTTAGTGATCATTCACAAGACAACTATATGAGCACTCAAAGCAATATCAAGGGATGACTTGTTTAAGACACTATATCATTATCTAAAAAGAATGATAACAAAGACACTCTACTACCTAAGAGCGTGCTAGATGCTGCCAATTTTATTTCAAGAGTCATTCTTTTTGTTAAAAATGAATATGGTAGAGAAGATGGTGTTAAAAGTGATGAGAAAGCAATAGAGAAATTTTCCTTTCAGTTTGATGTATGACAATCATGGATTGTAGATATTGCAAATGAGAGATAGAGATTAGGAAAAGATTTGTTATTTCTGAAAGAGAGTTTCAAGGAGAAGCACACAAAAGGAACATGGAGGATGATAGTTTCTCATGATCAGAAAAGTAGAAAAGAAACACCATATTGTGAAGAACTTCATTTAAGTGGGTACAATGATTGCAAGATAAAAACTACACACATAATTGGTAGATCAACTTGGAACATTACAAATTTCAATCCAAATACTTTTATGATCAGTTGGATAATTCTTGTCCATTATTTTTCTATGAAAACTAAGCATGTGAAAGTATTTGAAGATCATAGGAGAGAGGTTCACCTAAGGATGAGGACATTTCTTTTTCCTCGTGGTATTGATTTCTTCAACACAATACAGTGAAGGGGTTTTCTTCTTATAGCAAAAACAAGTAATTATAAGTATGAGTATTTATGTTGATATTGATACCTCTGTAGGTTGTGGGCACCCACAGAGAACAAATATAGTGGTTTTCTATAATCAATAGAAAATGTTGAATAAACAAGGGCCATAATTAAACAATGTTTCAGTGGCAGATGACATAGTTTTTGTAAAGGAATTTGTTTAAGGAAAATTTGTGATGTCTCCATGAGAAGATATGTCAATCTTCAAGGGAAGCTAGTGTTTCAAGGGCACTGAGAGATAGTATTTTATGACAGTAATAACTTTTAGAGAGAAGAATTTCAATCTACAACACTAAATTAGTTAAGAACTCAAGCTTATTTAGCATATAAAGAGAGTGGTTGAAGCTTGGGTGGCCCTTGGACCTGCAAATTAGTGAAAAGGGTAGTGTTCATGAAGGAATGGAAAATATGTGGAGTTTTGAGTTATAATCGTACTGTGCAATGGAATTGAATAATTTTGCAAATCATTTTTCCTTCACGGGGTAGAATTTTCTTGTGGAACAGTTGACTTAGAGATAGCTCTCGTTTCAACTATCCACCCTCTTATGAAATCTCATTCATATTATAAACTTGCATGATCTTACCATAACAAGGTTGATTATGACACTATTGGTCACTACTACATGGTATCACAGTGGAATACATAAGAAATCAAATAGAACTACTTAATGATGGAGTCACGGCTTGAATCAGACCTTCAAAATTGAAAGAGCAAACAAAGAGCTTAGGGTTTCATGGTAACCCACAATATTTTTTTTGAAGGTCCAAAAAAATAGTGGATTAAAGCATTTAGTGTTTTGCACAAGAAAACAATAAACAACATCCTCTCTTTTTTTGCAAAAATAGAGCTCGCATTCATATTTGCATTCACAAATAGAGGAAAGGATGCAAATATTTCATACACAGTCACTTACCTAAAGATGAAAATCATAGGAAATCCTTAACTTTCCAACATAGAAAGCCATGGTGGCATCCAACACAGGTGGAAATGCAAAATGAAAATGTGCTCTCAGTTTCTTGTTTTAGGGTTTCTTAACCCTAAACATTGGTTGATTAGGGAGAGGCTTTTTGCCTTTGTTTTTTTTTAATTCTTTCAAACTAATACAATGGTACTATATGCCTTGGATTTTTTATTTCCTTTGCATTTTTGTTTTGCAAAGATAAACCCCCCTTTAAGACTTTTATTTTTTATGCCTTGATGCCTTTTCAAAATATGGCTAAATCACAGCCTTTATTTTTTGCAATGTGAAGCAAATGTCAAAATGTAAAAAACATTTATTAAAGTGATGATTTATAAATCACTTTAAATGTTATATTTATTGCATAATAGAGCATGTGCTTTCAAGAATGGGTCAAGGGATGTAATTGGGGCTTTATGACTGAGTTGAGAGCATATAGGGGAGGTTAGACAACACATGCCAAAAATATAGGCTTGTTTGACCTAGTTTGGAGAAAATTTAGGGTCTTTTAAAGCATAGGCAACTCATGTGTTTGATTTTCTTGCATCAATTTGAAAATGTAAAAAGATTATTGAAGTGATGAAATTATAAATCACTTTATTTAATGTTTTGAATATTCAAGATAGAGGTGTGTTGAACACACCAAAGGTGTGAGTCAAAATGGTTTGGAGATAAGGTTGAATAATGATGAATCATGCCAAACATGTGGAAAGTATGTGGGTTGTCTTTGACTAGGTTTTTGGAGGGAATGAGAGCATCTAGGAGTAGTTTCTCATGCTTTTATTGTGGGTAAGGTCATGGCTTGAATTTTTCTTCACTTTGGAGACATTTTGGAGAGGTTTTGGGGGCTCTTTTTAGGGTTTTTGGTTATACATGACCAAGAAGCCTCTAGAAGTATGTGTGTGGGGCAAGATTCAAAAAAGCATAAGTAACTTCAAACATCAATTTTGAAGTTAGTTCTTTCTTCTTTCAACATGTATTATAGCTTATTTTGGAGCTCTTTCAAGCAAAAGACAACATTGTGACTCAATATCAGACATGTACAGTAGTATGTAACACCTTTTTTATCAATGAAATTTAGTGTTTTACCTTCTTAGAAGCTATCTCATTGTGTGCAGTGTGATGATGGATGAATATTCTTGTGAGTTTTGATAATTCCTTTAATTTTTATCTCATTTTAGCACCTTTAGGTAGAAGAAACATTTTTTTTTTGCAAGTTGTAAGTTGTGTAGTGGTTCAAATAGCTACTTTAGTTGTGAAAGAACTATTTTCCTTCAAAAGTGTTAAGAGAACCAAACCTCCTTGCAAAATATTTATGCATTAATATATATAAATATTTGAGTTGTGTTAAATTAAGTTGAGATTTGATCAAATTGTGTGTTAAAACAATAGTATAAATTATGAGAAAACACATTTAGGTGCATCACCATAAGAGTTTAGTTTATTTTCATGTTACTTCCTTCCCCTTTTCCCAACAAGAGAATTAGATTAGGTGAGTACCTTAGCATCCAACCTTCTCTAGAGGTTCATTCCAAGTTTAGGAAACCCACAGGCCTAGAAATGTTCCCATATTTCTCCAAAAATGCTAAGTTTTGCAACTTAGCAAGGGTGAAAATTTGAGAGTTAACAAAACCTACACCAATAACAACTTCAAATTCAAATTTGAAAGCCTTAAAGAAGCCCCAAAAAATCTAGAAAAGTTAACAAAACAATCTATGATCATTTTCGCAGTGTATATATCTTCAAGATCTTTCCAACAATATTTTATAATAGCAAATTGAACACCCAAATCAAAAGTTATGGCCCCAAGAAGCTACCCCACTAAAAAGTGAATTTCATTAAAATATCTTCCTAGGAAATAAATCGGAACGCTGGATTCTGTGTTGCCAACACGGGTCCGTCAGCGTCCTGCTGGCGTGGAAAATCCGTTTTGCCATTTCACGCTTCGGAAGGTTGACGGTATTTCGAAACCACTGACGCAACGGAAACAGCTTCCCAGAGCGCAACAGCCCCACACCATCAACAAACCTCCCACTGCCGCTGGGCCTGTTGCCTGCCCGGCAGTGCAGTCCCTCCCATGAGGAGGAGTAGAGAGAGAGAGAGAGAGAGAGAGAAATGAGATAATAAAATAGAGAGGGGCAGAGAGGATGGAAGGATAAAGGGGAGAAGAGGGAGACAAGAGAGATAGATAGATGGAAGGGGTGGAAAGGAAGGAAGGGTGGACAGACATGGATAAGAATGGATGAGGAGATCTAGAGAGGAATAAGTGAGATAGAGAGGAAAAGAGGGAAGGAAAGGACAAATAGGACAAACAAATAGATCTGGATTGGAGGGGGGGGGGAGAGGAAGGATGGACAAAGAGGAAATGGAGATGGAGGATCAGGAGGAAAGGATGGATAGAGGAAGGGTGGAAAGTAACTGAGAGAGAGAGAAATAGAGATATAAATAGATAGACATAAGGAGAGAGGGGAGAAGGATAGAGGGAGAAGTAGAGAGTTAGGAGAGGTGTGTAGGGGATTTTCGATTTGTGGTTGGATGAAAAGTACTAAGGTGATGCTCTTCCTCTTACAATTGATGTGCCAAAGACTTGGTTTATTGGAGACATTGCATTCAATTTCATATATATAATTAAATTACTATTTCCATTTGAGATAGAAAAGACATGGTTTATCAAAGATATTGCATTTGATTTCACATGGCATTGTATTAGCTATTAGTATTTCACGTCCATGGTAAATGTATTGTAAATGTTATAAAAAGATACTCTTGTGAATATGTAATAATTGATGAAAATTTATGTACTCTTTTTATAATGAAATGATGATGTTAGATTTTATAGTAAATTTTGACAAAGCTCCTATCTTATAAAATGAGTGTGAATGTTGAATGAATAAGAAATTGGTATAATGTAAATGATTGAATCGTTTACCTTATGTTGCTATGTATTCTAAACACTTTTGTACCAATTTATTTTATAAAAAAATGAGAGTTTTTGTAGTTAATAAACTAATAGGTTTGTTACAAAATCTTAATTTCATTTATTCTTTAATGGAAATTCATTATTAATTTTAAAAGTATGTTTAAAACCCAATTTATTATTTAATTATCATATTTTAAATTTGATTGAAAGTATCCAAAAAAAATTAACATGTAATTTCATGTTGTACAAATTTAAGAATGCTTGATTTTGATAAGATCACATTTAGTTCATTATTTTGACAATCCTTGGAGTTGCATCAAGAATATCATTTTCTTAATATATCTAGAAATAATTATATTTTATTAACACATTTCATTGAGAAATATTTTTCAAAAGCCTTATTGAAACATACTTTTGTAAATTTCAAATGATCATGAAATTTTATAAGACCACATTTTGTTGAGACATTTTGTGAAACAATTTGGGTGCCTCTAATATACTACCTATTGAAAAAAAATTGAAAATACTACAATAAAATATTCTACAAAGTGTATGTAAATCTGAAATATGTTTATTTATCTAAGATTATCATAAAGAATATTATTTAGATGCATAAATTAGAAATATTAATAAAATTAGCAAACTATGTAGATAGGATCTACATGGAGAAACTCTTTTAGGAAAATAATACCTCTAGTAGAGAGAAAAAAGACATGTATTAATATTCAAAATACATGAGACAATATCAACCCTAGCAACACTTTGGCAATGCATGTGTACCTATAAACAATGACATTAAATATCCATATCATACCTCCAATATATAGGAAAGGAGAGAGGCTAAACCACAAATAGTTTTACCAAAACCATGGTATCATGCAAAAACCACATGAACATCTTGGAGAAAATCTTTCAAGAATAGTAAATGAATCAAATAACTTTACATGGCTGTCATATCAACTCAATTAATGAGTCACCAAATAGAAAATATAATTGTAAATGAATCTTTGATTGATAACTCCCCAACATCTTAGATCCTCAAGTATACTACTATATTTTTGAGTCCACTAACTCATGTGGACCATATCCCTTAAAATAATATTATCCACTTTTTCTTCTATTGTGTAGGAATGAGAAAGTCTCTTAAATGACTTCAAAGTCAACTATAACTACCACCATTGTGATCCACTTGCTTTATGAATGTGTATGACAACAAATTCCTAGAATATAGGGTAACCAATATTATAAATTATTTCTCCAATTACACTCTAGGTGTCAAAAGTACATCTTAGACACAAAAAATATACATAAGATCTTACAAAATAAATGACACCTTTATCCTAACATTACCAAACATTATATTCTTTTGTATTATGATAATCACAACTATGACTTTCCAACAAATCTATTTTTTCAACTATCATGTCATATTATGTTTCTAAATCCCTTTAAAAAGTGTGCAATTCTCTTTAATATATTATTTTATATTGATATTTTAAAAATATTATATTTTATAAAAAAAATTGAAATATTTTATATTTGTTTTCTATTTTTTTATATTTTTGCATACATTTTATTAACTTTGGATCAAAATTATAATCACCATTACCATATACAAATGAAAACTATAAGTTTTATACTTATTTTCTAATTTTATATTGAAAACTATATATTATATTTGTTTACTAATTTTATATTGATATATTTTTAAAATATTATATTTTATAATATTTTTTTGAAATATTTTATATTTATTTTCTAATTTTTTATATTTCTACATACATCTTATTAAATCTAGATCAAAGTTATAATCACCATTAACATATACAAATTAAACTATAAATTTTCAAACCAATACTACCATCTAACTAGGAAATAAAATCCCTTAAATCAAATCAAATATTTTCTTATATATATGTTGAATCATGATATTTAAATTAATAGCGTAAATATTTTAAATATATTTATTTAAAATGCATGATATATTAATTTTGAATTATTTAATTTTATTTTTTTTAGGAATGAGGTAGTCCAAGAAAATCCCTTAAATCAAATCAAATATTTTCTTATATATGTTTTTGATTAGAGGTAAATAACAGGTTTTGAAGGGGCCCAAAACCCTTTACAAAAAAGGCAGTTGAAACAAAAGAGAACTACAATAAGTAACAATCAGCCCAAATGCAGTGAACCAACAGCAAAAAGTCAACCAAAAAGGAGGATCACACGGGCATCAGCATTACATATTCTTTAGTATATCTATTGCCTCCATGTCACATGCTGCACCCTTCTAACCATCATCAAAGGCCTCAAAAATATCTTTCATAGGTGCACCAGCCACAGCATTGGTCTTGTTATGGGTCCTAGCCCTAGGCCCACCCACATTTACCTCAAAAATCAAAAAATTACTCACATCATCACCCTTATCACCAAACAACTCACCCTCCAGCAGGTTACCAGCAACACCAATCTCACTAGACTGGACAATCTCCTTGCATTTTTAGTAGTTTGAAAAGGGGAGGCAATACCAACAGAATAAAAAATACCCCCAAATTTTTCCACCTCCCCACCCTTATCCATGTTAGCATAAAGCTTCTCCAACTGAGTTTCAAGGGAGAGAACCCTACCTTCAAGATTTTGCTTCATGATAAGCATTTCATCCACCACAATTTTTAGAGAATTCATCAGATTATCAATCTAATTCTAGCCTATAGACTCATCATCTTTGCTAACCATACCATGAACTTTCACATTGGTCATATTCAATTCAAGGAACAACCATCTAAATACCTTATAAAAAATGATGGAACCCTCTCTAGTAGTTCCCAAAACATCAGAAATATTTTCCTTATCAATGTTGAAGACGCCCTTACCTAGAGAATCCTCATGAGAGGAACTTACCTTATCCTGGATGGCAAATACATCCTTCCCTTTCCCAGTATTTGTCAGAGCTTGGATTCTTTGAATAGACTCCACAATTCCCGCAGCAACCACCCTTCTTTTCTTCTACATTTCTAGGTCCACACCAGGAGAATCTTCAACACCCTTCCCCACCTCAGCCATAGCCTTCCTTTCCATCATCAAGCCTAGCATCTCTATCGGAGAATCCTTAACACCACATCCACTCATAATCTTAAGAGGATACTTCATCTCCAATAGTTGACTCAAGGACTTAACCACCAGCTTCCTATTGCTTCCCATCTCAACTTCCTTTTTTTGCTTCAACCCCAAAGTAGGCGGAGGCGAAGAAACCTCACCAACCTCAACATTCTACTCCTTCAAGCAACTCATTAGCATTTCAGCACCCGGCTCCTCACTACAGGTTTCATAAACCTTGTTAGGGATTAGCTCAGGTCCTTTTTAGACTTCCCAAGAGCAAGGGGGTATGTGCAAGATCATGATGGGACAAAAAGTGGCAATATGATGGGTATTTGTAGGGTATGTGGCTGACGACTTTTTTTACCCAAAATTAATGAAACAAAAAGGGTTTTTAAAGGAGATTCTCAGCTTTCCACCAATATAAATTATGCTTTACTTTGAACTTAATAAATAATTATTATTCATTTTCTATTTGAATGGCCACCTCAAAGCTCCCTGGATCGATAGTTGATTGAAAACATCTTATAGCTTTCAAACGATATCACATTTTTGAATCTGAAAAATGTGTCACATTCTATGCTTCCATATACTATAGGATTAAAAAACGAAATTTCATGAAGTTTTGACCGTTAAGGTGGTTAGATGTATCCAGTTTTATATTTTTTAAAAAAGTTGTACGTCATAATTAAATTACTTATTTGGAAAAAATAGAAAAAATATGCATCACATCCGTGCATGAGTCCCTCTACTCTGTATCTAAAATCTTATAAAAATATCATCATTTTTATTTGTATATAATGTAAAGTATAATTCTACTTCTTTATTTTTTCCTTAAAATTTGGCACTACTAAAAATAAAATTTCAAATTTTCACACCAAATAGATTTTGTTTTTAAAAAACTTAGTAGTTTAGAAACTACATCCAATTTGGATACTAAATTATATTCTTACATTTTTGAAATAATATAGATAACTTATTCAAATTCTTTTTACGCCAAGTTTCCTAACTCTAATTTTTCTGAATTTTTTGCCACTTAAGGGCCTATTTTTTCCATGATGATCCTGCACATACCCAAGGGTATCCTCTTCCATGGTAGCGAGGGATTCTATCACATAATCAATGTCCTCTTTAGATTCTGACTCCTTGTCTAGAATGAGCTTTTGCTTCTTTCTCTTTTTTCTAGCTCGCTCCTCCTCAAAGACAGTATCATAATCTTCCTCTGGCTTCTTCTGTTTACCCTTAGGGGTAGAGATAGGCTTGACGACTTCAAAGTATTTAGCGTAATCAAAAATTAAAAGGATAAACCCCACATGCAAAAAAGGGTTATTCGGATTCTTCTTATGATCCATTAGGCTAGAGTCTAGGTGTAGTACCCCTCCGTTTATGCTATGCTTTCTGTTGATACTTTCTCATACTGATAGATTTATGTTGTTTTGTTGGATACTTGGATCGCTGATTTTGAGCGATGATGGATTATTGTGTGACATGATGTTATTCTGTGTGATGTTTATTGATTTCAGACATGACATGATTTAGCGTAGATGCTTAATTTCAGTTGTTATTGTTATGCACATGTTTATGATGGACTAACAACATGTATTGAGTCAGTTTTCTGTGAGTGTATTGGTGTGGAGAACAGAATCGCATCACTCGCTTGCGAGTGCCCTGCGATATCTGTTATTTTCTCTGCACGGTGTGTTTGTTTTAATGCTTGAGATATATATATATACATGTATGTACATTGTTTGTTTGTTTGCAGGATTGCAGGTACATGACACCGACTCCACCTGTGTAATCAGGTCTGAGCGTGTCAAGACTCAACCGAAAATGTTGAATGGGAGATAGTAGTTAGGTTAATCCTAGTCCCGTCTTTAACCCTAGTCTTAGTACAAGGTCAGTTTTTTAGTTTTGAGTTGTAAGTTGTGATGTGTTTTGTTGGTTAAATTATTTTCGAAAAGGTAAATGTTGATTAATTTTAATGTTAATTATTGTGTTTATTTATTGTTATTAATTTAATATTTAAATATGATTGAAATTTATTTATTTAATAATTTAATACATTAGTTAGTTTAATTAGTTAAATAGTTGATCTTTAAAAGGATTTAACTATTTAATTTAATTAATTAATTAATTAGATTAAATTATTAAGTGCATAAATTATATCGTGTTTAAATAAATTAGAAAATAAATTAGAAAATGTATGTAAAATAAAATTGTGATTGAAAATTAATTGTTAAGTATTTAAATAAAATGCATGCAAATTAATTTGTAAAAAAATTTAAAATAAATAACTAAATAAATTGCATGCAAAATTTAATTGGCAAAAACTTGCCGAGAAAGGGAAGATATTTTGATAACCTCTTCTCGACAAGTGTGCCAGTGCTTTTATGAGGTTGTTGGAAATTTGGTTACGGAGAGGTTATTGTGGATCTCGGGAAATTGTACGGGGTTATTCTATTGCCTCGGGGAAAAATATTCTGGGCACTGGCAAAAAATTATTTTTCTTCTCTGTGTGTTAAAATCCAAAATTTCTTAAGAATTGGTATTCCTCTCTGTTGGGGTTGTTATTTCTTTTAGAAGATCTTTTAAAGAATCTTGGTGGTTGAACAAGCTTTCTTGGATCTTGGGAAGATCTTTTGTTTGAAGAAGATCTTGGGAATTGCATGTTACAGGCAAAAGGATACATCCTTCAGGCAGCTATTATAAACAGGTATTTTTCTTGTGACATTGGTTTCTTGATTTATTTGCAAAGAGAATCTGTTGTAAATTTTCAACATCTTGACCATTGATTTGTGGAGAGTTTTATGTTGGTATTTGAAAAGAAAACTGCCTGTAAGAATTTTCAAAAAAAAAAATTAGTATAGCAACAGAAAGAATTCAAAATAACATTTTATCTGAAAACCTTGTAAAAAATTTTGAGAAACAAATTAAGAAAATGATTATGACTAGGAATTTGAAAACCCTGGCATTTGTTACTTTGGTAAATCATTTAAATCAAAATTTTCTTATTACAAATCTATGATTTCAAACAAAGGTGGTTTTGTTTCGAAATTTATGCCTTGTTTATTAAACCCACTGCATAAAGTTTTATTTTATTTTTTTTGCAACTCAAATTTTGTAAGTTCTATAAATTGCCGCATGAGCAATGAATTTGGGGAATCTCTTTATTTATATATTCTTTTAAAAAAGGAATTTCAGTATGGAAATTTTACCCAACAATATTTATCTCTTCAGTAAAAAATCAAAATTGTATTCTGCTGGCTTAATGCTACCAAAACGCTGGAAATGGTTAAAATCAGAAGGGCTAATTCAAAGTACATCCCGCGAAATTTTAACGAATTTTAGTTTATTTTAATATCATATCTGGGAGGGTCAAACCCTCCCTCCTTTGAGGAGCGAGTTCTTATTGAGTCAAGACACAAATGGGTTTCATTGAAGGGCTGTAGTCAGTCCGCCGTGTTTGCTCTGGAAATTTAGGTTTAGTTTATTTTTAATTTTGTGAAATTTGATTTATATCTTGGGGTTTTAAAAAAATTCGAAGGTTTTAAGTTTTATAATATATGATAATAATATATACTATATATAATATATTCATATGTAATTTAATATATATATTATATATAATATATAATATTACATATATTAAATATTTATTAATTGTATTTCTTTAAAACTAAGCTTTTTGTTGAGTTTAAAATATAAAGTTCAAGAATAGGGGAATAAAAAAATATGTTTATGTGGAAATTAGATTTATAGTGAAATTGTAAAAAAATTTAGAAGAAAAATTAAATGAAGTGATTATATTCCTGAGATATTATATAAACATACTGTTTTCAAACTGATTGATACATGGATTTAGTAAATCCAAATTTTAGTCGTGTAATTTGATGATTTGATTTCGGTTGTGTATTTAAATGGGCAAAATGGAAAAGAAAAAAAAAAAAAAAGTCTTCCAGATCAACTGGGTTAAGAAGGGCAGTATTGTTTTTAAAATATTTCTATTGACTTGGGTATGTACAAGAATTAAAAGAGGAGCATGATACTGTTTTGATTTGTTTTTCATTGTGAGATGTAATTGTGCATATGGTAAGCCCTAGTCATGTGAACCTAGTAACCTTGTTATGTTTAGGGGAGTGGCTAGTCGTAAGGGCCGACACACAAAGTGGTGTCAGGGTAACTTACGATTAGTTAAGTAAGTCAGTGAAAACTAAAGAAACACAGTAGATAGATTTAAAACATTTAAATAAGATATGCATGCCTCGCTTATGACTCATAAGCTACTACAGTTATGAATATAAGTCGAGAAGGCCTGGAATGGAAAATCGATGTCTCGTTTCCTTAAGGGACATTCGATTCCGCAAATGCATGCAATAGGGGCCGGGTTTCGTAAGAGGTTACCAGGGTAACCCAAGGATTGGGGGCTGGGACCTAGGAAGAAACACCAGGGTAACCATTGCATCGTTGTGATGACACTCCACCTAAAATAACAGTTAAACCTTGTGATTGTGTTTCAAATCAATTGTCTTATCTGGAAGCAATGTAACCAATAGTGCGTTTGTACTAGTGTCTAGGGTTAGTAGATTTGGTCTAGGTAGCCTTATTACTATCTCCTAGCACGGGGGGTGGACCTACGGGTACCACATGGTTGGGTGGAACGTGCACCTTACTCTGTTGGGTCCCCAGTATGATCATTGCATTGAGCGCTTCATGGATGGAGAGCTCGCACATGGATTCCTTCTATTTCTTCATCATTGTATACTGTAACTTGAAATGTATAAACATCCCTCAAATGTATAAGAGGAGATCATTTGTAAAATTGTAACTGTTATTTGAACTATCTCATCAGATGGATGAGCAATGTAATATCTTATCAATGCAATGTATGGATACGTATTTGTACCTTATTATATCTTGTAAGAGAATTTAAATTATTATGCAATGTTTACTTTATGTTATGTTTTAATTGGGAGCAATGCGAAATACTTAAGTCGCTTAAGGAAAACTCAAAGTAGTGTAACGTCGTTGTAACCTAAGAATGTATGCAACTAATTAACATATTATTAAACACTTTTAAAAAAAAATTATTACACTTTTATATCACCTTTGCAACATTCTTAGGTTATTATGACGGGGCATTACACTAGGGAAGCCAAAAGATAATAGGAAAAATAAATCATTTCCTTATGGCAAAAGTGATTAAGCATTGTGAAATGATAAGCATTTACCACTGAGAATCATTCTTCAAGGGTTATGTAACGCATAAGCTCCTTAGCCACATCCCCCCATAGTGCCTTAAGAGAACTCCTTTGGTAACCTCCAATTCTTGTTGTCCTCAAATCTTGAGCTACACCGCCTTTAAAGAAAATTTGCATGGCGGCCTATGTCTCCCTTTTATCTCTGAAGACTTTCTTTCCTTCCGTCGAAAGCCCCATAATGTTGGCTATGAAATCTTCAGTGACATCAAACTCTGTTCCACCCAACTTGAGAACCCTATTGTTCCAAGCTTTTGCGAACAATGTAGTAGTCTGTGGATTGTTGCCATGTAATCTCTCTAAGTATGCATTCAACCCACCCTTTTCTAAAATTCTCCAAACCATTGGCTTCTTCTTGAAAGCATCATAGGACAATGGTTCAGCTTGGTTCTTGTCTCCTCCATTGGCTTCCGAAAATGAAAAGTCTAAAATTTTGAGAAATTTGAATGTAATAAGAAAATACCTCGAGAAGGCTTTGCAAATATTTCCCACAATCCATGTGAAAAAAGAATAATGGAAAGAGTGATTAATGAACCTAGTGGATTGTTCCCTACAGATATCAATCCTTGTACCATTAGCTTGATCCAAATTTTGATTACCATCCCAAACCATAATAGCACACCACGTGATGAACATCATGCATGCTCGAAGCCTCACAAAATCATCAATCACTTTAAATTTAGCAATCATGATTAATTATGGAAATTGCTTCTATAGGGAGGGGGTTCTTCAAACCCCATTCCCTAGCTCCACTAACTCCTAGATTTGCAAATACATCAACAAGTTTGTTTCCCTCTCTTAATATATGAGAGATGTAATATTCATCAAAGGACTTAATAATATCAATAGAATCTTTGATCAAATTTTCTATAATCCAAGAGGAGCAACACAATTCTTGAAATTGTTTATGATATTGAGATAATCTCCCTCAATCCAAACTTTCTTAAATCCTTTCTTTTGTGCCAGTTTGAGACCATGATAATTTTCTTATAAATGTTAAATCATCAATTTTAAATTAATGAATAGTGTAAATATTTTAAATATATTTATTTAAAAATGCATGATATATTAATTGTGACTTATTTTATTTTATTCTTTTAGGAATGAGGTGGGCTTCTATAAACTGCACTTTTTTCACACAATTGGTAATGTTGGCACACACCCTCCAATACCACGGGGATGAGGAGAGACTAGACCTCATGACCTCTTCTGTGCAACAAAATTCTTTAGCCAATCGAGCTAGGCCCTCCACCCCATTTAAATTTACTTTATAATTATTTACTAATTATTTAATTTTATTTACATTATTAGCCGATAGGCTATTTTGTTTGAAGTTTCCATAGGGATTTTTGTCAGCCCAGTCATGAATTGGATTTTCGACACTAAGGGTGTCTCGGCCAATGGGGAGGTCACTAGGTTTTTTATTGGTGACGTGAACCTTGCTAATTATGTGGGTTGGTGGTTGTGGAGAAGGGTGTCCTCGATACGGGGAAGGTGAATGGTAAGTGTTTGTTGGCGCAAGTGTCAATGCATCCTTTCCTTGGTGTACAGTGGCGGTGGATGAAGTAAATACTCTATTCAATGTTGTCGTGTGGGAAATTATACTTTGATTAAGTTGTATTGTCGAAAGAGCCATTGTGGTGTTGCAGGTTGGAGGGTTGTAAAACTTTTGTGTTGTAGAATTTGTAAGTCATTTTTTATTGGTATTTTGCATAAATGAGTAATTTATTGTTCATGTCTTTCATTCTCTATTTATTGTTGTTTTTGATAGATGGTTGGAGGGTTTTAACACTGATGCACTGCAAAATGTGCGAGAAAGTATATTGATTAATTTTCATTGTTGAAAGAGTCATTATGGTGTGGGTTTGATAGCAGATTATTTATTGTTCATGTCTTTTGTTATGTGCTTTTGTTCCTTTTGATAATAGGTTAGATGGTTTTAACACTAATGTGGTACAAAATGTGTGAGAAAGTATATTGATTAAGTTGCATTGTGGAAAGAGCCATTGTGGTGTTGGTTTGGTAGTAGATTATTGTAAAAATCATCACCTTCGGCTCCATTTTATAGCATTTTGGAGGGTTTTAAGACTATTGTGTCACAAAATTTGTAAGTCATTTTACATGTGTATTTTGTGTGAATGATTAATTTATTGTTCATGTGTTTCAGTCTTTGTTTATTATTCATTGTTATTTGTTTGTATCTTTGTCGTTATACCCATTTTTGAGACTTCAAAGAGATTATGGGTCTGTATGGATGGTTTTATTGCAGTTAAATCTTTTTTCTTTCACCAAAAAATAGTGTTAGGGTTAGTAATTTGCATCTTTACATTTATACCCATTTTGCAGACTTCAAAGAGATTATGGGTCTGTATGGATGGATTTATTGGAGTTAAATCTTCTTTCTTTCACAAAAAAATATAGTTAGGGTTAGTAATTTTTTTGGGTTTTATTTTTCATTTATGGTTATTGTGCTCTAGACCCTGTTAGTCGTTTTACATGGGTTTTTTGCGTAAGTGATTAATTTACTATTATTGAAAGTGAAGAACCCAATTCAAGTTAAATGCATGTACTATTAATTATTTTAAGTTTCACATTGTTGTATTTTTAGATGAAAGAAAGAAGATTTAACTGCAATTGCTCCTATGGTAATGGGTATAATGCCAAAGATGCATAGAGATAACTGCAAAAAATAAAAAAAGGATGGAAAGTGTATGTATATGTATATGTATACGTATATGTATATGTATGTATATCTATATGTATGTGTGTGTGTGTAAATATATATATTTGTATATAACATACACATATATTTGTGTGTATATATATATATACATATACATATGTATATATATATATACATATACATATGTATATATATATACATATACATATGTATATATATGCATATATATACATATATATACATACATATATAGATATATACACATATATATACTTTTTTCATCTTTGGTGTTATACACATTTTGTACAGTTAGTTGCTTGGTATCTTTCTAATTGATCCAAGTTCAAATCCTTACAAAGAGGATGGTGTATATTTTGAACAACAACGTAATTTATTCTTATGTTTGCATATATAAATTTTCACATTCATTGAGCTCCCATGCTTTTGATTTTAATATGGTGGTCGTGTTCTTTTCAATCTACTAACAAATAGAGTAATTGTATAAGAGGAGTTGCATTATCTGGCATTCAGTATTATAGAGAAATAGGGAAATTGTAACAAAACTATTAGTAAAACATGCATACATGTATTTATGCATATATACATATATATACAGATGTATAAATATATAAATAAGGCTATTTTGTTTGAAGTTTCCATTGGTATTTTTGTCAGCCCAGCCTTGAATTGGATTTTCCAGCGTTGGGGGTGTTCCAGCTGGCCGGCAAGGTCTTCAGTAGGTTTTTTTGTGGCGGCCTGTACTTTGGTAATCACGTTTCACATTGTTGTATTTTTAGATGAAAGAAAGAATATTTAACTACAATTGCTACTATGGCAATGGGTATAATTCCAAAGATGCATAGAGATAAATTCACATATATACATTTGTACATTCATTGAGCTCCCATGCTTTTTATTTTAATATGGTGGCCATATTCTTTTCAGTCTGCTAACAAATAGAGTAATTGTATAAGAGGAGTTGCTTTATCTGGCATTCAGTATTATAGAGAAATAGGGAAATTGTAACAGAACTATTAGTAAAACATATATATATACATATATATATATATATACAAATGTATAAACATTTATATATATATACACATATATATAGATGTATACATTATATATATATATGTACACATGTATATATATATGTGAGGAAGAAAGAATACATATATATAACACCACAATGGTCGTTTCAATAATGAAACTTAATCAAAGTATACTTTCCCACCTTGCAACATTCAATATTGCATTTACTTGGTCTGCCCCCATCGTACAACAACGACAGAATGCATTGACCCTTACACAAGCAAACACTTACCATTCACCTTCCGCGTATCAAGGTCACCACCTCCACCACCACCAACCCACGTAATTAATATATATACGTATACATATACATATGCATATAAATATACATCAAAGAAATAGCATGTATAAAATGGTATGAAACCAACAACATAATGGTTGTTTCAACAATGCAACATAATCAAATATACTTTCCCACACTACGATATTCAATATTCCTTTTGCTTCGGCTGACCAGATTTACTTTGACCGTCCCCATTGTAAAGCAAAAATAGAATGCCTTAACCCTCATGTGAGTAAACACTTAATACCATCTAGTATATGTATACATGTATATATATATATATATATATATATATATATATACATGTATACATTTATATATATATATATATGTTCACATGCATGTATATATATATATAGACTTAATTGAAAATATGAGTTGGATTGCCTAGCACTAAATATTATAGAGAAAAAGAGAAATTATAAAAGAGCTATTAGATGGAAAATCCTATTCATGGTTGGGCTAATGAAAGCACTATTGGAAACTTCAAACAAATCTAGCCTCTACAAAATGCTATGAAACCAACACTATAATGGCTCTTTCAAGAATGCAACTTAATCATAGTATACTTTCCCACACTATGACATTTTTTGTATGGTACTTAAGTGTCTCCCCAAGAATTCTTTTTGCAATTTCCTTGTTTGTCTTTAATATTGATATGTATGAATATACATACATATATATACATATATGTGTATATATATATATATATATATATGTATGTTTAACTAATAGTTCTTTCAGAATTTCCCTCTTTGTCTATAGTACTAAGTGGTAGATAATGTAGCATCTCTCTAATATGTGTTACACGCCCTTTCATTGTCCAAACATTTTGATAAATGTTTAAAGCTTTAATAGGTTTGATATTTGGAGAGTTTTTTTTTTGGGGGGCAGCTACAGACAAAATTTAGAGGCACATTTAGAAGAAGAGGGTGAATCTAGTCGTAGCATTTGCTCGTCTTGTTGTTTGAACAAATATCTAGGGGTCCCAATTGCTTGACAATCAAACATAATCACAACTAAACTGAATATGATTAAGGCCCTAGAAAAGAAGCAAAACAATATATTTGACACATTATATTGGGCACATACAAAAGAGAAAGAGAAATTTTAAAAATATACAAGAAACAACATAGCCCACCTTGAATCTTGGACATTCCTACAGACATAGTCTTCAAATGTAGATGTGCATCTAGGTCTAGTGCATGTAAAACTAAGACAAAGGTAACATTATGTTGTGTCTGAAATTTTGAATAGATTTTTTTTTTTTTTATCAGTAATTTTGAATAGATTATTATTATTTAAGAAATTAATTATTAAAAAATCAAATTTTATTTAATTTTTCAATCCTCTTTTTATAGCGAAAAATTATTTTCATTCACCCCAAATGAAGAACCTCATGCAAGTGAAGAAATTGATGTTACACCTTGTTGACATACTGATAGACTTTCAAATACATTCGAATATGCTCCAAACCGAAAGTCTATCAATATCTAAACAAGGTGTAACATCAATTTCTTTGCTTGCATTGGGTTCTTCATTTAAACTAGTCTTGACAAAAGAAATGTGGCCAATAGAAAAGGTAGAAATAGATATGCATATGTATAGACCAAGACCACTGTGGCTCATTTCAAAATGCAACAGCAATAGACAAATAGAGAAATTGTAAAGGGGCTATTACACGACAAATCCTATTCACGGCTAGGCTGACCAAAAAAATTGTTAGAAACTTTAAACAAATAAATCGAACATATAAAATAGATATTACAAAGAATAACACTTAATAGCCACCAAACTAATTTTATCTCCAATATGTTTATCCTTTCACACTAGGCCTCTACATATATATATATATATATATGCAATCACTCCTATGTTAATCTACAATTCCTCCTATGCTAATTTGGGTGTTGTCACAACCCTCACTGAAAATCTAATTTATTTCAGAGTTATTTTCTAAATTAATGTTTATCAAGTAAACGATATTTTGGATGTAATTCTATTATGATAATCAAAATAATTAAGTTCTTGGAAATGGATAATTATGTAATCTTCTTGGTAAATAAATAATATTATGGATATTGCAAATAAATAAATAAATATTTATCAAAATTAACATCTACTATTAAGATGATTTCTTTTTTAAAATTAAATACTTGGTGAAAGAATTAATGATCATTTGCATTTAGAAGGTTAAATATTTGTGTGCTCATATTGTTTAATACATTTTCGAAATCAAGAAAATTAGGAAATAAAAGGGAAGAATTCTAGCTTGAGTGTATTTTGAAGACATATATCGGTTTGGGAAATAAAGAAGAATTATTTAAAAAATTATTTAATTATAAAGCAGTTTCTTAAGAAATTATATTGATGGATTATTGAATTAAATAATTTTCAATAAGTTTTTATTGAAACTGAGTCTGTTCTGAAGAATCTGGGTTAGTGGCAGCTGGTCTTTTTGTTGGCTTTTCGGCGGATTTTTGTTTGACCCTCCTGGTCTATTGCAGGTGGCTACTGCTTTTTCCGGTTTTTTCCTTTTGTTGTAGCCTATTTTTTTCTATTGGACTTTTTGTCCTTTCTCTTTTGTTGTAAACTTGGTGGTTTTGGGTCCCTATAAAACCCGTTTTTCCCTTTATCAAAAAATAAGTTTTAATCCATGAGATTAGTGTTATAATGTTATTTGAAAAGATTAAATTGGTTCAAAAGAATTAGGTTAGCAAAAGATATTTTAATTCCATGTTGATAATGAAGGCGGAAAAAAAGGGCTAATTTAAATGCATTAGGAAATTTTATTATTGTAAAATTAATTAATTTGAATTATTTAAATAGACCTTTGAGAATTGAGAAAATATTTATAAGCTTTAAATAAATTGCATATCCCTATTTTTGTAGAAAAAGAAATAGAAATGAAAAAAGAAGAATAATTAGAAAATGAAAAATGGTATAAAGAAGAAAACGGAGGAGAAAGATACAGCTAGACATAGAGGATTAAAAGGAAAATTCAGACTGTTTCCTTGGGAAGATAGACTATGTTTTGATCATACTTATATTTTTATCCTAGCTGCTTGTTCTACTCCTGGTCATGATTAAGTTCTTTAAATTAGATGTTGGTTTTTCCTCACATCACAGAAAATATAGTTCCAGTCACCTTCAATCTCTTTAACAAGCTGCGACCTCTTGATCGATCAAACAGTTTTTAAGAAAATACTTAACCTGAATGTTATGTTGGATAGAGTAAATTAATTATGTATGAATTTCTTTCGGCAGATCAGTAGGGTACTTGCGTCAGCTGTCCATACTACAGCGTCCATAGACCGTCCAAGCCGACCAAGTCACATCCAGCCAAATTCTAGAACCTTCTTGCCTCCTAGTTTATTCACGAGGGGTCCCGTTCCAACCATCCATCATAAATATCCAGGTAACTCTATGAGCTACAATGAAACTCGCATTTAATATGTATTTTCCTATAAATCTGATGGACATGCCTGTTGTTTCCAGCAATTGAGTTTTACCAAGTTCTCCTATGTTTTAATGCTTGTTTCTATCTATGCTTCCTTTTCTCTGTGTTCCTACATTTTTCTGATTTTGTATGCATGTCCAGCAAAGTGGTGTATTTGCATTCTTCTGAACAATATTAAGAGTTTTAATTTTCAATCAAACACCATCTTTAATTCAAAATCATCTGTCAATTTATGTTACCACTATTATAGAATGTTATCTCAGGGAACAATATTATTATATATAATATGCAATGTTCTTCTTTTATATTTCTCTTCACTTTCGGCAATTCCATTATGTAGGTTTTTGAATTTTGAAAGAGCATATTTTATTGATACATCTCTAGAATGGCTAATCATTTTCCAGATTTCTTCTTGTATCATTTGAAATTGTGAAGGTTGTATTTTCAAAATGTTAGTATAAATGACTCAATTCCGAAATAGGGCAGAACATGTTCAACTTGTTTCTGGTTGATGGATCTAACTGGAGTGATTCATAACACTCAATAATTCATTAAGGAAAATTCGTACTTTTAGATTTTGGAAACTGGCATGTATTTGGCATTTGAATGGTTTGTGTCACTGCCCAGAGAGCAATATAATTTATTAGGTTTCCATTTGAGAATTTTTTTTATTTCTGTTGGAAGTATTATGAAACATTACTTTGAATCTTGATCAAGTATGTAACAAAAAGATCTCACTTATTTCACTAGAAAATCTTTGTGAAGACAAACTAAAAGGGGGAGATGGGATACACAATTTATCAACTAGAAATCAAGCATTAGGAGAAAAACTAGTGCGGTACATGTATGCTAAGAACCAAGCGAAATGGTGTAAGGTCATGCGAGCCAAGTACTTAGATAACACAGATCCAAAGAGAGTTTTTACAGTATCAAGCCGCCACAAGGCTCTACAATGTGGAATTTCTTGGTTGCATGTAGAAAGGTAATCACCTCATATCTTACTTGGGAAGTTCAAGATGGTTTACAAGAAAAAATTTGAGAAGATTCTTGGGGTGGGCATGCACCTTTAAATACAGTTCATAATCTACAAATCATTCAAAATCTTCTTAGTTCAAGCTTGGGGGAAAAGTAAGTGACTACTTGAGAGCATAGAAGACTGTACTAGGAAAGTAAGGTGGATAGATGTCTCTACTATTGCTTTCCCAGATGTTCAAAAAGAGGAATTTAAGAGAATATTAAGTGAAAGGAATGCTTATGTGTCAGGAGGGAAGGTTAAGTTGCTATGGGCTCCGTCGAAATCTGGAAAATATACAGTCAAAATGGGTTATAAGGCAATCATGAGTCAAGGGGAAAGTATCAAGCCTCAAAGAGCCTTTTTTTGGGATTCAATAGTGCTTCCAAAGGCTGATTTTTTTTCATGGCTGGCTATTAAAAGAAGAATCCTAACAAGTGATAGGCTTGCCAAACTTGGGATAGTGGCTTAATTTAAATGTGTCTTATGTGAAAATGAGTTGGAAGAGGCAAGTCACGTATTTATTAATTGTCCTTTTTCATCTCAATGCTAGACCTTTATTAAAAAAAAATTAAGTTGGTATGCTCCACTACCAAATAATGTGTGGGACTTATTTTCAAGTTGGCTAGTATTATATAAATCAAAATTGTTTGCATTCATTTGGAGAGTGATTCCTTTTGTAGTATTGTGGACCATTTGATGGGAATGAAATAGAAGGATTTTTAGGAATGAAAAAATGAAGGTGAAGCAAGTATTGGAGAAGTTGGAATCTTCAATAACAGAGATATCAAATGCGCATGTTCAAAAGGTCAAAAGCATTGGGTCATTGTTCATAGATTGGGACTCAAAGGTAATGTAGAAGTGGAATAATATTGTTCTTTCATTCAAATAAAGCTTGCACCAAAACCCAAGTCAAATATTAGACAGAAGCAAAATATCTTGGGTTCCACCTCCAAAAGGACATTTCAAGTTGAATTTTGATGGAAGATCACATGGAAATCTAGGTATATCAGGGGTGGGGATTGTAATAAGAGATCACAAAGGGTTCCTCGTTTCAGCTAAGTCAATAAAACTCCCAAAGGAACAAATAATATTGTGGAAGTGCAAGCATTACTTCATGGTTTGCAACTAGCATAGGATCTGAAACTTAATGATCTGGAAATTGAAGGTGATTCCTTAATTATTGTGAATGCGTGTAAAGAGAGCAAAGTGTTTAGCTAGCAAATCAGATATGTGATGCAATAGGTATGGAAGTTGTTGGATAAGTTTAGTTTTTTGCAAATAAAACATATGTATAGGGAAGGAAACCAGTTGGCAGATAAGTTTTCCAATATTGAGTGTGAACAAATTCAGAATGTACAGATACATGGAAATAATATGCAAAATATTTTAACACAGGAATTAAAAGATACTATTGAAAGGGAAAGTGTTGGTTTTTAACAAGGTGAAATGGAGGTAATGTTAAGCATTCTTGTTATAGTAAGAATGATACATTTCAAATTATCTTACAAGCTTAAAATTTACATATTTTTTAGCAAAAGGGATCTTTTCAGGGTTCTACAAAGTGGTTGATTTAACGACACAATTTATATGCACCATGGATAGTTGCATCATCATAACGGGATGACTCAGAGGCACAATGTAATTGCAATGTGGACAAGATCGGCATCATACCTCATAGATACCTCATAGTTGTTTAATCACATGGTATAGTTAATCATCATATACTTTGGTCTATTGAGGACCTGTACGAAGAGTTAGCATATATTAGAATATCCTTTTACACATGGGGAAAGAGCTTAAACATGTTACAAATCCACCTATTCGCACATGTAAATTTGGTAACAAATAAAACTAATCGCACAAGCAAATCTATGTTGGAGCTTTCATTAGTACCTCCTGCCAGATAGTTTTAAATCCACACAAATGAAACCAAAGATGTTTCTTCATCAATGGATAGCTCTGTAATATATAAGATACGTCTTAAGGTGTATCATTTTTCCATTAATTGGTTTATTGTTTTGTAGAAATGGCCATCATTAGTTCTGACCTTGTTTGTTACATCAGAAATTTTAATCAAAGCTCAGATCAAACAGAAAGTAGATAAATGTTTGGTGCGAATGAAGATGAATAGCATAGAAAATGTGATGTGGAAGCCAAGTGGGCGTAAATAGTATTAAAAAAGGAAAAGCTACATACTTCAACGTTAATCGATGGTAGTCAAATCACATTTTACTTCATCTTATGTGGGTGTACAAAAAATACCTCTACTGCGGAGTGGCTATCTGGTGCAATGTGCTTCAAATCTTCACCAAAGATAGAATTTGTATAGTTGGGTTTCAAAGCTTTTCCAAAGCTAACATCTATAAATACACATGAGAAATGATCTCATTCAAATGACCTCAACATGAATTAATCCACTTCGCATGGCATATGTCGTAAGGGTATATTATGTAATTTGCTAACAAGTGACAAAATTTTGTAGGAAAATGATGCAAGGAAAAGAGGAGGCTTGTGTAATCATAATTTTAAAGCAGATTCAATCATGTATCAAGCCAGTCAAGGAAATTGTGGAGCTCATAGCAGAATTGTGGTTTTTGAATAGTAGAGTAAATTCCACATCTATATTAGGAGCTTGGTTGGCAACAATTTCTTCAACTTGCAAGTGTTGTAGCGGCAAAATGACTTTCAGTTTGTTAAAACTTTTAAAGGATTGTGAAGAAAATCTTCAGTGTCATCTAAAAGAAGGAATTTGCAAAATCATGGCTAAGTCATCAATTATTTGTTGGAAATTTTTCTCATGCTTAAGTTCTAGGTAATAAGCATCGAAGAAACAACACAATGACAGAAGAAGGTGGTGCAAGCAAATCATCCAATAAAGGTTGCAATTAGTAATTGGTTTTTGTAGTAGCTTCACAAGTAAACTGAAAAAATTTACATCATTTTCTTTAGTTTAGTTTGGTATTCTGGGATTTCCTAAATCCTCTTCAAATCATGTCTCAAAAAATTAATATTTCAAGAGTTCAAGTATGATTTGAAGTGCTATATATTTGTTGGTTGTGATAGAGTTAATTCTACAATATGGGTAAACTGTGAATGCACTTTGCATTAACAGAGTTTTTGAAGGTTATTCCTTGATATTGTATCTAAGGTCTGAGGTAAATTGATAGGGGTTTATTCTAGGTGTAAACGAGTGTCAAGATATCAAGCTTCATCAATGGAATTAATTCCAAGAAATTACAGAGCACCATTTCAAGTGCAACAATGGGAATTACCATTCTCTAAAGTTCTGGATAGAGATCAATTGTCTCATGTGTTTAAAACAGATTGTACACCTATTTTCAAATGTGTGAACACTATAATTGGAAATGATATATTATAACCATCAGCACAGAGGATAATATTTCCTTCCAATTTGGTATCCATATTTGTTTCAAATATCATGGATTTGAACCCAAATTACCATGACATGCAAAGAATAGAAAATGCAGTAATTCAAGAGGTTTTTCTACAAGAAAATTCTCTACTCACAAGTATACATAAATATGACTTCTGGCATGGAGAAGCGTTTATTGGTGGTTTCTTTCCTAGTAACTACTTACATCATAAAGTTAGTTTCAGAAACATGTATACTAGTATGAGACTAGCACTTGAATTTAACTCATGAAATTACCTATACAAGGAGTTGAGCAGGTATCATTTTGAACTAAGTAATGACATGGAAAGGAGCTTCAAAAAAAAATACCATGTAGTTTCATTTCTTCTAATACATCATTGTCACGAAGAAGCTATTGTTAGACCTCCAATTATGCCACAGCAAAGAGAGGTGGAATCAGAAGAGTCACAAGCACCACTAGTGGATCAAAATGTTCAGTCAGTCATGTTCAATCAACAACCAATCCTCCCAGATATGAATATAATAGAAAATTCAAAAACAACTCCACCAGTGAATCAAATTATGCACATGGAAGGAAATGAAGGCAGCTTCTCAGTAGAAAAGGCATGAAGAGCATAGTCAAAATGCTTAATAATTTTGTCAAATAATATTAGAAAAATTCAACTATTTTTGTCCCTTGACATGTTGAGATTTTGATACTACATTATATTTAGGTAGAATTAAGTTCTACAATAGGAAAGGCTTGTCAAGCATTGGAAAATTGCTTGCTATATTCAAAAGTCAGTTGTTTTTGTCATTTGACAAGTTGACATTTTGTATCTACCGCATATTTAGGAAAAATCATATTGAGAGTAGTGGTACCTAGTTAGGGAGGGTGATTTTGAATCAGCTACAGTCAAATATTGTTGTAATCTTTACTATTATATAATATAAATAGTTGGCTTAAATCCCTTTTACTTATATGTGTGTGTGTGTGTGTGTGTTTGTGTGTGTGTGTGTGTAATCTATGTTCTTTTTATTTTGATTTTTTGTAAATATTAGATATCAAATTTAGACGATGTCATCAAATTTTTAGTTGATCATAGTATATGATAAATTGAGTAGGGTCGTCATTTTTAATACCATGTATGAGCACAATCTAGAAAATTAGTTAGTGAAATTTTTTTTATCTCTTGTAAGTTCTAAACATATGTAATAATAAATAAATAAAATGATTAAGGTTTGATATGAATTTTCAAAACACTATTCATCCAATAAGAACCTGGATTTGATGCTTAAAAATAAGTATGATGTTGATCAAAAGGATCATTTGTATTAGAATGGAATAGTGGAAGTGTGGTGGACAATAACCCATAGGTCCTTGGATTACATTCTTAAACTTAGATAAATGAAAATATGTTGGAATAAATTGTTGAGAATAACATATTTATAAGATATAAACCCATAGGGGCATTTTATTTCCACATCTTAAACCTTGAAAAATATTATGTTATTTAAATGCATTGGATGGAACAAAATAATGTATTATCAATTGCATAATACCAAAAAAAAAATCGTATGATGAGACATGGGGACACATTGAATTTTACACTAGGGGGAGAGACAACCTATAAGAAAATTAAAATTATAAATTTATATTAATTATTTTTCACACACACTGTAATACTATCATAGGTGTCCAAGCCAAATGATATATTTATGGAATGACATAATAGTTCCTCTCTTATGTACCTTTAGTATTTAATTTTATGATGAGAACCCAAATAAAAGTTGTGTTACACTTTACTATTAGGTTTACAACATGGTTGTCAATGTGAGGTATCCTCATTGTTATAGAAAAATCTTCATCCAAAAACGTAATTGTGATATTTTTTGTATCATCTTTTGTTTTAATTTTTACATTGTTATTGGACTTGATCAACCCAATAACCTTGTACATTTTCCTTATTGTATAGGACTAAGATTCATGTAGTCTGGAATGAGTGAATATTATCTTGGAATGTATGTTATACTTTTATAAATTGTGAGTGACCACATAGTATTAGATATGCATAATAATTATGGTGTGATCATATTGTAATACTTTAATAAATGGTAAATTTGAAGGATAGGAGGTTAAACACATATAAATTATAATTATCTTTCAATTATAAATGCATGATGTATTTCATAAGACATCTATATAATTCTCATCATAATTTTGATTGGAAAGGTGATATTATTAAAATTACTTATGAATTTAAATTAATACTTATAAAGGATGATCTATGAATTAAAAGAAGAAAATAATGTAGATAAATTAAAGAATAAAATAAATATATTATGAAAAAACTACAAATAGTCAATGGTAGTGTTTCCAATTATTGATCATGTGTTTCTTTGAGTTGTGATGCAAATACATCTTGTGTTACTGAGGATAGTAGTTAATTTACAGAGGGAGAAATGTTATGTGACTTTTTTCCCAAGAGAAGAGTTATGAAATAACCCTTTAGAATTAAAAATGAGATAGAAAAATAAAGGATAATATTCTCCTTTACTTTAAATAAAGAGTAATGAAGAATATTTTAAAAACTCTTTTAAGAAAGGGAGAAGAATTATTTATTAAATAATTATTAAAAGGAAACTCTTGTGAAAGGGTGTGATGGTTTGGAAAATCACCCCTTAATGCTTATATAAGAATTTATGTGAGACTTGGAAAGGAAGATTGCTTAAGGATGGAGAACATTCAAGGAAGAAGAAATTGGTTGGTGAGCTATGGACAATTGGAGAAGGGGTCACACCGTATGTGTGTGTCCAACCTGGGGTACATAAGTGCACTCAGGACCATCATATCTAGGGTTTGGGTATTGCACGGTGTTGAGCATTGTTCCAGTGAGACCAAAAATCATGTAGAGTGGTGAAGTACGTTTATTCCTCCTAGATTGCTCCATAGAAAGAGCTAGTACCAATGACATCTTCCTATGGTGAGACTGGATTTTCCAAGTGCTATTATTCAAATAAGTATTAAAACCATTTCCCCTAAAATATATTGAGAATATTAATTATATGTTTTGGTGTTAATGTATATGGATTATATGGATGTGTATTCAATTTATCATATTAACTATCTATTTGGAGTCTAGATTACTAAATTATCACATATTGTCTTTTGCATTAGTTATTCACATCCATTTTAATAATATTGTAGCTTCTAAATTATTTGCACTCTAATATTTATTATATAAAATTCATTTCTAACACTTAAACTATTTTAGGAGTAAATGTAGTGTCCCTCCAGTTGCGACACTTTGTTTTAGTTTGATTCAGTATGATAGATAGATACTTTAGTTGCTTATGATACTATACTATTTATTTTCAATTATGACTCCGACATTATATTGTTTTTATATTTCGTGGATGATACATTGAACATCAAGATCATGTGGTTATGTTTGTGTTTTTTATGGTTTATATCATTTTTTAATTACTATTGAGGTGATCGTGATGAAATGGTTGTTTATGATATATAATGTTTGTCAGTTTTGGTGAAGAAGACAGTGTAGCACTACTCACTCATGAGTACCCTACTACGATGCGACTCTTCTTCACGATGTGTTTTTTTATATATGATGATATGTTTAACAAGTGATGTTTTATGCAGTTACAGGTACCGGGTATCGGCTCCACCTGCTTGTCGGGTTCGAGTGTACCCTAACCCAATGGAATTATGTGGTTTCAGAGATAGTGTCAAGTCCTCATTTAAACCATTGTTCTTCATTGAACGAGTATCTATTTGTCACCTATTGTTGTTGTATAGTCTATTTTTGTTGTGTTGTTCTTGTCTATATTTTTTTTTTTGGGAATTCATTATTTTAGTTAAATGATTATTTGTTAATAAATTTGATTAAATGTAAATTTGTTTAAATATTAAATTAAATGTTTATGTTTATGTTTATGGTTTAATTTATTAATTTAAATTAAACAAGTCATTTAATTAAAAAGAGAATGTCAATTTTGTGAAAAGGTATTTAATTAAAAGTAACTGTTGAATTACTTGTGTAAATAGGATTTATGTGGAAATAGATATTTTAAAAGAAGATGTTTTCAACATGTTACAAAATTTGGATTTGGAGTTAAAAATGTGATCTGGAGCTAAATGGTTAAGTTAGAACTGATTGATCAATTTTGAATGCATGATTGACAATCAGTTAATCTTAATGGATTTGAGTTAATTAAATGCATTAAAAATCTTTTGTGTGTGAAATTTTCATTCATGGCAATGTCCTGGAAGAATTTTTCACGGTAGTAGCTTTTGGAAAAGTTTTCATCTCAGATTTTGTTTGCAAGCATACTATTGAGCTGGATTGTTTTGGATTTCTTCGTCAAATTGCCAGTGTTTTGAGCAGAATTGACAAAAGTTTCAAACTTTTTTTTAGCTCAGCTATCAAGTTTAACCAGGTTTTCTTCTTCTAGATTTCTTGTAAATTCTTTGAATAAACTTTGTAGAAAAGAATGTTTTTATTAAACCTGCAAAATGACAAGAATCAATTAAAAAGACTTTCAAAATTAGAGAGAAAATCAAAGTAAAATAAAGAAGAAGAAAATGTAGTGAATTAGAAATAAGAGTTATAGTAAACATGAATTTTGCTATTTAACAGGCTTGTAGTATTTATTTATTAAGGAAACTCTTTGGAATTCTTGTAGTTTGAAGCTTTAGATTATATTAAGTAAATAAATTGTGATTAGTTTTTTTTTTTTAATTCCTTTACTCTATTTAGAACGGCGCCTTTAATAGTTTTCCAATTTATGGAAGGTTTTTGAACTCCCTAGCAAATCAATCTAAGTTATTTATAAGTTATTTTCCATATGCATCCACTGAGATCTGGGGGTTTTCTATTAATGTTAGGCATTACTTTAGTCATGAAAAATTTCACGCCTATTCATTAAGTTGTTTTGCAGTTTCTCATACAATTGTATTGAAAATGTTAATGAAGCTGCTAGCGCTGCTCATCTTTGATTAGGTTGTTCTTTGAAATTTCATTTTACTAAACCAGCTTTGAGTGTTTATTATTACACCTCTGTGCGTGCCCATATTAGTTTGGAATTCTTTGTTCATATTAAACTATTTCTTATAATTATGAAATCTATTGGTATCCATATTCTGCGCCTCTATTGTTCTAGATTATTTGGGTTTTTTGCACTGATTCTTTTAAATGGCGCCTGAATTTTTTTTCTTTTATCTATTAATGCTTTGGGGATTTCTGCTTGGTCTTCTTAAATTGATCTATGATTGTCCAGCATAGATTTATCTTGGACGCCTATTTCATTTCCACATACCATTGCTTGAATTTATTAGTTTCTCCTATGCGTGTATGTTGAAAAATAGAAGTTTCAGATTAATGTAAGTTTGTCTTTTCCTTACTATAGGTTATTCGTTTTGCCTGATGAGTATAAAAATAGATAATACTTCAAGAGAATCTCCTTATAATGGTGCCATGTTCTGATCTAAATAAACGCCATCAGAAATGAGGCAATCTGCCGTCATCTAGGAGAATAGAAAATAATCTTAATCTCTAATGGAAAACCTTCCTGACAAATAACAACACAATCTTTTTTTGTTAACTATGTATTATAACTTGTAGATATCTATTAGTTGTTTCCATGCATGTTTTATTCGATGCTTAACATTACATTTAAATACCACTTGTTGTAAACTAATTGCTATCGAAATCATGCGTTTATCCATATAACAGATACCACCAATATAGTCATTTTGTGGATTTGCTAAGTTACATCCAACTACATTAAAATTAGCAGTTTATTCCTGAAGAGCGAATGTATATATATTGGAAATACATAAGATAATAAATAATTTGTTTAAAATTCGATGGAAGAGTTTATGTGTATCAGCCTATTTTCAAATATGTTGAAGTAATTGTAATTTATTTAGTTTTTTAAAAGAATGTTACTTGAGATAATTTCTTTTAGAACAAATAAACATTTACATTGATGTGAAAACTGAATGCTTCTAATTATATTAAATATGAGAATCAATGGATTATTGTATTGAACTAATCTTGTATTATTGATTCTGAGTCAAGAAAGCTTTTGTCGGAATAGTTATAAAAAAAAAATTATTAAAATTAAAGATTATTGGATATGTGTTCTTTTACTTCCAGAGGCTAGAGGGTTGATTTAAAATATGAGTTATTTTTTTTAATGTTTTTTAATTGATTTTTTTAATACCTTGGCCTATTTTCGGGACTTAGCCATGCAAGAGTTATTTGTCACCTTAGAGATGTCTGAATTATTCAATGATTGGGCCACGAATGAAATATGTTCTATTATGGTTTTATTTCATATGCATGTTGGATGTCCTTGGTATTTTGATGTTGTGTCATGTCTTTAAGAAGAGTGGCTTACGATAGGGGCCGGAACCCTAAGCGATTGCAAGGGTAATCTATCGTAAGTTTTGTAATCCAGTGGAAACCTAACTAATGTACTAGGGGTTGGGTAGTATTTAACATGAATTCAGATAATGGTATGTCTCGCCTATCACCTTAATGCTTGTTTAGATTGAGGTAAGGTTGAGAAGGCCTAGAATGGCTTAGTCATCTATCTTGTCCTCTTGAAAGATATAATGACTCCATACTAGTTTGTATAGGGGTCGGGAATCGATAGAGACTGCCAGGGTAACTCTTGGAGAGGGTCAGTAGTCTAGGAAGATTCACCAAGGTAACCTATCTCAAACTGTGTGATGAAACTCTTTGCCTATTACATGATTGTGGTCTCTTGTGTAGAGCTACCTTTAGTTGTGTTCTTGCCTCTGGGAGTATGTTTGTTATGGTTTTGACATCGTTATGTCGTTATGTGCATGTAAGCCAAGTATATGTTTTGTTATGTCTTTTTGGTTGTTACTTTTTTGGACCTGTCATTATCTCCTAGCACGGAGAGAGTGGACCTTCGGGTACCACGTGGTTGGGAGGAAATTGTGCTCTTATTCACTATTATTCACTATTGGGTCCTCTTACAGATGTTGCTATACTTGGATAACATTTTTCATGGAGTAGGTTCCTATTACTTCCTTGTTTGTGACGATGGACATTGAACATGTTCAAAGACATGGATGTCAGATATGATTTGATTATTACCCTCTTTGTATATTTATCTCATGTGTATGAGTGTACTCATTGTATTAACATTATGATGTATCAAGATTTATTAAAATCTCACTTGATGTAATCTAGAGATATATCTATATATTTTGACAATATAAAAGTTTATAAAATTGGATCTTTCATGAATATGATATGTACTTATGTTTTATGACTTAAATATTATAATATGATGTTTTTATTTATAATGTTTAAGTAATGTCATCTTGGAATCCTTAAGACATTTGTGTAATCGAATGACTTTAAAAAAAAAATATTCGGTTATCTTGAACATACTTTATGCTTTGTTTTATTGGAATCCCTAGCGGGGCGTTACAGGAAAAGTGACATTACAGTTGGGGATAAAGGTGAAGCATAAATTTATTTATTTTTAAATAATAAATGTATTTATTTAATGGCTAGGATAGGGTAAATTCAAGTGTGGTTAGATATGGTCAATTTTTAGGTGTCTACAAAATTGTTGATGCTTTAGTCGTTGACGCATCTAAATTTGATTTGAAATTGGTACCTTCCCATTATCAATTCAATGTTAAGGTCCTCGCTAAACCTAACATGCCTAATAACATTCACAATTGGTGAGTATTTAGTGATAATCAATAGATTTATAAATTTCTAAAATGCATGGACGAATTTGACAGCTGGTCAATTCATTGGGAACCCATGGTTGAACTTAAATATGGTAAGGAGATGTTATTGGGAATTGAAGGAGTGCAATTCAAGAATAAAAAAATTCCCAAAATTTTAGTAGAAATATAAATAATGTATAATGATATTGATTTTTATAAGAGCATAAGTCAAAAAATATTTAAAAGAAACATAGGTGTATATTTGGGTGATAATGCTAAACCTAAAATGGTTTACATTTTTAATAAATTGAAGCTATTTGAGATATAAATGTGATATAGTATTTTCAAAAGCATTCAAAAGATGTTTTATATTTTTTATGACGAGTAGAAATCTTATAGAGAAGATTTGTTCTAGTATATGACTTCTCTTCAAGTAGATGCAAAAAAATTCTACCAAAATCAAAGTCTAATTGATCTCACTCTTGTCCCCAAGTTGTAGAAATAATTAATAAAGCTAAAATAAGGGGGTATTATCAAACCAATTTAGCATTCAAAATGGGTATCCAATATTGTTCTAGTTAGGCAGAATAATGGAGAGATAATATTATATATTTTTTAAATTTTAATGTAAAATATCTCAAAGACAATTATCTTCTTCCAAGCACGGATCACATACTATAGAAGGTCGTTGTATCATAAGTGATGTACATCATGGATGGATTCTCATGGTATAGCTAGGTGATGGTCAAGGAGTCATAACAACACAATACAACATTTATGACTCCTTGGGTCACTTATGCATATGTTAGAATGTCACTTAGGCTTAAGAAAGAAAGATCAACCTTTCAAAGAACCATAGAAATTTCATTTACAATCCCCATACATGAAATCATGGTGGTGTACCAAGATGACCTAAAAACCTACTCCAAGGACAAAACAGATCACTACAAACATTTAGAGAAAATATTTAATAGGTTCCTTAAATACGAGATTTATTTGAATCCCAAAAAATGTATATCTGGTGTAGAAGGTAAATTTTGGGACACATTGTGTCCAAATATAGAATAAGGGTAGATCCAAAAAGAGTAAAAGCAATTGACCTTAATCTCAATCCCAACACAATCAAAGAAGTGTAATCATTTTTTGTACAAATCAACTTCTTAAGGCAATTCATAAATAAATTTATTGAGAAGACCAAAGAAATCTCCAAGATGTTGAAGAAGTGGTATATCACTTAGAATGATGTACTAGCTAAGGAATTCATGAAGATGAAGGAAGACATCAAAGTAGCACTAGTCTTAACAATTCTGAATTACTCCAAACCCTTCCATCTATTCTTATTTTCTTCATTTCACACTATTGTTGTCATGTTGCTCCAAAAGAATAAATATGGATATGAGAAATCTATTACATTTTTCAATCAGGTTTTACAAGGGGGAGAATTGAAGTAATCAGTAATGGAAAAGCATGTTTATGCCCTATTCAAATCTAACAAGATATATATGTCATACCTGATATGAGAAAAGATAATTGCATGTGCCACATACAGCAGTCAAATATATTTTCACTCAACAAGAAACCTAGGGAAAATATATAGATAGATCAATAAGATCCAAGAATGTGATATTGAGGGATAAATAACTAAACCAATAAAAGGCCAAGGCTTGGCTAGACTTATGAAAAGTGTAAACCTAGAAGTAGAAGAGGTCAATGAAAATAATACTAATTATGCATCTACCTATTATAAAGTAGAGGATAGTCTTTGGTCTAATTATATTATCTTATACCTAGAGAACATGAAATTTCCTTCTAAGATGAATGAGTACCAACAAAGAACTCTCAAGTTGTATCCCAAAATATATGTGTTGGTCTATATGTTGAAAGGTTAAAGAGTTTGCATTGATATGTCTATTGGCAACATGAGCATGAGTGTGTGCATGGGTTGTTAAGTATGCAGATACAGTGTTGTCATTGATGTCAACATTGTGATTTGGTATGAAGATCAATGTGCAAACCAAATGATAAAGCATGAGCATGCATAAAGATGTTAATCTAGTGCTTAGATGCAAGAAGCTTTAATCCAGTACAAATAGTGGAGTTGAAGATTGGCTAAGTGTCAAAATATAGTTTTCAATGTATAGGACATCCAATTTTTCATCCACATTGGTCTGTATTGGTTTGTCTTGAAGAATTCTACTATGTGGTTCTAATACAATTCTGGTGGATGTCAGAGGAGTCTAAATCTATATTTTCACATTGTTTTGTCCTCTGGTGTAGAAGTTATAAATGATAGAACATCTATTTTTTCAGTGATAATGTTTCATGTGCAAAGTGTATGCTTTGATGAATCCACACTTTGTCATAGAATAATATTTTCCCTTGCAGATTATGGAGGTGTTGACAGGTGTCAAATGCACCTATGTTCCAAGTGGTGTGAATCTTGGGAGTTCACATGTCAGTTTATGGTTGTTCAGTTGGTGAATTTTGATGTTAGGTCACTAGCAGTACCGACCTAATATATTGGGGTATTGTGCAGGTTAAGTAAGTATTGATCTATTATGTGGGAACTATTATAGGTCCACCCTGACCTATTTGAGGTGTTACATATTTTAAATGATTTGAATGGGAGCTAACAAGTTATGTTTTGCATGATACATCTAATTAGGTTGACCTAATTTATGTTATAAGTGTTTGTGAATGTGATGGATATTATATGTAAGTTCATTTTAGTGTTGTAAAAATAAGGATACAAGTATTGTTGATGTGAATAGTGTGAAAGTAATGTGAGTGCAAAGTAGAGTATAGTGATATGAAGTGTGTTGACTTTGTATATTGAACTTCTTTGGAACTATGTTCCAGCATGTTGTAGATACATTTGTAATAGTTCATTTTTGGTTGTGTGTCACCCCTCTCTTCTATCTTTTCTTCATTCTGTGGTAGTGAGTCCACTAGGAAAGTGAGTCCATCTATAGTGGGCACTTATGTAATATCTTATAACCAGTTATAATATATTGTGATCTAATCCTCATTGTGTCTTTTCCCTTTTTAGGTTTTTACGTAAAAATATGGTGTTCCTGTGTTATGTGGTTTTGATGGTTGCTTTCATGCTTTCCTTTCTTACTGCAAATTGAATATGTTATTTGCAATGAATGTTTAAATGTTTAAGTGATTTCAAAGAATATTTATTCACCCCCCTCTTAGTATTCTAGGTGTTCAACAATTGGTATCAGATCCTAATTCCTTGGAAGAATTTCATAACTGCTTGAAGAAGATCTTGGAGGTTGAACACATGGTTGTTAGAAGATATCCTACTCCTGTGGAAGAGATTTGTATAATTGGATTCACAAAAGAAGATTGCATGGTTAAAATGAATGGAGAACTCATAATAGCTCTTGAAGATTTGCAAAGGACTAAAGGTGAAAATAAAGATCTAAAAGAAAATGTCAAGGAAGCAGATGAATGCATCAGAAAGTTGAGAGAGAAAATCAAGAAGTTTAGAGAAATACATAAGGAAGTAAATGAACAGTTGAAGCAAGAAAATTACAAAATTACCAGTATGGGAGTGCAAGTTGAAGAAATAAAAAGGGTTGAAGAATGTCTGAATGAAAAGTTGAAAAGAAAAACTGAAGAATGCACAAAACTTGAACAAGAAGTTGTGAATCTGAGATCAAATCTAGAAAAAGAAAAGTATCAAGAAGACAAATTCAAGAAGAGCTCTATCATGCTTGATGAAATGATTCCCAATCAGAAAGGATCTAAGGAAAAAGGTGTATTAGGGTTTGAAAGAGGAGAAAGTTCAAAAGTAGATCAAATACCAAATACTGAAAAGAATAACAATGAACAAAAGAAGATTGAAGACAAGAAGAGCAATGATAAGAAAGTCTACAATCAAAAGACTAAAGTCAAAAGATCACTGATCAGACAACCAAATGCACAAATGTACCCATCTTTTAGTGGTTTATGTTATTCTTGCAATAGATCCAGACATAAGGCTATAGAGTGTAGAATTAGAATGAATCATAATGCTCCATCCTTTTCCGTCCAATGTTTTATATGTAAAATATTTGGTCATAAGGCTAGTGAATACAGAAATAAAATGATGAATGGTTAAAACAATAGTATGATGTTACAATCCTTTAATGGATATTGTTATACATGTAATGGATTTGGGCATAAATATAATCAATGCAAACCCAAAATGAATGGAAGTAAGCTTGTTCAAAAGAATTTCATATGTTACAATTACAATACAATAGGACTTATCTCTAAGTTTTACAAAAGCAAGAATGTGAAGAAGGATAATATGGTAAAGAAGAATGGTAGATAGTTGAAAAGGTTGATCTGGTAGAGACAAAGAAAGAGATGAACAAGATCTGGAAAAATAAAGAAGAGACAAGGTTAAGGTTGAGTTTGTACCAGCATCTAGAGTAGACATTTCCTCTAGAAACTATGTTAAGAGATTTGGCTTAGGGGAGTAATAATGGAAAATATCGTATCCCGTGATAGAGAAATGGTTTTGATGCTTTAGCATGCGCATATGAGGTGGAGGTTGGCATAGTTACCCTATTGAAGAAGATACTGGTGGAGGTTGGCATAGTTAACCTATCAAAACTCAAAGTTAACATATACAATATTAACTTGATATATCAACAACATCTTCTCCCAACATGATCATTCTTTCAGGCACATTCAAACTCTGTCAAAATTCTGGAGAGCCCTATACTATATCAGCTTGTTATATTCAAAAATAGTTGAATATAACCTGACTCAAAATTGTTCCAAAGTGTTCCTGCTTCATATACCATATACTGCTCCATAATTCTCATGCTTTCAAATCCCATATTAGTTTGTTAAATTCAAAAAATAGTTGAATATAAGTTGTAACTATAGTGCTCCAAAATGTTCATTATTTCAAACATTTCCAACATACGAGCTATCTACCCTTTCCCCTTTGTGCTTGCTCTAATGTGTTAGTGGTGGTGAATGTGAATTTGCAATAATTTTTATATCTAGTATTATGGAATTAGCTTGACCCGATGTGCCTTCCTTTTGCTTTCTTTAGCTTGAGACTCTGCAGATTTCACCACCTCTATTTGTTTTTCCTCTTGCTTGTTGGATTTTCCTTCATGGTGACAATGGTGAGTTAGTAGAAATGACAAGGCATGATATTTTTCTTTGAAGCTTCTCACCATATCATCCCCTACTTCAAAATGATGCCTAGCTATTGCTCTATACAGATGAGTTGATGAATTATACTTCAATGATATTTTCATTGTAGTGTATAAATTTTTGTAGCAAACCTTGTGATGTAAGTAGTGCCTGGGAAAAATCCCACCCACATACACTTCTCCTTTCTAGAAATTATACTTTTAAATTCTCTTAATTAATGTGTTATCTTGCAAGAATACTTCCATGATAACTAAATTTGCAAGCTTAACCATATCCTGATAGTTTGGATTTAGATCCAACACATTTGAAACAAATATTGACACTAAATCTGAAGTAAAAATTAATCTCTATGCTAAAGGAAGTAGAATTTCTTCTCCTATCAGAGTCTTCAAACACTTATAAACAGGTTGGCAATCAGTATTGAAGATATGTGAAAGATGATCTCTTTCCAAAGCTTTGGAGAATGGCAACTCCCACTCTTGGATTAAAAATGGAGCTCTATGGTTTGGTGGCATAAACTCCATGATGCAATAACTAAGTGAATAAAATGAATGTCTTTTGCACAACACACTACCTAGAAAATGAGAGTGAAGATAATTGGGTGCAAAAGAAGTTCGTGAAAAACCCAAAGGCCCCTACTCAATACACTACCTAGAGAACTGAATAATGATATTATTCTGAGAATTTTGTTAAACAAAAAACTCCAATTAGCAAAAAATTTCACCACAATATTGAGCCAGTAATGTCTTAACAGAGTGCGGAGATATTACACACTGCATCTCTTAATGTTCTATCAACCAAAATTTTCTCAAAGTGTACTAGTGGAATCAAACAAAGTGAACAACATATTGTAAAGAAACCATCAACTGGAATTGTGAAAAGAAGTAAGATTATATTATTTTTCTTCTTTTCATAAAGCATACCCAACAAAGAAGCCACCGGTATGGAAACCCAAATCTCTATTTTCGTTGATCACGCAGCACTTGCAAAATTAGATCCCAAGCATTACACCATTTTGAGCTTGAATTTAAATTATTACGAGTCTGCCATTTGACATCCACCTTTATGTAATGCACAGTTTCTATATAGCCCTTCACTTTAGTAGAAGTGGAACCCAAAGTCTTTCCAAAAAAATAGAAACAAGTTAAAATCCACCACATGCAAGATCATTTTCTCCCACATTTGAACCAATTCAAATCCATGATTTTGCAGCTACAGACACCCCCAATTTTTTAGAACCTGCAAAAATTCGAAACTTGTTAATTAAAAACATACCTTCGTTATAGTCGATGGACTTCTTGTTAAAATTTTTGATAAAATATTTCCATAGCATATCTAATCATGTGAATGATTATATCTTATATGCTGTGTTATTTTAAAGCACATGCCAATCCATGTTTTAGTTCTGCAAATTCCATTTGCTTTGTACAAATTAGGCTTGATGTGGATACAAAATACAGATTTGCACACATTGTTGCACAGAAAGGGATAAATGACCTTCAACTCAAAAACAATGATCTGGCTGATGTTGTAAAATGATAATGATGGCCTTTCCTTAGAAGAACATGTGCAATAATGAAAATCGACAACTTTAGCCTTTTAATATTATCCCCATATGTTTCTATCTTTAGCTTAGCACTCAAAAACTTTCCTCTTTAGGCCCATACTAAGTATGAATGAAGTTCCTTTGATATATTCTTTCAAAGAAATATTTCCTTCAAGATTTCATAGATTTTACACATGCTACCAGCCATTCTTTCTGTAGATTACACTTATGTTGTATAGGATAAGGTTGGATTAGTTTCAAAATCACACTTTCGCACATGTTAATAGCACAGTATGAATTTACAATATAACAGAATGGATTATGATGTGGAAAACTCTATACAAATCTAATGATGTTTTTGAAAATCTTGTGCTTAATGCAATATTTAGCTAACCCCTATTTTATAGAGGTCCTCCACCTTTATCAATATATAGCAATATGATCTAACTTTAGCACGCTGCCATCATCCACATGCGATTAAAACTCCCTCTTCTTGACATGAGCATTAACCTGTAGCTCCCTTGATTAATTTCTTCTCTTTTTATATGATTTCCTTTATTACTCATTTTCAAAAAATAAGTAATATGTTATAGCATGCTTAACTTTTCATCAAATTCCAGCTGGTAGTTTCCTTCTTAATAGAAATTTTAAGTTCCTATGCTATCTCATCCATGTTAGCTTCATACAAATGTACCTTTTGATCTTGATCACAACCAACATTTGCAAATTTATCTGCCACCAGGCTACCCTCCCTATATGTGTGTCTTATCTACATAGGCCTTAACTTTTCCATCAACTTCCAAACTTGTTGCATTACATAATTGATTTTCCAAGAAATTTGTTTTTCCTTACAGGCATTTACAATAATTAATGAGTCTCCTTCAATTTCCAAGTCTTTTAGTTTTAGGTCATATGCTAGTTGCAAGCCATGAAGTAAAGCTTGTGCTTTTGCAACATTGTTTGTTCCCTCCGGTAATTTTATAGACATTGTTGAGATTAGAAGTCCTTTGTGATCTCTAATTACAGCCTCTTCCCTTGACAAACCTGGATTCCCTCATGAAGCACCATCAAAATTTAACTTTAAATATCCTTCCATAGGTGGGGTTCATTGAATTCTACTTCTATCCACTTTTTGACTTGAATATTTATGTTGGCTTCCTTTAAATAGTAGAGCAATCTTATTCCATTTCTACATAACCTTTGAGTCCCAATCCGTGAACATTGTTCCAACATGTTTGGTCTTCAAAACATAGGAATTTGATATTTCTGTTATTGAAGATTCCAATTTCTCGAGGACTTGATTAACCTTCATTTTTTCATTCCTAAAGATTCTTCTATTTCATTCCCACCAAATGGTCCACAAGACTATAGAAGGAATCACTCTCCATAGACAAGAAAACAATGCATATTTATACAATATTGGCCAGCTTGAGAACAAATCCCATAGGTTGTTTGGTAGTGGAGCATACCAACTTAATTTATCTTTAATAAAGGACCAACATTGAGAAGCAAAGGGGCAGTGAATAAAAAGATGATTTACTTCTTCAACCTCATTTTTACAAAGGACACATGTAAACCAGGCTGCAATCCCAAGTTTTACAAGCCTATCACTTGTCAAATATCTTCTTTTTATAGCTAGCCATGAGAAACATCCCACCTTTGGAAGTACTAAGGAATCCCAACAAAATGAAAGAGCTCTTTGTGGCTTGATATTTTCTCCTTGATTCATTAGTGCCATATATCTCATTTTAACTGTGTAGTTTCCATCTTTTGAAGGGGCCCATAACAACTTATCCTCCCTTTGTGACAAATATACACTCCTCTCAGCTAACCTGCTTGATAATTCCACTATCTACCCATGTGGACAGTCAATATCAAAGACATCTCTCCACTTTACCTTCCCCGTACAAGCATCTATATTGTCAAAGTAATCACTTACTTTATCACCCCACCTTGCATAGAGTTGAACTTGAATATCATATAGACTATTAGATGAATTTAATGGTGAATGACCTCCCCGTGAATCTTTCCAAAAAAATTCCTTTAAACCATCATGTATTTCCCATGTAAGGTATGGTAAGATTACCTTTCTACAAGACACCAAGAAATTCCACATTGTATATCCTTGCGATAGGTTTGAAGCTATAAAAATTCTCTTAGGTTCCATATTATCTAAATACTTGGCTTGCATAACTTTGCACCATTTGTAATGTGACTTAGAATACATGTGCCATAGTAGCTTAGCACCTAGTGCCTGATTCTGAACTAATAATTTATGTATTCCTGCACCCCCTTTGGATTTTTGTACACACAAGTTTTCTAAAGATATAAGAGATATCTTCTTTTTGTTATCAATATTTTCCCTCCATTAAAAGTCCCTGATTATTTTTTCAATTATTAAAATCACATATTTTGGTGCTTTTAACACTGCCATAAAATAATTGGGACTGGCAGAAATGACAGATTTTATCAATAATATGCAACCTGAAAGTGACAACCATCTACCTTTCCAAGATGCAATTCTCTTTTGAATACTTTGAATAATGTTAGCCCAATAAGAAATTTTGTTTGCCCCTGAAAAGAATGGGATCCCAAGATACTTGAAAGGAAATTTTGTTGTTTGAAACCCCAAAAGATTGACAATTCTCTTTTGTAAACCTAATTTGATATGAAAGGTGTAGATCTTTTATTTTTCAGCATTTATTTGTTGACCATAAGCTCGTGAATATTTATCTAATACATACTTGATATGTTTAGCCTCTTGTACTTGAGCTTATCCAAATAATAGTGTGTCATCAGCAAACAAAGAATGGGTGACTAACATATTAGTAAGAAGAATTGCAATACCTTTCCACAATTCTTGTGAATGGGATTGTTTGACTGTCCTACTAAGAGCTTCAGCTAATACTATGAATAAAAAAAAGGCGACAATGGATCGTGCCTTGCCTCACTCCTTGAGTGGAACTAAAAAAACTTAATGATGTGCCATTAATTAATACTAAAAACTTGGCACCACTTAAACATGAAAGGACCTATTTACACCATTTGATAGTAAAACCAAACTTCTTCAAAATCTATATCAAAAAAGACCAGTCCACTTTATCATAAGCTTTCATCATGTCAAGCTAGATGATAAATGAAGGAATTTTATGCAAAGAAATAGAATGCAAAATTTCATGTGCCACAAGAGCTCCCTCTATTGTTTCCATACCTAGGAAAAATCCACCTTTCTCTTCTGATATAAGCTTTGGAATGATAGGTAACAAACGAAGATATATTACTATAGTAAAAATCTTATAAATCGTGTTGCAAAGAGAAATAGGCATAAATTCTTTGAAAGACTTGGGATTCTTAACCTTCGAAATTAATGCAATATGTGTTATGTTAAACTTTTTGAGCATAGAACAGGAAGTTCTTGACTCCTCTAGTGCCTTGAGTAAGTCATTTCCTATAAAGTCCCAACATTTTTGAAAGAATAATGTTGTAAATCCATCAAGTCCCAGGGCCTTGTCTGCTTTAAGTGAATAAACAACCGCTTTCACTTCATCAAGAGTGAAAGGTTTGTTGAGCTGTTCATTATCTTGTTCAATGACTAAAGTAGGGATTGTGTGTAACATGTCCTCTCCATCAGCCCCAAACTAATTTGTTTGATTTGTGGGTGCAAATAACAAATTAGAAAAGAATTTAACACCTTCATTTCAAATGTCCATGTAACGCCCCGCCATGCAACCCCAAAGGAAACTAATACATCTAACAATTATGACAAAATTTTATTTTTTTTGTAACTAACATGCAATATAATATTAACATACATCACATGAAATGAAACTTTACATGTACAACATATAACAAGGTCCATTGGGGTTTCATGACTGCATTATTTTTCGTATCAACATCATTACATCACATGAAAGATAAATAACATGAACATGGTCAATACATTTATGAAGATACACCTCTCAAGGATTACATCAGTACAATGTTGCTTCCCATCAAGAATGGGAATAGTACAATAACATGGTATGATACATCATAAATATATGAATGTAAAGTTGCAAGGCTGGATCCAACTCTAGTACAACTCAGAAGTCACTACAAAAGGTACAATTCTACACTTCTCGATTGATGATTGGGGACCCAATGCAGGTGCATAGCACGTTCCACCTAACCATGTGGACCTGAAGTCCCACCCCCCATGCTAGGAGATGACAAGGACTCCCAAAAAAAACCATCAAATGAAATAGGGATTGCAAGACTCCACAACAAGAACAAAAATAACACAAGATAACCTCCAACACAACAATATCTGTCACAAGAAACAAGACAACATGATAAGAGCATCAACAAACATATGATAACATCTGCTTCTAGAGGCTCAAGAACAACAAGAGGGGAACAAAAGCATACAAGGTTGTTAAAGCGTGGAGTGTCATCGCATAGATAGCCACGAGTTACCCTGGCATGACCTTCCTAGGTTGTTGGCCCCCATCCTGGGTTTCCCTGGTAACCTCTACCGGTCGTCAAACCCCCATGTTCGCTATGCGGGATTGACATACCTTGCAAAATTACTATGCGGAGGCAAGGCAGTTGATCTTGCCATTCCAGGCCTTCCCACTCATCCCAAGGCTAAACAAGCACTTGGCCCCATGAGTGAGGCTACATTATCTAAATTAATGTGTGAAGCTACCCAAACCCCCTAATTAATTAATTAAGCTATCACTTGATTAAACTCGCAATGGGTTATCCTAGACCAGCCACTTTGGGTGTCGACCCCCACTGAGAGCCACTCCCCCAACTAACAACAAAATCACAAAATCACAAATGGAAAGCCAACTTGCACAAGATACCAAATCCAACAAAATAACTGCACCAACTGAGGCATACACCATCTCACACTAAAGTTTCAAAGTAACGAAAACCACATTCAAGTACAAGGCTCAAAACCCATGTAAGGCACAATCCAAGTGTAAAGTTCATCAACAAAATCATGAAACAATATAGAACTCAAATAAATACTTCAAGCTCGATATGGGTTACCCAAGGTGGATTCCTCCTAGATCGCTGGCCCCATACCAACTCATGCAAATAAGCATATCCCCTCTAACCTTTGGAAGACTCTCAAAATGCTAACACAAGGTTTCCCCCATCAAAGAAATGACAACAATAACAAGATTACAAATAACTATTTTCTATTCACCATTTAAGTATAAAATTGTGAATGGCAACATCACGATGAAATCCTCATGCTCGAAAGAAGACTAACATAGCCAACTCACTTACAAAGTCACCCACATAAACACCACAGGGAAACAATCCAACATTAAAACCTTAAAGCTTACTTTTAAAGACAACTCACATTAACTATGAAATCAAGAACAACTTCTATAAATGATCATCTCTACCACTAGAACAATAACAAAGTTCACTCTTAGTTCGCAAACATCACAATACATGAGGTAACATTCAATTCAACAATACCACCAACCACAAGAAAGAATGACTTATTTACCCATCAAGAAATCAATACTAAAAAAAATAACTCATTATAATTCATCTTATCAACAACTAATCTATTCCATTTAAGCTAGCTTTTCATTTATTATAGACAAATACATCAACTAAAGTTCTGTTTCAATGTACAAAATACAGATTTATAAACATTTAGATCTCTATAATTAAATATTTGTATTGGATCAATGTCAATGAAAAGTGGTTTCAAGCAAGATGGAATCCAATGTTTTTGATAAAGGGTAAAATGGGTTTTACAGGGACCCGAAACCACCAAGTTTACTTGACAAAAGAAAAAGGACAAACAGTCCAACAAAATAAAACAGGCTACTGAAAGAAAAAACTAGAAAAAGTAGCAACTACCCACAAAATACTAGGAGGGTCAGACAAAATACCAGCCAAAAATCCAATAAAAAGACCAGCTGCAACTAACCCAGAGTCTTCATAACAGACTTAGTTTCAGCCTCTAGGTTCTGCATGTCCTGAACACCCTTCTTGAAGGTTTGAATCATCTACAGCATAGGAGGAGCCTTCCTCTTCAAATTAGCCCTGGTCCTCTTAGAAATACCAACATCCTCATCCTGGTTTTTATCATTGACCTCTTCTAGATCAACCACCAAAGACCCCTGTTGAGCTTTGTCCAATTTTTCTGTCATGGCATTGATGATGATGGCATTGTGTCTTGCCATCCTGTTGTTCTACTCGACTATAGTTTTAACAGTATTTTTTATTTTATCCAGCTCAATTTCAACTCTTTTGTCCATGCCTGCTTGGTTCTGGGTTTCTTTTCTAGCACCATGATCTTTTCGCTCCACCTCATTCTTGCCAAGCATAGTAACCTTGACACTCATTTCTTCTAGTTTACTTTGAAGGGCCTAGTTTTTTATTTTAAGCTTGTTGATTTCATGAAAGATCCATTTCGATATCCTGAAATGGTCATAAGCATTATTCCTGGCTAAACCTAAGACATCCACAGTGGGTTCCCTTTCAGGGTTGAAGCAAGTTTTAACAGGGTCGGGGGTAACAGGGAAACCATTTCTAGCATCTTTGTCCAACGACAGGGCAGCATAGGAAGAAGTATTGTTAGCTCCAGAGTCCTCAGACTCAGGAGAGTCTTCAAAGTACGACACAAGGTTTTTACCCTGTAGCTTCTTACCAAAACTTATGGTTTTAAGGGTAGGACTTCCTGGCTTAGGCGTAGAGCAGGCTTTCACAGAATGGGGGTTAAGGCTTTTCTTACCAATTTGGACAGAGGAAGGACTAAGGACCATCCTAACATGGCTCAAATTAGGTAAATTCCCCGAGCAGTTGGGTTCAGTATCATCTTCCTCAGAATCAAGAGGGGCATCCAGATTAGCAGGGGCTGGCATATTTTGGTAATGTTCAACAATTAACCTAATCAAACCAGTATGCAAAATAGGAAATCTTTTTGGATTTTTCTTGTGGTCATCCAGACTTTTTCTCAAAGAACAGAGAAGATAGTAGGGAAAAGAAACCATAACCTTGTAGCGGAAATGGTTGAGCAGGGCAAAGTGATAACCGTAGACCCTGGTGAAAAGACCATCCACAGTAATTTATTCCATGATAACCCGGAGAAATTTCCTCCAGAGAGCTTTTATGGTGTCGACTTTGAAGTAGCTATTAGAAATTTTCACCAGCTCCATTCATTCCTTCTCTTTCTTCGAAAATCTGATGACAGCTTCATCAGAGAAAACCCTGTCCCTGAAAAAATTGTGTCCATCAGTGGGCATTCCAGTCACTTCAGGAATAAGGTTTTTGTCGAGCTCCAATTTCCTACCAAAAAGGGTAAGTTCCCCATTATTCCAATTCTTCTCAAAATGCTCAGTCACCTCCTTATTCGACTCATGGAGTTTTTCCAGAAAAGGGAGTAAACCCCCACTTTTTACTTTGTTCCACGCTTTGGTATTTCTAGTATGCATCTCAAAGTTGTCTAGCTCAACTCTTCTCCTGTCTCCACCCATTTTGGCAAGCACAATGGGGTAGACAACGACAAAATCTTTACTTGAAATGGTCCCGCCAAATCTAAGAGCCCACAAAGTGTGCCAAGAAATCTTGCAAATTAAGCAACTAAGCTCGGTCCCATACAATCTGATGATCGTGAAGTAATTACCCCGTCCTATCATCATTAATGAGGTGACACGATTCTTTCCCATGTGACACATCATAGTTCAGTAGGGCCCGGACGTTAACTCATAATTCACTTATATTTAGCCAAGTGTGTTGTCCTTTGCTCCTAACCCCTTCATTCGCAAAAAAATCCACAACAGCATTGGCTTCTCTATAGGCATGTGAAATCTTTATATTATCAAACTTGGATAAACTTGAGATAGCATCATCAATCCAAGACTTAATAGTCCATGAGGGGGGAGGGCTACCTAAAAGACTATCTATTATATTTTCGGAATCCCCTTCAAGCCAAAGGTTTTTAAAATTTAGACTATGGGCCAAATTTATAATATGAAAAGCTCCAGCAGCCTTAGCCAGGTGATTAGTTTGAGATCCAAGAGGGGTGGAAGTTGCACCAAGAAATTTTCCAAAGGAATCCCTTATGACTTTTCCGCAACCCGCCGCCCCAAGATTACCTTTAGCCACTCCATCGAAGTTGGCCTTGACCCATCCATTAGGCGGAAAAGACCAGCAAGCACCCTCTCTATTCTTCTTAGCTTGTTTATGGACACTAGGAAAATCAAGACTTATATTCCATTCCTTAACAACCATAAGATCATAGGATGAGTGAGCCACTTTCTCGGAGTTGCTAACCTTCTGAGAAATAGCACTGACATTTTCTTTTAGAAATCTGATAATTTTATCAAAAACAATATCCACCGGTGTTTCTTTATCTCTGTAAATTATGTTATTTCTTTCTTTCCAAAGACCCTAAGCAACATGAGGGAAAGAGAAATCCCACAAGTTCCAAAGAATAGGATTGAGAGTCAGAGCTTTCCATTGAGAGAAGAAATCTTCAATAGACAAGGGAAAAACCCAAGAATGATGGAATCCAATGTTACTCATGAACGAATGTGATAATTCCTCTTTAAAAAAGTCTAATTTTCAGCTTGTCAAAAGGACTTTAATCATGCTTATGAAATCATATTTGTTGTGTGTCATGTTTACTCTCCCTTTATTAGTTTGTGATGCTAAGGTTTGAAGATGAATCTTTGCACCACCTAGATGTTGCTAAATTTGATATATGAGAGCTTTTTGTTTCTATGAGATTTTATCATTTTAGTGTTCCATCCTTGTTGGCGAGATTTTCACGTACTATTACTGAATTGTTGTTGTCCATTGGGTGAGTCCCATGCACAATCTATACAGGACTTACATTCTGATGGTTTTACTATGTTAAGGCTGCTAGTTATGTCAGGAAATCTGAAAAGGAGGAAGTTTAAGCCCAAAGCCTTTAGGGATGTATCTCCTACCCATAATGTTCACATTCTAATATAGTTCATCCTATTTTCTAAAACAATTTGGAGTTGAAATGAAGGCAAGGAAAATGAACTTTATATCAAGTTGAGGTTCCATTCTGAGGGCTCTCTTAGGCACCTTCTAGAAGCCATGAAAATAGTTTGATGTAGAGACTGAACTTATAGCAATACATGGCACTACTTCCAATCATGTATATCACTATAAGAGCACCTGCAAGTAAAGGTTGATGATGTCTATATGAAACAACCAAGTGTGCACCCATGAAACATTTTGAGATATATTTATATATATATATAGGCGGATGTACCAATCGACAAAATCATTGTCAAGCGTGCAGTACACATTGTAACAACAGCCATAAATGAAGTTTATATTATTAGTTCCAACGAAGTTTATATTATCAGTTCCAATGACACTCACAGTCAATTTTAACTCATCTGACGCCAGTCAACATTCACCTATTTAGATTTCAGACTCTAGTTTTCCTTCAAGTCTATGCTTAGATGAAGATAACTCAAGACGCCTAACAAACAATGAAACTTCAAATGAAAGAAAGATCTGGAAGTTTGTAATAAAGATAGGTGAGTCGGCTTAAACAGTGATGGAAGCTATCCCCTTCTCTAAAGAGCTCATGATCCAGGTTGATATGAAAGATGATGTTGTTTTGGTACCCATATACAACATCATGATTTAATTTCATGCAACCTCCATCAAGAGTGTTACAGGCTAGCAAGATGGAGGGATTTTATTTTATAAGGTTAATCTTCAATTTACCTGGTACCAACTTTAATGCCAACTACTTGCTAACATTGAAATCCCCTAGCGGTATTCAAGTTAAGAAAATTTCCTTCAGGTTCAAGGAATCAAGGCACATCAACTATGCAGTGCAAATGATTAAAAACTACAGTCGATCTGAAGCAATGAAGAGTTTGACACAGCTGAGAAAGCAACATTGGTGACTCAATAGAAACCTCAGTTTATTTACAGAAGAAGCCACAATAAACATGTCAGGAATACAAGGAGGTCGCACATCTGATGCTAAAACGTGATGACATGAGGTATAATAAATTTAAGCAAAGCCAAAAATGAATTTTTAAAAAAATCCTAGATACAGCCGACTCCATACTACACATGTAAGTATTAATCTCATTCCAAGTCTATCGGATACACAACATTTCAACTTGCGTTTAAACATGAATTTCAAGATAACTCCAAACTATCGCTTCTACTGCATAATACAAGAAGATTCATTGGCGGAGAATGGTTTAATGGCTCGAATCCCAATATGCCTACAATGTTTCAGAAGACTATCAAGTGCTAGAGATCAATTAAAGGAAGGCTTCCATAAATCTGGTTAATCTCCCAGCTCACAACCAATACTATAGCCAGGAGACGACATGCAAATACAAGAATAGATTCAAGGGGGAGAAAGTTGTAAGGTTGCAACAAAAATATGAGACCACCAATATTACTGAGGGAATGAAGGCAAATAAAAGGTGGCATAAATCAGTTATCTCAAGCTTACCTATAGTCTCAAAACATAGAACATTGAATATGACACAAACCAATCTCATTGGCATAATCTTGAAATACTCAGTGTTGAACATAGCACACTTAGGCATGGCTTCTAAACTTAGTCATGCTATCATCTGCCAAACATCGCATGCATAGGAAATATATAAGTTGCACCACCAAATCTACATACCTGGAATTGTTCCTTCACTAACCATCATTCGATCCCCTTGGTGGTGTGGCCTTTTCCCTTTCTTAATCCCGAGTTGTCCTTGTAACGAATGGAGTTGGGGTTCCGTTTTCTTGCAGGATGACATGCAATCCTCTATTGCCTCCTACCCATTTTTTTCCCTTTCACTCAATTATTGGATGGTTATTTTGAGACGTGGTAGTTACCAATCAGTTACCATACCGAGGTACTAAATATTCCCTCCAACACTTACCATATGACATATCCTCCAAGGATTATCATGATGAGGTTGAAAGAAATAAATGGTTTAAATGATCAGACCCCCATTGGTTATTCACCGGATCTCTATGGTAGTGAGGTGTAATTACATGCCTTTATCATTGCATGTGTAACCCCCCCTCTAAGCGAGATCCTCTTTATATGCTAAAATAACCCATTTCATTAACTACCCTTTGAGCATGATACTGCCAGCAAACTATTTTATTTAATCATTTATATTTTTTTATTAATCATAATTTTAATTTATTTAAACTAAGTAAAATCATTAATAATATTTTATTTTATTAGAGCCATAATTATAATAAAGCATTTATTTCAATTAACAAAATATTTTTTTTTAAATAACTTTATTTAATATAATAATCAGTTAAAATGAAAATTACCCTAATTTAATTCAAATAAACCAAATACCAGACAAGGTGAGTCATGGAGGGCACTATAGTCCACTTCGTTGTTTAACAATTTGCCTAAAGGGGTTTCTTGAATATGAAACACTGCATTCTTAGCTTTCTTAATCTAAGTTGACATATGGAAATATTTAGTATTCTTATCTCCTTCGTTAAGCCATAACTCACGTGATTTCTATCGCCAATAAAGCTCCTCATGCAACACTAACTCTTCCCATTCTGCTTGTAAATATTTATGTCTTCCAAAAAACTGTGGGTTTAGTCCCTGACTTATAATCTGCTCATTCACCACTACCAACTCTTTTGAAATTAGATCCTTTTGATGGAATATATTATTGAAAACATGTATATTCCATTGTTTTATCTGAACTTTCATAAATTTCATTCTCTTACAAAACCTATACATAATGGATCCTACCTCATATGGAGCCTGTATCCACCATGATTTCAACAATGGAAAGAATTCATTATGTCTAAACTACATAGATTCAAATTTAAATGAAGCAATACATTTCTAAGGTGAATTAGTTTCTTCAAGATTGAGAGAAGTAGGAAAGTGATCAGATCCAGACCAAGGTAATATTTTTGACATTTGTGTATACTTATCTACTACCCAATTTGAAGAAATTAGAAATCTATCAAGCCGTATAGCTATTTGCAAAAAATCTCATCTTTTATTTGTCCATGTGTACATTCTTTTTTGAGGTTGTACATCCACAAGTTCATTATGATGAACAAACTTACTGAAATCTTCCACTGTCTTGTGAGGAGGTATGATTCCTCCAATTTTTTCATTAAGAGATAATATTGCATTGAAATCTCCAGCAAGTATAATTTTTTCAACTCCCAACTAATCAAAAATTAACTCCAACTCCTTCCAAAGCTTGTGTTTTCCTGTTGTTGGATTTTGTGCATACACATTAACTAACAAGGATAAATCAAAATGGGTAACATGCTACAATTGCCAATGTGTATTATTAGTGATGGGTTCCAACTGAATTGATTTGGTATTCCATAACATTAACAATCCCCCAGATGCTCCTTGAGCAACAAAATGATATGACTTCCAGTTAATCCACTTGAATATTATACTTTCATAACTTTCCTTAGAAAGCTTAGTCTCTTGTAATAAAACAATATCAGCCCTTGATGAATTAATTTGTTGTTTAATCAGGGCTTGTTTGTTAGGGGCATTTAAACCCCTAATATTCCAAGAAATAATCTTCGTATTGATCGAGGAGAGCTCCCTGATCCCCTCAATCTTTTCTTTATATTACCATCTAATGTTAGCTGTACTCCTGAAGCAATCTCCTCCTGCAACTTAAATGCATTTGACTTCCTACCTCTTTTACCAGGCAACTTGATTGCAGGTGGAACAAGAGGAGTTTGACTAATTGTTAAATGATTTGAGAAGTTGAAAACACCCCCATACACTTCACTACTCTCCTGAATTTCACTATCATAATTTCTTGCAAACTTTTCATTGTTTCCATGTGGGACATCTACAAAATTTGTTGAAAAAGGTGGCACAGTAATGTTAGAATTTTCTGTCAACAATTCCCCTTCTTCCTTCGTTACTTCCTCAACAATTTCATCAAAAAGATTTGATCCTACCATATTTCCAATACGATCTGCCTAGATTTGTAAACTGTCATGATCATCCAGAGCATGTTCATCATGTAATCCCAGTCCTTCCATAACATTTTTACTATGAGACGACATGAATGGAAATGATGTCTCGTGAGTTTCAAGTTGACTGCTATAATTAGGTAGCAAAGTATTATCCCACATAAACTTTGAAACTATTCCATCTAACTGCCTACTATTACCTATAGAAAGGCTTGGAGTATATAAACACAAAGATCTTTTCCAAGGAAAGAACTCTAACTTTGATAGCCAGTCCTTGGGTAAATTCACAATAAAACTTAATACTCTGCCACTTTGGCAAGGTGTAGTAACCTTTAAGGAATCAGAATCCCCCTGATGAAGATTATAAACATCATTCCCCTAATTTTGTTCCAACAGAATAGAATTGATTTTTGATGCAGTTGATAGAGATCCTAGTTTTAAAGAACAAACTTCAAACACTGTGGAATTCCCATTCCTATTTGGTTCATCATATAGAGCCAAATCGACCACAGGCAGGGATGAAGAAGAAAATACTATCAAGACATTGTTCACCAAACTTATATCACTTTGAGATTGATGCTTAGCAATATTTAAATCACCTAATCCTAAAACACTTTGACTCACAGCTAGCCCCATTTCATTTGATTCGCACTGATGGGAAGAATGCCCTAGTAAATGGAAAAAAGTACACACATTCTTGGGATTTTCAATGAGGATTGCATTTCTCCAAGACCCATTATTTGAATGTATTCTAAATGAAGAGGGAAATTCCTTTGAATTATTTAACAAAACACAAACCCTAATGTGTTTATCTAGCTATTTGAAAAACTCCATATCATGACAAACAAAAGCCCCCAAATTATTAGCAATGGTTTCCACAATTTCAAGTTCCCTATATTCAAGCGGAAAATTAGGAAACTAGAGCCAAAAGGGAACCCATTTCATTACAGCAGAAAAGGGATCGAAATTTGGAATCCGTGCCTAAGTAAACAACCCAGAACCCTCAAAAAACTAAGACCTATCTTGTAAAACCAAATCTCTCTACTTCTTGGTGGAAAAAAAAAATGAAAAATCCACTTCCTTGATCTATGTAAAAAACTTTATTAGCCCCATCCCATTCAAAGAAAACTAATGCTTTTAAAGTTTCAGTACTAGGTAAAAAATTCTAGAATTTACATATTAAAGCATGATCTGTAAGATCCTTTATTTTTGCAAATAAAGTTTCTTTAGAGAGAGAAATCTAAGCAAGATCCTCAAATTCAGAATCTATCACAGAGGGTTGAGTAGGAGATCCTTTACGAATCCATTTCATGTTTACTTTTGTCTTATGTTCTTTTTGATGCACATTTTTCCTAGAAGGAGCTATATTTAGAAGAGAAGAAGAATTCAAACCATTTACATCTTGTGGAAAGGGTTCTACCTTATTTCGATGAGCATTCCTTAGTTGCAATCAGAGAATTTGATAACAATCTCCATGCCTCCAAGCTATATTGTTCAAATATGACGCAAGTGTATCCTTCATGGAGGAAAACTTATCCAAGCAAGGATTAGACCCATCAAGATCTATATTGGAAGAATAGCGCCTTATCAGTTTTGGATTGAATGGAGCTCCAACTTTGATAGAAATATTGTTGGGAAATGTTGCAGGACCCTGTCATTGTGAAACAACATCCGCCCAAGACCAGATATTTTCAGCCTGGTCTTTATTCAAGCCACAAATATCAAATGGGCTTTATTTCTCTTGATTAAGCATTCTCATAGGATGAGGATTCCTAACAGAATGCTTGAATCCCTGTCGAGAATCAATTTGGCCATTGAAATTCGCTAATCCTTTCGATTGATCAAAAATCCCCATTTTTGACACAAAAAAAGGTTTTCCTACTAAAGGATACTTTGATCTGTGTGATTTTTCCATAAAAGGATGGGAATATGCATCCCAACGAGGTTGATTTGCTCCATGAGAAGTCGAAGACAACCCAAAATGGTAATAATTTTTCAAAAATTTACCATTGTTCTCCTAAACACCTCTCTAATATGTGTGGTCCCCCATTTTCCAAGTTCTTTGAACTATTTGAAATGGTTACTCCATGAATAATTGAGGTCTCATAATGACCCCAACCAAAATCCAAGCAACATCCTGACAATTCTATGGAGAACGACCTAGACGACTCATTTTCAAGAATTTTGTATGGTGTGCTCCAGATTGAAGATGTAAGAATTTACATTCATGAAAAACTGGAAGAGTATGATCACTCTAAGTTGGGTGATATGTGGGTCAAAGAAATCACTATAGATGGTTTCACACTCAAACTAGAATTCCAAATCCTGGTAGAGAAAAAGCTCGATGTATGGAAAAATTTCCCTAATTTTTCCCTAAGTTGAATCCATGACAGATTTTTTGGTTTGATATCCCTCATATGATCACCAAGAAGGAAATTAGGATTGTCACGGGATTGTGTTCAACCAGACTAATTCTAACATTGAAGTCTATAAAGAATAAGGTTTTCATGGTGTTAACTGGTGGAAAGTATGACAAGAAAGCCTTGATAGTCAAGGATATTAGAAACCTAAAAGTCAAATATTCTGCAATAATGATTAGTTATAAGATATACTTTTCTAACAAGGATAATTTTGTATTAGCCACCACAATAAACACTGCTTATGAGATGGTTGTAAACAGTGTGTATTTTGATTTTTGTGAGCTAATAAGGGCACAATTAATTGAGAATCTACAAATTACAAAGGATTCAAAGTATCCTTTGAAGTTCATCACATTAATTATCTATTTTTTCTTTTACTTTTTTAAGGAGCTACTTGAAATAAAGAGCATAGTTTGGTTCAGGGATAGACTAGTAGCACATCAAATCAAAAATCACTTTAGGATAGGTGATGTGGAGGCACATGATGAAGCTCTTTGGGGATTTTTTCATAATATTTCAAAATAATATGCAAGCCAGAGAGAGGATTCCCTTGAGAATGGTAGAAAATTATAAGAATGATATCATTTTCCTAGTCTCAAAGGATTGTTGCATCATCCAGGTTTTTGAGCCTAGGATTGTCTGGACCCCAAAGATAGGATATGAGATCACAGAGGAAGAAATCACCACTTCAATAGATTTCATACTGAGAAAACCAAGAGACACCTATGAGGAGAGGTATGGTACTTATGAGGTGAAATCCATGAAGGTTCACATGGATCAAAGATAAAAGAAAAGAAAGAAGATTATTGAGAAAGTGACTGTACAAGTTGTAGAGTTTGTGGGCCTCAAGAAAGAAGTATAAAAAGCTAAAGGCTTATTTGGTTCTTAGAAAGGATCATCAAGTGTCAAGAAATCTGGTAGAACTACTACCACCCCTTTGGTTGGACCCAAATCCTCCAGGACTATGCCTTTCATAGGAGAGAAAAAAAAAAGTCTACCGGATGAAGGAGAAAACATCTCTGAATAAGCAACAAAAGATGCTTGAGAAAGAAAAGGCCACTCTAGAAAAAAAAAAAAATAGGCCCTATGAGGAGAAGAGTAAAAACAAAAGCAAAAAGAGATAAATATATGAGTGTGAATGCAGAAGATGAGGAGGAGGAAGAAGAAGGACCACAGTTGGTCCGAAAAAGAAAAATTGATATGTCACAAGGAGAATCAAGTGGAAAGAAAAAAAGATTGACATTGTGGACATAGATAGCAAGGTTGAAGTTAAAAAGGAGAAGGAATGCTATAAGATACATATGAGGGAGAAAAAACTAAAATACGATAAAGGAAAGATGTCTCCAAAAGCAAAGAAGAAGAAGAAAGGTAAGTCTTCTCCTCTAATAAGAAATGTAGCCCCATGAAATTAGATGCTTTATTTAATGGCATTGTAGAGCATGAGATGTTAGAGAAAAATGTTGCTCTGTATACTACAACAGATGATGTTGATAAGGCTACTATAGAAGAATCATTTGTATTAAAATACATTGTTACTTTTGAACTGAATATGAAGAATATTGAAAAATAATTTCCTGATGAGTTGAAAAATGTTAGAAGATAGGAAGCCTTCAATGAAGAAGAAAAGTTAAGATCTTTTTCTTTGAAGAAGGTTAGTGCACCCTTCTCAGTGAAAAAAAAGCCACATTGTCTTAGTTGTACAATAAGGAGTTCCAAACAAAGCAAAGGGTAACTACCCTTATGAGAAAATATTAGAATGGTCTTGAGAGGCTTTGGAATGAAATTGTGCAAAAGGTTGCAAATTTGGCACAAAGATTAGGACTAACTCTGGATAGTGAAGAAGAAAAGCATGATGATATGTCAGCTCCATAAGTTAATGTAATAGAAGATGCTCAACATGAGTATGGAACAAAAGAGGAGAATGTGCAAAATGACACTCTTCTAGATGTGGAAGAAAATGTTGCAGAGAAAATATTATCGGTGAAGAAAACATTGTAGAAGAAGGTTTTGTTGGTGATGCTCCTCTAGTTGGAGAGAATACTACTGTAGAAGAAATTTTTATAGAGGAACAGAAGGAGGATGCACCTATAGGACACAAATTCCCTCCTATAAAATAAGAGAAGAATGTAGAGGTTGTACAAGATAACTTAGAGACAAATATGCCTCCAGATAACACTGATAAATTTGTTGATAATGAGAAGAAGACTGTGAATGCATCTAATATTGAAGAAAAGAATGACATGGAAGAGAACGTAAAGATGGTTGGAGAATAGTTCGGTACCTTTGGAGATTTTTTGAATAATTTGTTAAGTATGTAGCTCCAATTCTAGTTACTTGTGTCTTCCCAGCTACTACAACTTCCAATGCAATAAGGGAAAGTAGATATGGATAACATATCTTCATTGCACAAGCTATAGTTAGGTGATTCTTTCCATGTCTCTACTCAAAAATATTTTTTTCAAATTTATCAAAAGAGTGTAGAACTTATTGATGAATCAGTAAAGGTACTACAAAAGAGCATGTACCCAATGCAAGCATTGATAATTCTTTATCTGATATGGAAAATTTGAATTTTTTGCTTGATTCCTTTAAAGAATATTCTAGTGGTTTGAAGGAGAAAGTGGAGAAGGAGATCGACAACAGTGAGACCACCTCCAGAATATGCATTTTTGTATTTTTTGAAGGCTCTTAACAGCGATATAGCTGTTATGATACAATCAATGGGGGGTGTTTCTCTACCAGATGCATTTGAAGAAGCAATTAGAGCTAAAAACAACCTAATACAAGCTGGTAAACTTGCTCCTAGGCCACCGATGCCTATATTCTCATATATGCATTTGAATATCCCTTTGCAAATACCACCTTTTGTACCTTTTCCACCTGTTCCAACGGTATCAGCTGCTTCAACACAAGAAGTTGTTGTTTCTAGATCTTCAAATGAGTTACAAGAAATCAAAAGTTTATTACAAACTTTTGGTAATAAACTTGTGACCTTGGAGAAGCAGCAAACATATAACAGGCCGGAGAAGTAGCAAACATATAACAGGCCCTATCAACAGCAGAATTTAGGTCAGCAACAGTAGTATCAAGGTAATAGACAAGCTTACCAAGGCAATTACCCGGGCCCAAGATAGGGTGTAAATACTAGACCTTTTCAGGCTTATGCTCCAACACCTGTTAGTGCAATTAAGGATCTTGTCCCTATTCAAAACAATTTAGCAGTAGATTATGAGTGGTGTTACCCTTGCAACCAATCTCACAATAGCCACTTCCTCAAATGGACTCATTAATCAGGCACTTATGGTACAGAATGCCTCAAGTTCACAGCAAAATGAATTCAATGATGCATCTCCACAACACCAAGATCAGCCTACCAATGACACTACTCTACTTAACTGGCAAGGTGAAGAATTATGTGGATTGAATGTAGATGATTCTTCAGTTGCAGCTAACACAAGGGTGAAGAAAAGAGCTTTTGAGCTTGATCAAATAGCTGATAAAGGAAAAGCATCAGCTATAGAACCATCTACATCCCAAGTGGCTCGTGGATTGTAGAGAAATCGGCAACTCCCAGTGAAGGAGCAGCCATGCTTGCAAGCCGACTACGCTGGCATAAAGGTACATCATAAATTAAACCCAACTATACCCTATAACATTCTTGATAGTATGAAAAAGATAAATGTAACGATGTCTATGTGGGATTCATTAGCTATCCCAAGTCAAAAAGATATGTTACACTCAGCTTTGTCAAATTTTAAAGTGTCTGATAAATCTGAGTCTCCAATAGGTCAAGTTAGAACTGTGTTGAAAAATAATACTCAAGGAAATGATAAACATCCCAGCAAAGAGACCACCTTTTTATGTGTCAATAATCATAGGTGATAAGTTAGTTCATAACTACATGGTAGACTAGTAGCTCAATAATCAAAGAAAGAAAATTGGATTGAAGTATCAGAAGTGATCAAATGGATGGTACTTTTGTCAATACATTGAGTGTTATTAAAGATTTGAGTCTTACCCTTCATGCTTGTCCTAATTTTTCAGTTCCTCAGGACATATGTGTCATAGATCTCCCACCTTTCTTTTCTTTGTGCCTCTCAAGAGACTTTACAGCTAAGATAGGTGGTTATGTGTCAGCTGATTGGTCGCATATGTTGTTTAGAACCAGATATGGAACCAAAGTTACTATTAAATCTGAAAAAGTTGGCTAAAGACCACATTGAGCCATATAACCCAAGTCCTATCAACACTGTTCCTACTACTGTAGACACAAATTGTGTGATTTTTTTTCTGACAGTGAACTGGCTACCGCTCAAGAACTTCAAGCAGAAGTTGTTCCTGATGTGCTGCTACATGAATGGGTGGCTAAAAACGTGTTGGACAGTCCTATAGATCTTATTCAAGATGTTGGTATGGGTAATTATGTGATGCTTGAACCTGATGTAGAGATTCCAAACCTTGAAAAAGGTACAGATCAGTTGTGGCAACAGCAAGGTGGACTTTGGGAAATGTTTTTTGATGGTTCCAAAAGCAAGAATGGAGCAGGTGGAGGTGCAATGCTGGTTTCTCCACAGGGTGATAAGTATTTTTCAGCCTTTTTTTTTTCTTTTGCGTGTTCTAACAACAGTGTTGAGTATGAAGGACTTATCCAAGGCCTTGAATGTGCAAGGAAAAGAGGAATCGACTGTTTGAAGGTCTATGGAGATAGTGAATTGATAGTTAATCAGGTCAGGGGGTCAATGTTTCCAGGAATGATGCTTTTAAGTCTTACAAAAATAGAGTATGGAACATAATTGAAGAATTTAATGCCTTCAATCTGATTTCTATTCCATGAAATCAGAATAAGCATGTCGACAGACTTGTAGCAATTGGAGCACAATTTGATATCCCAGGCAATATTAAAAAAGACAAAATACAGCACTATGTTAAGGTGGTTATCAGGCCATCAATTCCTAATAACAACACTAACTGGCAAATATTTGAAAATGATGAGCAGATTTTAACCTTTCTGCTCCAAGAAGATCAATTTTCTGTAGTAAACCAAGAAAAGATCAAACAGCAGTATGATGATCAAGTGATACAGTTGAAGAGAAATAAACTTCCCAAAGGGTTGGTTACCTTAGAATCCATATTCAATTCTGATGACCAGCTTAAGAAGAACAAAGTCGGCATTCAAGTGAAAGAGGATCATTATGAACAGGTGGAAATCTTTAAAGGTAAGCTTCTCAAATTAGGAAAAATCTGTTCAGCTGAGGATAAGAGATCTTTCATTGTTTTATGCCAAGAATATCATGATGTTTTTGCTTGGCAATATTTTGATTTAAGAGGGTTTGATCCTCATATTGCCCAGCATACAATTGAGTTAGAACCTGATGCCAAGCCTGTTAGACAAAAACAGAGACCATTGAACCCCAAGCTTGAACCTTTGATGATCAAAGAGTTGACCAAGTTAGTTGAGGGGGGTATCATATTTCCAATTAAACACACATCTTGGGTTTCTAACCTTGTTCCGGTTAGAAAAAAGAATGGTGAGATAAGATTATGTGTGGATTTTAGAGATCTTAATAGAGCATCCTTGAAGGATCATTACCTCTTACCGTCTATGGAGTTCAAATTCTTCAAGTTGTTGCTGGATCAGAAAGATTTTCTCTTCTGGATGGATATTCTAGTTATAACTAGATTCTAGTCAAAGAGGAGGATCAGTATAAAACAACATTTACAACAAAATGGGGCACTATGGCCTACAATAGAATGCCTTTTGGTTTATCTAATGCCGGTGCCACCTTTCAGCGTGCCATGGATATGGCATTTCAGAATTTAATTCATAAATGTCTGCTAGTTTATTTAGATGACATAACTGTATATTCAAAGAATGCAGATGAACATTTGTCACATCTCAAGCAATTTTTTGAGAAATGCAAGGAATATGGAATATCTCTCAATCCGAAAAAGAGTATTTTTGCAGTTCATGAAGGTAAACTGTTAGGCAATATAGTGTCAAAAGATGGAGTTACCATTGACCCTGAAAGAGTTGAAGCTATACTTGAACTGCCATTACCCAATCACAAGAAGGGATTGCAGAGCTTTTTAGGGAGAATCAACTTTCTAAGAAGATTCATTCCTGATGTTACAAATTTACTACAGCCCTTGACCGCCATGCTTAAAAAGAATGCAGTTTTCAATTGGACTGGAGAAGCAAAACGCAGTTTTGAAGAAATCAAGGAAGCTTTAGCATCAACTCCAACACTGGTAAATCCAGATTTCTCTAAAGACTTCTTCTTGTATGCTTTTGGCTGTGTTGGTTCAATCTCTGCTATGCTGGTTCAGAAAAATAGTGATAATTTAGAGCAGCCCATAGCTTTCTTTAGTCAAGTACTTGCTGATTATGAAGAGAAATATACATTTGTTGAGAAACATGTTCTCACTATGATCAGAAGCCTAAATAAGTTTAAGCCTCTAGTTTCAAACAATAAGATTCATATTTTGGTTGCACACCCAAGTGTGAAGGAGTTTTTGTTGAACACAGATTTGAGTGAGAAAAGAGCAACGTGGATCATAAAAGTAATGGAATTTGATGTCAGCATCTGCATCACAAAACTTGTCAGAGGTAGACGAATTTGTGAGCAACTTGCCTCCACTTCTGAAGATGCACATAAATCAAAAACTGGTGTTGTTTTAGCTAATACTAATCAGCTTCAAAATTTTCAAGACACCGCACCTGCATTAACAGCAAGTTGGGTTCAAGAAATGACCCACTTTCTTCGTACTGGTGAATTTCCACCAGGTCTAGATAGAGAAAAATGAAGATACTTCATATTGCAATCAATTCCTTATGTCCTTGTTGATAGTATCCTTTTCAGGAAAGATCTGAATGGTGTCTTGTTAAGGTGTATTGATACTGATCAAATGGAAAGAGTACTGCATGAGTTGCATGATGGAGTTTCAGGAGGACACTTTGCTCCAAGGATGACTACTTGGAAAATCATGAGAGCTAGTTACTACTGGCCTAGCTTTTTTAAAGATGCATATGCATGGTCAAGCAAATGTGTTAAATGTGCTTTATTTTCAGGAAAAGAAAAGTTGCCTGCTATGTCTCTACATCTAATTCAGGTGGAACAACCCTTCATGAGATGGGGCATTGACTTTATTGGACCAATTAATCTACCATCCAGTGCTGGTCACAAGTGGGTGTTGACTGCTATAGACTATTTCACACAGTGGACAGAGGCAGCAGCTTTGAAAGAAGCAAATGAATCTTTAGTTTTGAGTTTTTATGAAGATATCATCACCAGATTTGGAGTTCCTGCCTCCATCATTTCAGATAATGCTCTTGCATTCGTTGGATTAAGAGTTATAGATTGGGTTGTTAAACACAGAATTCATTTGAATACTTCCTCCAATTATTACCCACAGGGTAATGGATTAGCTAAAAGTACAAATAAAAACTTGATCAGAATCATTAAGAGGACTATGGAAGAGAATCAAAACATTTGGCATACCACATTAAAATATGCACTTTGGGCAAATAGAATAACCCCTAAGAGATTAGTGGGTAATTCTTTGTGCGTCCTTGTTTATGGTAAAGACGCTAGGTTACCTCTGTCTGCAGAGCTTCCAGCTCTAGACATCGTTCATCAATTGGAGATGTATGAAGAATAGGACCCAATGTCCATAAGATATGCAGAGCTCATGGAGCTTGAAGAATCAAGAGATAGGGCAATGAAAACTTTGGAGCATCATCAGCGCCAAATGAAGGAAACATTTGATAAAAAAGCTACACCCAAAGTTTTGAAGGAAGGTGATGTTGTTCTCAAGTGAGATGTGTTAAAGAGTGGTCCAGGAAAACATACAAAATTTGACCATTTATGGGTAGGCCCTTTTGTTATTACTGAATGCAAGGAGCATAATGCATTCCAGTTATCGAACATGAATGGAGAAAATTTACCAATCCCAGTTAATGGGATTCACCTCAAATGTTGTTTTGAGGTATGATTTATCATTGTACATAGTAGAATAGGTTTTATGCTTTCAATAAGTGCTTCGGCACTTAAGTTTAAATTTTGTTTCGTTCCCTAAGTGTTGTTCTAGCACAGTTTGATAGTTTCACCTTAGTTTCTCTGGTTTAAGTTCTAGTGTCCTGATCTGCTTCATGAGTCTCAAGAATTACATCCATGTGTGAGCTGCTCTTGGTCTATTTTGAGGGTTTTTCTAGGTGACTCCATTCCCAATGGACAAGTTTTGGCTACTGGTTTCCATGTTAAGCAGGCAAACATCCAACAAAGGTCACTAGAAATGTTGCCCTATTTTTACCTACAGCCCCATCAGGCAGGACAAATTGTGTTGTAGGTGTTCATAAAGGCTAAATGGGGAATTTGCATCAAGGGTTAGATCATGCACCTGAGGATATTTCACAAGGAGGTCTATTGGAAAGCATACCTCGATCAGTTTTGGCACAAAAAACTCATCAAAGAAGAAAGTCGACAAGACCCTCCTGTTGTCTTGTCGACTAGCAGTGCGTTGTACTTGGTTTAATACACCCATCGCCAGGACATTCGGGTCGCCATGAGTTTTCATGCATCTCTCCGCTTGGAGGGAGGTCATGCTGACAGTTTTTACAAGGGTGGCGTCAGGGGGAATGATTTTGGTCGGGGTAATGTCTCTTCGACTGTGTAAAGTATCGCCGAAGGGGATTTCCTTCAGCATAATGTCTCACTGACACATGGGAGTCTCCCTGAAATGGTCTCAGCTCGCCAAAAGATTGTCATCTTGCTGAGAAGTCTTGCCAACTCGGTAAGGTCTCACCGAAGCGGGATGCCTTTGGTGTATATGGGGGCTTCGCTGTAAAGTCTCACCGACGGGGTGAAGTCTCACCAAGGTGAAGCGGCATCGACGAAGGAAAGGAGTTCGGCGTAATGTTTCGCCGAATTCCGGGGATCTCGCCGAAGATTTGGAGCTCGGGAGATGTCTCGGCGACTAGCGAAAGTTTTGGCGAAAAGATATGTCAATGGGGAGAAAGGGTGGGACTCGTTGTAACGTCTCGGTGACCGAATGATGTCTCATCGAAAGGATGGTGCCTTTGGTGTAAGATGATGAGCTCGGGGAGATGTCCTATCGACACGGGGAGGTCTCGGTGAAAGTTGTGAGCTCGGTGAGAGATCTCACCGACCAAGCAAAGTCTCCCCGACTAAAACGAAGAGAGCTCAATAAGAGTTCTCGCCGAAGCAAGGTGGCTTCGGAGAGAGGTCTCACCGACAGAGGAAGGTCTTGCCGAAATAGAATGAACTCGGAGAAAAGGAGTGAGCTCGCTGAAGGATCTTGCCTTCGGCATAGTGTCTAGCCGACCCAGTGGTGTTTCGCTGAAGTATGAGGGGCTCGTGTGAGGTCCTACCGATAGCAATAGATTTTCCAATAGAAAGGGTACATCGGTGTGATGATGGGAGCTCGATATAACTCTCACCGATGGTTGTAAGCTATCTCGATGCTGTTGTAGAGTGTAATCACATCGGGGAGACACGATAAGTGTCTCACCGATATGTGATTCAATCTAAGGGACCTTTGATCGTCTGGAAATTCCATGAAGCATCTGTTCGACCAATTGGAGGAAGATATAGGTGAGTCATGGCAGTTTGACCGGTGAGAGGAAGATCAGCAGAGAGAAAGCGACGTGGATTTTCTCTGAGCCCAGGAGCATTCAAAGCAGCTCGGCAGGGAGGTTCAGAGGTGGATAAGAAGACCAGGAAGTAAATGTTGTAGTTGCAAAAGATCAAGGAGGTCATTCCTGGAGAAACTCTTCACCGACATGGACAGCAGGGATGCACATTTAATGCATCATTAACTTCCTTCAAAAGATCTAAGGACAATCTTTCTGAAGGCGGATATTTTTGTAAGCCCTAGGGGCCGACACTTTTGTATATAGGGCATTTTTGCCTCTTTGTAAGGGAGTTCGGATTATGCATTTTCAAGAGTTAGTGATTTTTAACAATCCTTTCTTACCTGATGTATGCTTTGTAACTCATTTCGATTCTGGAATATAAAACACAGTGTTTACCTTGGAAGCCAATGTTAGTGTTCAGACTACTCTAATTTCTATATTTTAGATTATGCAAGTTTTCAACTGTGCTTTTCTAAGTCTACATTCATACCTTAAAGCTATGAAATTTATCTTTCCTTCTTAAAACATGTATGTAGATCAAGCCTTTTTTAAGAATGATGCATAAGTTCAAAGAGGTTATGTTGAGTAAATGAAATAGCTACCATTAGTTTTCTAGTGTATGTTCATCTTGTTTTCATTTCATGATTTCTTATCAGTTTGGTGTATCACCATAGTATTTAGTTTTGTTTTTATGCACTCCTTCTCCCTTTTCCTTTATAGAATCAGTAGTTTAGGTTATACCAAAGGAAGCTGGCCTTTTCAGGAGGTTGACCTCTGTCTGGAAGTGACCCATAGCTTTAGAGGTCTTCCCATGTTACACTGAGGTGTTGAACATCAGGTTCAATAGGGTGCAATTTCAGGTGATAACAATAAGATTTCATTGTATATATGCATATGGTAGAGATAGCCTTCTAGTGCAAATTTTGATCTGATTGGTGGATAGCAGTGTTTGGGGAAGTTAGTTAAGTTTTTGGAATTTCAGTTACTCCCATGTATATATGTATATATCAATTAGGGGGAGCACATGAGTATGTGAGTATCTATGTAATCTAGTAAATACAAAATCATGTAAGTCATTCAAGGGGTAAAAGATATGTGTCAAAGGGAGAGCAAAGAACAAAACATATGTGTCCACCCTTTTCCCTTGATATCAACATGGGAGAGTAGATTTAGAGAGAAATTTTAGCATGTTTCCATAAATTACAAAAGGGGATATTGTTGAAAGGTTAAATATTTTTTCATTAATATGTCTATTGGAAACATGAGCATGAGTATGTGCATGGGTTACATATAGTATGCAGATACAATGTTGCCATTGATGTCAAAATTTTGATTTGGTATGAAGATCGATGTGATGACCAATTGGTGAAGCATGAGCATGCATAAAGATGTTAATATAGTGCTTAGATGTAAAAATCTTTGATCCAATGCAGACAGTTGAGTTGAAGATTGGCTATGTCAAAACATAGTTTTTATTATACAAGACATTTGGTTTTTGGTCTGCATTGGTCTACCTTGAAGAGTTTTGCTCTATTGTTCTAATACAATTTTTGTGGATGTGAGAGGATTCTAAATATATATTTTCACATTTTTTTTTCTAGTGTAGAAGTTATGAATGACAGAATATACAGTTTGCCAGTGATAGTGTTTCCTATGAAGAGTGTATGCTTTGATGAATCTACACTTTGTTATGGAATAATATTTTTCCTTGCATATTTTCAAGGTGTTAATAGGTGTTAGGTGCACCTATGTTCCAAGTGGTGTGAAGCTTGGAGGTCCACATGTCATTTTGTAGTTGTTCAGTTGGTGAATTTTGATGTTAGCTCACCAGCTGTGCCAACCTAATATATTTGGGGTATTGTAGAGGTTAAGTATTAATCAATTATGTGGAAACTATTATAGGTCCACCCAACCTATTTGAGGTGTTACATGTTTTCAGTTATTTTAATGGGAGCTGAAAAGTTATTTTTTACATGATACATCTAATTAGGCTGGCCTAATTGATGTTATAAGTGTTCGTGAATGTGATAGATATATTTGTAAGTTCATTTTAGTGTTGTAAAAACAAGGATACAAGCATTGTTGATGTGAATTATTTGGAAGTGATGTGAGTGCAGAGTAGAGTAAAGTGTTAGAGCAGAGTGATATGAAGTGTGTTGACTTTGTATATTGAGCTTCAATCGAATTGTATTCTAGCATGTTCTAGATGCATTTGTAACAGTTCATTTTTGGTTGTGTACCACCTCTCTCTTCTATCTTTTCTTCATTTTGTGGGAATTGATTCCACTAGAACAGTGAGTCCATTTTTAGTGAGCACTTCTAGATAATATCTTATAACTAGTTATAATATATTGTGAGCTAATCCTCACCATCGTTTTTCCCTTTTTGGGTTTTCCACATAAAAAATCTGGTGTTCATGTGTTATGTGGTTTTGATAGTTGCTTTCATGCTTTCATTTATTACTACAAATTAAATATGCTATGTGGAATGAATGTTTAAATGTTTAAGTGGTTTCAGAGAATATTGATTCACCCCCCACCCTCTCAGTATTCTGAGTGTTCAACACTATGATGGCCTAATTTTGACATATTCAAATGGGCTATTACTTAATTCTCTTAACCAATAATAGTCCAACAAGGTGATGGATGAATTCCATTAGGGAATTTTTGGAGGTTGTTTTCAAGTCCAAGACTACTACACACAATATCCTTAGGGAAGGATTTTGGTGCCCTACTTTGTTCAAGGATGTGGTTGGAAGAGTAAGGAAATGTAATACCTACCAAAGGTTTTCAAGAAAATGAAAGTTTAAATGTGCTCTTCCTCTTAGGTAAGTGACTATGTATGCTTCATTCTAACATTGGGGAGTTTATTTCATAGGGGAAATATAGGAAAATATTAGTATTAGAAATAGGTGGATTCTTGTAGTCATAAGTTACTTCAGCAAGTGGGTTCATACAATTTCAACCCATTAAGCTAAATCCAAAGTGGTGATGGATCAGTCTACTAAATGATATCATAACTAAGATTGGTGTGCCTTCAAGTATTACTACAAATAACTCCATATGTTTTAGATCACGTGACATTTCAAAAATATGCACTTAATATGGAATCAATCTAATTTATTGATCTTCCTATCATCTGCAAGGAAATGGAAAAGCTTAATCTAGCAATAAAAGCCTCAAGAAGATAACCTAAGAATATTGGACATGAACAAGAAATTATGAGATGACAAGTTAAAGTATGTATTGTAGGCTAATAGAGTGACTTATAAGGTTGTTATTGATTAAAGTCCATTTCAAATTATATATAAAATAAATGTCAAAATATCAATCAATTTGGGACTACTTGTGTATCAACTACTACAAGATGTTATATCTCCTCGAACACCATAATACACAAAGTGAACAACTTGTAACAAGAAGTGCATGTTGGATGACGAGCGGGAAAGGGTTTTTGAACTTTTCTGGTGAAGCAGAGGATGGAGGGTCTAATTCTGAGGATGATGATGATGACTTTTGGTTGTGGAAAGTCTAGGGGCAATGGCATGCTGCATGGGGATAGTATGAGAATTTTTTTCAGTTTTTTCCCTATCTTTTTGGGGCATCTGTGGAAGCTTCATGCAACATTTTGTTTCCAGTTTGTGCCCAGCAATGGCGTGTCTTTTGTTTTTAATTTTGTGCTTTTTGGAGGAACTAGAGACCCCTGTATTCCTTCTCCTTTTGTGGTTGTTTTAGATAGCTTTCACCCATTTCTACTATGGAGTCTCTTGCTTCTATTGCCACTTTAGACTACTTTTCTCTTCTTATGATGGAGTCTCTTCCTTCCATTGTGATGTTTTTGCAATGGGTTCAGTGTTATTCAATGCTCTGAGGCTTATTGGAATGTTCACTTGGACTCCATTTGGTTCTTCGACTCTAGTGTTTGGGTGTCAGTCTCTTTCCAATTGAGTCGAAGTTGGGTTTGGATTTGGAAGAGGTTCCTTTTGAGGCTGTTGGTTTAGCTAAAAGAATGGTCCCTATGTGGCCCTTGCAATTTTTGGAGTTCCTTGAGATTGATTTTGAGCTGCTTCTGGTGGAGCTTCTTCTCATACACAGTTGTGATGTGATCTTCTTTGCGCCCAAGCCTGCTGAGCATTGTAGACCTGTGACTCTGTTGTTTGGTTTACTCAGACCCCTATGCAGTTGTGGTCTTTCATTTGTTCTTGTCAGCCCTTGCAGGCCTATATGGTCCTTGGCCCTTCCTGTGGTCTGTTGCGTTGATAGCATTGGGTTGCTCTGCATTGTTGCTTTGAGCTTTTGGTGGTTTGAGTTTCCTAGGTTTTTTGGACAGAGTGCTATTGTTTTCTATTTGCTTTGTGTTGTCCTTTTTTGGTTCAAGCTTAAGGTTGTTATTGTCCTGTTTATGGATTCTAGTTTTGTTGGTATTTTAGGGCTATTAAGGCTCATTATTATTTTATTCGAGGTCAGTGTTTTGTGCTTCGCTTTAACTGTTTTGAAGCTGCAAGTTCTTACTTTTGTGGGTTTCAAGGTTGTGGTTGTCTTTCGTACCTAAGTCATCAGAAAGTTTATTGTGGTTTATTTCTATCTCTTTGGGTGTTCTTGATGCCTCTGTCCTTCTTTGGTGCCATCAAGCAAGGCTTGCTTAAGGGTTATAAGGATTTTGTTAATTTCATTGTGCTCCTACCTCATGAGGTTTGGGGTTTGTGTAAGGATGTGGTTGTGTTGGCTTCAAATGGTGCTCTAACTAAAGCTACTAGGGTTATGTTGAACTTGAGGTATATGGTAGCCTTTGAGGTCCCCATTGAAGGTTTGTTGGCTCCTTTTGTGAAAAGTTTGAAGAAGGTCCTTAAGGGTGTTGTGGATTCTCTTGTTTCAAGAACCTCTTCTTTGTTGGTTGAGGTCTTCAATGGTCTATTGTTATTCTTCAAAGGTGTTGAGAAAAGGTTGAACCAGTTGAGTGAGGATGCTTTAGTGGCTCTCTCTAATGATGATTGGGATGCCCCTCTTTTATTGGGGTTTCATTATTTTTTCATATTGATGGTTCTGAGGTTCTTGGGGTGTGCTTTGATGGTTGTTGAGCTACCTCATACTGCTTCCTTATTGTACTTGATGCTCATGTTTCCATGGGATGAGGTGTGATGTCTTGCTACTAAATTCTTAACTTCCTACTGGTATTTATAGTTGGGGTTTCCTATGGAGGAGGAGATTGCTCCTGTTGAGGTGGAGCCCTCTCCTATAGAGGTGGAGATGGTTGTTGTTGCTGCAGTAGGTTGTTCCCTTTCTTTTTGTTGGTTCCTTTTGAGGTGGATCATGTTTATGCAGGAGATTGAGGGCTCTTGTAGTTTTTCTCCTTACTTTATCCTCTTTTTTAGAGGGGAGCTCGCTCTTATTAAGGTAGAGATTGAGATGGTGTGTTGGGCGGAGTGGTGCTCTAAGCTAGAGTTGGCTCCTCAGTGCTTTGTTTTGCTTGTTGACTCCCGAATTGTGGTGGGGAGTTGGGATGTGTTGAACCTATGTTATTTTAGGAGTTGTTGTTTTAATGGTGTTGTTTGGAAATTGTTGTTGCATGGAGACCTTGATGTTCAGGTTGTCTTGGTCCCAAGGGGTGTGGATATTGTTAAAGGTTATTTTTCTTATAGCTTGATGGGTGGCTTGCAGGTTTGTGTTGGTTGTGCTCTTGTTTCTGGCCGAGAGTTAGTGCTCCTTTTGAGGGGCTGGTGTTCTACAAGTGTTGTTGTTTGGGTGGTTATGCCTTTGGGATATGCTTTCTCCTATAAAGATGGAGAGGAAAGGAGGTGGATGGGGGCTTCACCCCATTAGTGTTAATGTTGTTTTTGGTTCAGAATTGGTTGCTCTAAGTAACAGGATCGATGTGGGATGGTTCTTTCAAGGAATGATGATGGACTTAGCTATTTTCTGGTGGTTTGGGTTTCAGGATCCTCTCAATCCTACTTGTATGAGTTGGAAGTACAGATTGTCCAAACCACCCTTGGGGTGGTTGTTTCAAGCTATGATTTTGTCTACTTGGAGGGTGGCTTGTTGGCCTATTTTTTTGACTATAAGGTATGTTCTAAAATTTTAAGATGGCCCTACTTGGAGGGAGTGTGTGTCCCAAATTGGTGATAATTTGGTATTTTTTGCTTTGGTCAAATGTGTGCTCTGAAACTTTCGGTGCTTAGTAGTATTGTCCCAGACTGCCTTTTTTTGATAGCTTTGTTATGGTTTTGCACCTATTGGTCTTTGGTTGATCTCATAAATGGTTTGTGTACCATTTTATGGATTAATATGGGTTTTTTTTTTATTATGTTGTTAATGGTTTTGTGGTTGCAATTCTGGATTCTTTGCCTACATGCCTTTTTAGGCCTGGTGGTGGCTGGTGCTATTTTTCCTAGTTTGTTTCTCTATTTTCTATTCTAACTTTGAAACCACGAGATCAGGGCACTTCCCCTTCTTATCTAATCAAAAACTACTGCAAGATGTTGATGAAATAAAATTATGCTACAATTTCTCATAGGGAAATGGAACTAATAAAGCTAGATGAGAGTAGGAGAGTTGCACATGAAAATGTCTTGTCAAATAAGAAAGAAACAAAATATTTTCTTGAAAATAAGGCACTTCAAATAAACTTCCAAGTTGGGTATTTATTCCTCATGTGCAATGCTAGATCTAAGGACAAAGGTACAAACTTGGGAATTGTAAGAGTTGGTATAGAATAACTCTACACCATGCAAGATTTGGTTGAAGATTATAGCCACCCAAGATCTAGGGACTTAATGAGAGCACAAGAGAGATCAATATGAAATTATCAAGATTATAATGAAATTAAATCCAATAGAATTCAATATACAATGTATGAGAACCCCTTGGTTATATGGCCAAGGTGAGACACAAGACTAAATAGGACTATGACAAGTGTTTTAATCATAACTACCTAGGACACATGTGTTAAAATTCAAAAGATAGATAATATCTAATGACAACTAACACCTTCTAGAAAGAATCCCTCCTAGGACCTAAGTAAACTTAACATGTAAATAGGACCTACTAATGACTAGATAGGTAAAACACCTATTTACACCAACACCCCCCCTTAAGTGCAACTTAGGGAGTAGCTGATTATTAGAAATGACGGAAAGATTGGTCCCTACTATGAGGCCATTTTAGGTACCCATGTACAAATGTAAATGTAATCTCACAAATGGGGAAAAGGAGAAAAACCAGTGGGACAAAACTCCTCCCCAAAAGAGAGACATAATACAATAATGCTCTCAATGATTGATGAATGAGAAGGATAAAACCCCATGTGAGAAAAAATTCCCCCATAAGAGAGAAGAAGAAGAGAGACCATGCAACCCCCCCTCAATGTTGAGTCTCCTGTGATGATGGTAGAAGGTCGACATTGAATGTTGAAGATGATCCAATAGCATCAAAAACATTCATCCCCTTAGGAAGAAACAAAACCAAGATGGTATGCAAGATGCCTTCCCATTCCTGAAAGGAAGATGTAAGAAGATGGATAATGTGTGATGTCTCTAAAGAATTCTCAATTGTCTCCATGTTGATGCTAAAAATTTTCATAGTCCAAATAGGAATTCTACGCTACACTATTGAAGAAGATAATCCAGAATCTCCTAGAAATGATTGTAGAACATAATCCAAAGATAAGGATACCTCCTTTGAAGATAAAGAAGCCTCCTCCAAATTTTTTCCAAAAGAATCCACACTCATGTCAAACTACAAAGAATTATCATGTAGAGGATGAACAAGAGGGTTAGAGTGTTCCCTGACAACAACTGATAAAGGAGCATCTTCATCAAAGAGAAGATGTATGAAATCAATTGTCTCCCAAATGTGAAATGTGGGACTCACAAAACAAACCAGCAATGTCTATCAAGTACTAATCTCAAGGAGCCATCTTTGGAAGACTATGTATGTCCTATTGTATTGAATCATGAGGAGCCAAAACTGTGGCAACACAAGAATCCTCAGGTATAACAGTAGATGAAGGAGATGCAATATTATCACACGTCACTAGATCCTCAGTAGATGAAACAATACCAAGATTCAAATGATCATACTAAATTTCTCAAAAGTTTCCAAACTAGATGCCTCAATGTGAACATCTAGCGAATCACTAGGAGAAAAATATGAGAAGGTTTAGACTCAAGATTGGTGATCGACCTCCCCAACTACAACTATATCTCTACTATGCAAATCCTAGATTATGATAGAATCTGGTTTGAACTCAATACTCTTGCTTGCTCCACCATGTGTGATCTGATAGATAGAAAGGATATTGGTTGATAATGAAGGCACACAAAGAACATCATTGAATGCTTCATCATCCATGTCAATGGATCCCTTCCCAAAAATATACATAAATATGTTGTTAGCCATCAAGATGTGTGGTGATGAATAATTCTCAAATGAAGAGAACATACTCTCGGATGAAGCCATGTGATGTGAGGCTCTAGAATCAAGTATCCACCTCTTTGACTAAGAATATACAAATGCAACAAGTGCTTTGCCCTTATTTCTATTGGACTTTGTTGAAGAAGAAGAAGAAGAACCTTTTTATTTTTAAGATTCATTGATTTGATGCTTCTAAGAAGATACTTCAACTCATCAATATGTTTTGAATAATATTGATGTTCATTATGCCCTATTTTCTTGCAATATGCACATGTAGGCTTCTCCTTCTTAGACAATCCCCCTTTAGAGGGAGAGGATACAAATTCTCTATGTGGATTTTTCTTTTTCTTCTTTTGCTTCTTATCAAGATTCTCTCATTCTTTATGTACCTTAGACTTACTATCCAACAATGCTTGTGACTTGGAAGACTTGATTAGACCCATATTAATTAACTTAGCTTCCTCTTGGATTAGGGGATTTACAAATTCATCAAACTTAGGATCAACATATGATGCTCCCATATAAATTCAATGGGTATGAAATCCAAAAATAAACACTGAATATTGCAATCCTCCTTATCAATATTTCAATCTTCTAGTTGTGTTCTTAGTTATGTCAAAAAATTTAGGATCAAGATTCATCAAATCATTATCAATTTGATATCCCCTAATATTATATGTTTTACCATACAATTTCTCAAAAGCCTCCCAAGCCTCTTTAGGTGTTTTACATGATTCAACATGAAATTGTAAATCAAATGAGACTAATGAACATATGCATCCGAGTATTTTCTCACAATTAATCTCCCATCTTGCCAATTCTTTAGCATCAATAGGTTGATAAATAGTTTCCTTTAGATATCCTATAAGACCCTTCCCCATGAGATAATTCCATACTAATTTTCTCTATGTACCATAATTATATGGAGTTAGGAATTCAATTTGATATTTCCCCATTGTAATAACACAAACCAAACAAAATAAAGCAATCAACCACTACAATATTACACCCCCAAATTACTCAATCATGAAACCCACCAAGCAATATATGATTTTTGGCACTTTATACTTTGTGTGATTGCAAGTGCCACTTACCAAAAACAACTAAGTGGACTTGATCTTAGTGCTTAGAGATTGCCAAATTTGGCGACAAGCTCAAAGTAAAAATTTTACATGATATAAAATAAATTTTATTACACCACTAGAAAGTACATGAAAAATTATGCACTTTCAAAAAAAATCACCCAAAAATGTTACTATAGGAGCAAGAATGGAGCCTTGAAAGTTATGAAAATGAGAACGACTCAACACCTGTGAGACTCTGTAATTTATGGAATAACAATGCATAAAAATAAACAAATAATTGCACAACTATGAAAAGCATGAAATTATACCCAAAATTTAAAAAAAAAATTGAGAAAAGGAGTCAAGATGACCAAGTTATGGGTGTTTGAAAATTGCTCTCCAAAACCAAAATTGCATTGGAGAGGAAGGGAAAAAATTCAATAAGGGTGTTGATGCAATGTTGACATCAATAGGTGACAAGGTAAAATATGATGTCCTATGGCCTATCAAAGGAATATTTGGCCCTTCACAAAATATGTTACTTCTTGAGTGGGATATTCTTTATGGCAGAATATGCTAACAAAAAATTCTCCATGAGAAATTTGCGGGGAATCTCTTGGAATATGCCTTTTTTTTTAAATGTCAGCCAGGATTTCAATTAAGTCACTAGTTTTTATTATTTTTGTGCTACTATTTTAGCATTAGTGGTGGGACCACGTGGTACACCCACACCCTATGGGCCTGTCATGTGGCGCTCGGTGTACCCCTATAGTATTGTGGAGTACCTACAATCTACAAACTGTGGGTATAGTTCACCTTTTATATTTTTATATTTTTAATTCAATTTTTTCTTTAAAAAAATAAACTATGTAATTTTAAAAAAAATCAAAAAAATTTAACAAATAAAAAAATTTGACTATACCAGCCTGCATTTTGACATGTGCATTTATGGTGACCGTACGGTCAAAAAGAGGAAAATTTTTCTTGGGGCTTGGGGTAAAGTGTTGAGATTTTCACAATTTTATAGTCAATCTTGGGGTTTTTGGGCCTCCTAGATGCGATGGAAGGGATGGATTTGACCCAAAATTCTCCATAGTTGTATCTAACTTCTATATTTGGCAACCACTATTCAACTTCAAACCCTCATAGATCTAGCCTTATATGTCCGATTTGGATGAAACAAAATGAAAATTTGACTTTTTTGAACCCTCTAATCTCAATGGTGAGTTTAGATTTGTACCAACAAGCTTCAATTTGAACCTAAAATAGAAAGCCACAAAAAGGAAACCCCCAAATATGGTATTTCTTTCAAGTTTTTTGATTCTCTAGGTCATCATTCAATGCAAGAGAAGAACATACTCAAATTTTCAAGATCCATCAAGATTTGTAACCTAGATCTCTCAATAAAGACTAACAAGAAGAAATCCCACCCTATTTGATACCATGTAAGAGTTAGTATAGAATAACTCTACACCATGCAAGATTTGGTTGAAGATTATAACCACCCAAGATCTAGGATCTTCATGAAAGCACAAGAGAGATCAATATGCAATGCTCAAGATTACAATGGAATTAAATCCAATAGAATTAAATATACAATGTATGAGAACCCCTTGGTTATATAGCCAAGGTGAGACACAAGACTAAATAGGATTATGGAAAGTTCCTTAATCATAACTACCTAGGACACATGTTTTAAAAGTCAAAAGATAAGATAAGGTCTAATGACAACTAACACCTTCTAGAAATATTACCTCCTAGGACCTAGGTAAACTTAACATGAAAATAGGACCTACTAATGACTAGATAGGTAAAACACCTATTTACACCAATAGGAATTTTGATCCTTTATGTCTTGATTCATATGAAGTTATAGACGAGTATGGTAACAATGTGTACAATCTCAAAAATTTGACACAAGATTTGATGGAGCCACCCATTCATGGTCAAAATTTGAAACATTATTTCATATGAGTAACACTAGGTTGACCTTGTATATATTTTGTTTTATTTTGTCTCTATCTTACCTTATAAATATATTTTGTGTATGTGTACTCATGATCCTTATTTTTCATGATGAAGTTTTTTTGTACCATTATATTTTGGTCCCTCTTCTAGTCTACTCCCAAAACTATCTAGATTCTTGTGTCTAAAAGAGACATGTGTCCCCAACCAAAGCATATTGGGACTTAATTCTAAAGAACCAAATTTTACTTGAGTCCTAGTTTTTGTGTACACATAGGCCTTATTTTTTCCATAGCATATAACCAATTTGAGAAATATTTGTATGGGTCTTCAATTGTCAATTTTTCCTCAGTTTTTTCCTCATTCATCTTCCATATGCCCCTCGTGTGTTAAAATTTATGAAAATCCATGAAAATTTTTAAATGAGATATTTTAGGTCATTTCTCTAGTTTTGGGAAAGTTTATCAAAATTTCAAGGTTTTCCTTACTAGTATTACTTTACATCTAACTCCACCTTATCCCTTTGTCTTTATTGGGCCATTAGACTTTTCCATATTGGCATGACTTTCACCTAAACCCTAACCTCTCAATCCTTTATTCTTAGCTTTGCTTAAATTTTTAAGTATGAGATGTTCCTTGTCTTATCTCCCTCGTTTATTTCAAAAGTAAAAAATAGCTAAGAAATAGATAAATACTTCAAGTTTAATTTGTTAGAGTTTCAAACATTCTCCTACCATCATGTTTTTCAACCAAAATTTGATCTCTACTTTTTGTTAATAATTTCACTAGCACCATATTTTTGACCATACCCTCACTTGAGTATTGCTTCCTTTGTATCCCCAAACTCTGATCCTCTAATATATTTCACTAAATCTTTCATTGAACCAAATTTTTTAAGTTGTCCTAATTTAGGTACCTCATAAGGATCACCCTTAACTCCCAACACCCAACCCAAATATTTTCAATAAGATAATTTTCAAAGTTAGAGTTGAAGCCTTACCTCTACCTAGGTACATGTTCCTTGTCATCCCTGAACTTCATTGTTTCCTTTATAAATATTTTTAGAGTTAACATTTTCCCATCCCATTACCCAATTAGTATATCTTAAGGATTTCTAAAATCCAATGCTTGATAGCTTCCCACATCTATCCTATCAAAGTCAAAGATACATGCATACCTTTAATGTAGTACCACATAAGAGTCATATTTTAACCCTAATCCCCAACACTTGTAACTATCCAATCTCATCATGATTGCATGTTTAGACTTTCCCCCATTTTTATACCTTAGTGGTATGATTCATAAATTAGACCCAACCCTTGAAATCCAAAGTGTCATTTATGATCAAATTTGATGCCACATCTTTTAAAAAGGTTTTTTTCCCAAAAATAGATATTCATCATAAGAGCATAGATTCATGTAGTTTCAATAGTGAAAAGAGGAAAATAACCTAGAATTCCATAAATGATTCAATGAAGCTCAACAACTATGAGATTAGATTTGTTCATGCTCAGAAATCATTTTGTATTCCAAAGGTGTAGATTCAAAGGGAATAAAGAATGAAGGTCCACATGCCATGTTTAATTTTGTGGTAAAATTTCAAACCCCAATTATTCTCATGCCATCTTACAATTTTAGAAAAATTGGTAGGCTCTTTTTGGCCTTGTATACTCAAATCAATGGATGTCACTAATGTTGAAAATAATCATGATCACATACATTGTGGGCATGGATGACCTCTACAAAGGAGAAAAAAATGTTTCTTTTCCAAGGGTTTTGTACCCAAGTTTTAAATCTATAAATACAAGTTTATTCTTCATTATAAGGGTTGGTATTTCTTGTTTTCACATAACAAAAGTGTAAAGTGTTCTCTAATTTTTTAAATCTATTAGTTCATTTTCCATTAGGGTAGTTTATTCCAAAAAAAATAGAGAGATAAATTTTGAAGCAAATATTAATAATCATATGTCTCCTTATTCAGTTGTTGACATTTTAGAAGATTTATGGGTAAAGTGGTGTGACAAGCCTTCCTTCATGTGAATTTTTCACCATATTTATTAGTGTGACTGACAAAAACTTAATGCATTATAATTTTTTAATTGTTAGAGTTTTTCTTGTTATAGATGAATATTTGCAAGCTTGGAGAAGGATAATTAAGTAGATGTGTTGTTGCAAATCATACCTCTATATTATTTCTAATGACCAAATGTAACTCTATAACCCAAATAACAAGAAGGAAGCCTTGACCGCCTTAACAAAAGTACACAAAGGCATATGCAATTCCCATTCTAGCAGTATGGCCTTAGCTAAGAAACTGTTGAGGACAAGGTATTATTGGCCAACTATGGAAAGAGAGTCTCATCAGTATGTGCATAAATTTATCCAATGTCAGCAACATGGAGATCTTATCCATGCTCTAGCTCAGGAGCTCTATCACACCTTGGCCTTTCTCATAGTGGGGGCTTGACCTCATAGGAAATATTACCCCCACCTCATCTAATGGCCATATATTCATCATCACAGCCACTAAGTACTTTACTAAGTGGGTGGAAGCCATTCCTATGACATAATAGGGAAGAAAATCTCCAAATTTATCATGAATTACCTTATCTGCCACTATGGTGTTCTACAAGCCCTTATCTCAGATAATAGAACACCCTTCAAGAATCAGGATGTAAGAGATCTATGCCAAAGACTCAACATCCAACATCGATTATCTACCCCTTACTACCCCCAGCACAATGGTCAAGTTGAGGCTACAAACAAGACCATTCTAAAAATCCTAAAGAAAATAGTCAATGAAGCTGGCCATGACTAGCATCTACAGTTAAACCTTTCCCTATGGGCTTATAGAACCAGTATCCACACACCTACAGATGTAGCCCCTTTCTCCTTGGTCTATGAATCTTAAGCCATCTTACCTATTGAGGTTGATCTCCCCTTGCTACAAGTGTCATTGCAAAATCTAATCACTAATGAAGAGTATAGGGTGTCTTGGTTGAACAAGTTAGAATTCCTGGATGAGTGTCATCTTGATACCCTCATTCATTTACAAGCATATCAAAATCAATTGAAATGAAGCTATAACAAGCAGGTCAAGAGTTGGTCTTTCCAGGTAGGGGATCTTGTCCTTAAGCAGAATCATAAGAATGTTCTAGATCAGGACAGTAAAGTAAATCTTGAGCCTAATTGGTTAGGCCCATTTGTTGTCACAACAAGCTATGGATCAAGAGCGTACCAATTGTCAATGCCTAAAGGTGAACCCTTGTAGGAGCCAATCAACAGTCTACATCTCAAAAAAAATTATGCCTAGGCTTGAAGGGTGTAAATCTAAAAATATTAAAAATAAAAAAATAAGAAAAAGGATTGAAAATAGTAAAGAAAAAAATCGTCCTCTAGTGAAAACCACTTCGGTGATGCTTTCAGCAAGTACCTTGGTGAAAACCTGGCAAATAGGCGCCTCACATAAATAAGCACCTCCATCTATCTTTGGCTCTTTAGCTTATCATGCTTCACATTGAATTCATCCATCACATCACTAATCCTATTTATTCCATCAAACATTTGTGTCCATGTCATAGCTTGATATTGTAAAGTATCATATTCCCCCTTAGTACTACCTGGCACATTCCTAAGGTTAGTTTTTCCTATCTATATCAAGGTAGTCTAGTACATCACACTGAGGGAAATTTTTTATGCTTGCATCCAATTGGGTTCTTGTAGATCTTAAGGTTATTCACGATCTCATCAAAAATCCCAAAAACACTTGCAAAACCAAAAGATCCAAAACATTCAAAAATTGTAAAGTCAAAATCCAAAACATCCAAAACACATAAATATCCCTAAAAAGGTCAAAATATCAAAAAAATAAAAAACATTACCATGTCGAACTACGTTCTCTCTAAGTTTGAACGTAGGGAAGGCCATCATTAATGTTCCCCTAAGACACTTTAGATTAGGAGTCCATCGAAATAAACTGACTAACCATCAACTATTCATATCTCATCAATAAACTAATCAAAGTCAATCGAACTACGTGTTCTCTACATGTATAACATAGGCAAGGATAATCTTTGATAAGCCCTCAAGGCCCTGGGTCAGTCCCCTTTAGGTCTTGGTCAAAACTTAGAAAACCCAAAAATATTTGAAAACTTAGACAAACACAAAAACATTTGAAAATTGAAACCAAAAAAACATTGGAAAAGCCCTAAACAGCCTCAAATAATCAAAAACTAAAACATTCACATAAACTTTCAAAAAGACCAAAAACAACCTCAAAACATTTCAAAAATACCAAAAACATTGAAATATTCCAGAAAATTCCAAAACCCTCCATCCCATTTCACTTTCACCCACAATAAACTTCCTCCATAATTTCATAACTCAATTTTATTGCATATTTATTATAATATGGTAAATTGAATTATTGAAGAAATTCAATAAATATTAAAAGGAAATTTTGGAATTTTTGGAAATTGAATAAAAGAGTTGACTGATGTTGGCTTTACGAAATTTTGGAAATTATTTTATATGTTATCAAGAATTGAACATTACTGATAAATTTACAAGTGCAAGTGTGTGCAGTTGTAGGGTGATAGGTTGAAGGACGAGAATATGGTTGAAGTAGGAATGTTTAGCCAGATCGAACAATAAGCCAATTGGAATCTGGGTGCACACACCACAAATGGCATGATGACTTGCATTTAAACTAATTTGTATATATAAGAGAACGTAATTTCCTAACTTGAATTGTTTCAGTGCTTGAAAATGAATGGCTTGTAGATTAAATTGTCTACTCAAACTCTGTGTTTTGAAGGAAATGAAAGCAAGTATTGTAAGAATGATTAAAAAGGACAAGAGATTTCATTATGTGGAAATTAAGTGTAAAGAAAATTCCTTTTTAGTGTAGATATATATATATATAGAGAGAGAGATGCTTGAAATGAAAATTTAAGTTCCTTACTTTAAATGATAGTGTATGGAACTTATAATCCATTCCCAATAAACAACTTATACATGAATGCATATATAAATATATATACATATATACATCTATGTAAATAAATACGAATACATACACACATACACACACACACATATATATATACATTATTTGAATACATGGTAAATATGAATGAAATCATATTAAATACATACATATATATATATATATATTACATATATATAGATACATATACATATATACTTATATATATTTAAATCTCATATTGAATTCAAATTCGATAACTAATATATTCTAAATCGGACTGTTTGAAAACATGGAGAAAACAACAAAAGGAATCACACAAAGGAGTGGACTCTCACCAGTTTAATGACAACATTCAAACCAAGTAGTGGTCGGCAGCAAGGCAGTAATGCCAACGTTGGTAACATGCAAATGATAGTGTTATCATTTTTGAAGAATACCTGGGCAAAAAAGTAGAGAGAGAAGAACCTGGGGTTTGAAGGAAAAAGAAAAAGCAGAAAAAGAACTTGAGACAAGGAAAAATCTGAGGGAAACATCACAAAATCTTGGAATTTGGAGGTAAATTGATTTCTTTTAACAATCGACTTGTTTTATTGTCATTATTGAGTCATGCTTGAAGTTTTTCTTCATTTTAATCAAGTGTTATCTTAGCATCATAAAAATGTGGGTTGTTGTTCTATGTTTCAATCAGATTTGAAGCCGAATGTATGAAGATATTGTCTACCACCTCAGGGAGGGAACATGGCCTATGACCTACGTAATATGGAAACCATCATAACTTAGAGCCTTCGAGGCTATTATACAAAGCCAGACCGAGGCTCGAGAGCCTCCAACGGCTCAACCTTCATCCTTATGATTGCATGATGATGCTTAGCCTTATGTAGGCTATCAGAATTTATTTCGATTGACTATATGTTTGTAAATATTATTCCTTGAAAAAGATTGATTTGTGATCATATGGGAAGGATGTGTTTATCTGTATTTTATTTGCATTGTTTCTAATGCTCATTATTGATGGGTTGATAACTGTAATAGGGCTTGAAAAAATGCTATTAGAGCTTTGCATATATGTATATTGCCATTTAATGGGAAGCCAACCTCGTTCGATAGGAATGATGGAATGGTTTCAAAGTTAGAGAATCACCAAGCCTTGCTTAGGTCAATCTAAAGATCGATGGGCTAACTCCTAAATGTGTAAATGGTATAGACGTAAGTCTGCATGTTGAATATTACTACATGCATGGTATAAAATAGTAAGCCCACATGGGTAATTTCAAATATATCTTTGTTGCCTAGAAAGAAAACACCCGACCAATGAGATTGGTTGAATCCAGATTAGCCTTGGTTTATTTGTTGCAGTCTAAAAAGGCAAGAGAATAGTTTGAACCTGAAACTTCTTTGCCTTCTTTGACTAAAATATTTTCTCAAGTATTTCATCGACAAACATGTCAAACTTAGTTTTCTTTATAAAATTAAAGTTGCTCATCGAATTTCTAGTGATGAAAGTGTTCAAGATCTGAATAATAGACATTTTGTCCTTATGTATGAAACTGGGCTATTTGATTTGTTTATTTTCAATTCATAAAACCCATTCTATATTTAAATGGTGAGCATTTACTTGTAAAGTGATCATTTAGCATGTAAATAGCTTAAGATCATCAAACAAAGTAAACGAAATTATTTGTCTTTAAATATAATTGTTTAGTTTGAAACAGTATTGTGTTGATGTAAATGATGGTTATTCTTTTGCAAACGACATTGTTTTGTTGAAAAGTTATCTTTGTAGCTAAAAACATCCTTGCTCAATAAACTATTTAGTCAGAAACAAATTTTTTTATAACTGTTTTGTAGAATACAGTACTTGTTTTGTTTAAACAATGAATGTACATATGTAAACAACTTTCTTTATAACTATTTAGTAGGAAACTATACTTGTTCTACTTAAACAATGAATGTTAATATGTAAACAACTTGTTTTATGATTGTTTAGTAGGAAACATTACTTGTTATGTTTAAACAATGAATGTTTTTATGTAGACAGCAAAGTTAGAATATCACAGTTGTGAGAATGCAATAATAGTATGTGTGAAACATCAAATGGAATACTATTTTAAGATTGCAATCTGAATTAATGATTATTTTGGAATGTATGCACAAATTTTAAACATAAGTAGGCACATATATTTGTATGCACATAGACTTCATCTATATACATACACATACTTGTGACATACCTTCTTTTATTTTTTAATACATTTTTAAAAAGAAAATGCTTATGATGAAAAGTAGAACATAGTCATAAGAATGATATGACTGATTGTTGAATTACTCTATGAATCATATATCTGATTTTTATTTAGAGAGTAAATTAGTAATTTGATTCTTCTTTTGAAGATGTTTTTGAAAGAACATTTTAATACTTGAACAGAATAGTGATACCTTAGTTGACTAGAGCACCTCGAGGTAGATGTTGCTAGAGGGTAGATAGTTGTTATGAGATATTCTATAGTAGAAAGTTACCTTTCGAGATGGGTGCCGAAATGGATTTCAGAGAGTATAGGTTTGCTTTACCAGAACCTATTGTTTGTTGTTGTTGCAACAAATTTATTATGCTTTTCCAAGCAATATAGTTCATTTTGTATGTATAAACTCTGTGATTTCACTCTCTACCATTCCTAGCCAGATCTTGCATTTTCTTTTCTAACTTGAAGATAGAAATTGCATGTTGATGTATGGGCACACACCAGATTCCACCTTGAAATTTTTTCTCTTGCTAAAATTTTTGTGCAGGGTCAAGCATTCTTCAAGTCAGAAGAATACTAAGGAAGCATGAGCTTCGTGGTTGAGTGGTAAAGCACTATAACCATGTTCTCATCCACTAGTGGAGGCGAGCGTCCAAAAATAACCTTAGTTGTTTGCAAGACTATTATAGTCTAATATGTAACTTGATGTAATTCATTCATGTACTTGATGTAAAGTATACAATTTAATGACTGTGTGGCCTTAGGAGCCAAGTCAAACCTGATATTGTAATTTGACTTTTGAAGTGAATATATGAATCATTGACTCATTTTAAATGGACATGTGTAGCTATGATTGACTTTAGCCACTAGTTATGTCTTTAATTTGGAATATATTCATGTGTCAAATACAATAATGTTAATTAAGTAATAATTTAGGATGGGTTATTTCACATAATAAATCAATCATCTTCAAACTTTGGTAAAACAAGTAGAAAGACAAGTGTCACAAGATGTGAAGTGAGAACATAAGTGTCAAAATTTAAAGTCTAGATCATGGGTAAACAAGTTGGTAGTATTTGTATCAATGTCCTATCCAACACTTAGTCTTAGTCAAAACAACTAATAATCATGTCCTAGGATGCATCCTTCCTACAATGGGCATCAACATCAAAAATCACCTTAGCTATGTTACTTTGGCAAGAGATATAGATAACGGTGACTGTTTGTTTTTTAATCTTTTCTTATGATTTATCTTGTTGATCCATTATGAGGACCTCTCAATAATGTTTGAATGATTTAGAGAAAAAAGAATGGGGCGTCGATCATTATCTTTCATTTTACTCTACTTGTGGGGTATTCTTGTAAAACAATCTTAGCGCATACTTGCTTAGTTGTGTGTAGAGAGGTTGTTTGGAGTAGATTGTTGACTATTGCGTATGCTTTGGTCCAATATATTCTAAAATTATAAAGTAAATTCTAACGAGGTTTTCATATGTCAAGGTGTGAACAAGGACTATCCTATCTATTTGTAGAGTCAAAGTCCATCACACTAGATACAATGCCATCCTGGTTATTAATACCATGATGCATTGTATCTATGTGTTATATAAAAAATAAGGAATTACAGAGAGTCCAAATCTCATAAATGAGAAAATCATCTCTCGTGACCCTAATCTAATAAATTCGTGATGAATCATGGACTTTTTGGACTTTTGAATTAATCTCAAAAATCAATGGTCAATCCCTTTTGTCATATTCTTCTATCTTCTTTCCATGCTAACATGGTATCATGACATTCAAAAAAATCATAAATCCATCCATCCTACATCCACAAACCATTAGCATACATACATCCTGCATAATCATATCATATCATCTGCATATCATAAAGAATGAAATCATCATATGGGAAATACAAAAAAAAGAAATTATATCCATCTCATAACATGTCATAGAAAGATACTGAAAAAGAAGTAATCATCCATTACATTGCATCCATATCATGCATCGCATATCACATAAACATTTGAATCCATTACATCCATACATAATCATAACACAAGAAATAAATACATTATCACATCACATCTCATAAATGCATCACATCATAATCAAATCAAGCCATCTCATATATATAAATCTCAAAAATGAATGTCATGGTATGAATATCAGAATCAATGTGTGTAATTATCATCACAAGTACATATACAAGAGGCTATCAAAAATGAGTCAATGAATGTGTATACATGTATAAAATTAGGTCGTGTTTCAAAAATGTGTCTATAAAATCAGGGTAGGAGGCTATCCCCTGCTACCTTGATCACCATGATGTGACTGATTCCCAAGTTGTCTGACTGATGGCTGCCCAGCTGAAACACTCAGCTGCACTTGGATCCTATGCTCAAATTTGACTACCTTCATGTTGGGGGAACATCTCGATAAATACAGGGTCTAATAATAGGAAGCTTTTATCACTGCATCTAGATACATCTACACTGACACAGTCTAACCCTGGGTAGCCATTGTGACAACCTCCAACTACCATCTCCTGACAGTATCCTCAGCCAGCTGGATATCTGCATCCTATCATAGATAATGCTCATGGTCTCGCTCCCTAGTCAATGTTTGCACCTGTTGCCTCAACTGGTCCCTCTCAACTATGAGGGCCTGAATTTGCACATCTCAAGGGTCTAGCCCTAGTGGTTGATGTTGTGGTGGCTATTGTTGTGGTTGTTGTGATGGTTGTTATTGTGGTTGTTATGGGACCTGTCCCACTACCTATTCCTATACCCCCTGTCCACCCTGACCTTGTCCAACAGGTTGGTCCTGCTAACCCTGATCTGGCTACTAACCACCTCTGTCATGTCCTCTACCTACCCGCCACTCTCTAGGTCTCCCTCGTGGGGGTACCCTTGTTTGATCTATCAAACGAAGTGGAGGCATGAACCACACATCATAGTCCAGTGTAGTCTTGTCGTCTTCCTATCCCTGATCATACACCTAGGGCTTGGCTAGAAGCTGTCAAAACTCATTAATAGCCACCTATGGGTGTATCTGTGGGCCCCATGTGGCTTCCTTGGCATTTGTCACAAAGATAGTTATGTAATCCTCTACAGATGCATCATGCACCTCCCCAAACTATCGCAACACTCTATCTAGCAGGTATCGCTCTATCATCGTGTGCTCACAACCTTGCATGTATCGGGTCTACCTGGCATAAAATAGTTGTTGGTGGTTGTCATATTAGGTAGGAATCTAAAGCCATGGTCACCATCTAAACACTGTCATATCATCAATCACTCGATGCCAATACAGAATCCCCAATGGGCTTGTGTATTGTTATGGCCCCTATACTGAAAAACCATGGGCTCATCTGGGTCCACAGTTGCCATATGGACTATCAATCTAAGCATGATGACATGCTCCCATGCCTAGATGTGTAATAATTCCATGCCTAATCCAATGCCTCTACCCTAGTAGTATACAAACTGGTGCATATCATTGTAAAGTGAGGCCAACATGACTGGGCCCCACGTGAAGAGTATCCTCATGTATATCATTTGATACCATGTGAGTCCATAACTAGGACTGAATTCTCTACCTCGTTGGTCTAGGGAAAAAATCCCAAAGATTAGTGCGCCAACTATCAATCTGAAAAATAGGTGAGCGCCCTTGGTACATCTCTAGATTGATCTGCGAGCTCGCAAGAACGACATCCTCTTACCACAAAACCTCGTGGCATGCACCATAACCAATGTCAGTATCATAAATCACTCAGTCTTTGTGGATAGGAAGTTGTAGTATCCTCCATATGTCCTCCAAAGTAACTGTCGCCTCGTCAGTGGAGAGGTGGAAGGATGAGGTCTCACTATGTCATCACTCACACAATGTTGTCATCATGGCTAAATGGGTCTTGACCTTAGGCATATTTGCGATGAAATAGAGCCTGATCTCTTTGAGGTGCTCCTATCAAATGTCATCCAATTTTTCCAAATCCTCAACCAAACTAAGTCGATGCTCACGCAACATTAGTGGCTGGACAACTTCCTACATCCACGAAGTGCATGACGTCAAAATTTGGCTAAAATCAACAAATTTTAGAACTTTTGCACCCTTAACTAATAATTGTGTCACTATAAGTATTTTCTAAATGGTGTCGCCCCTATTCAAATCTAAGGAAGCATCGCTCTATACAATTGCACCATAAACCCTGACGTCACTCTATCCAAATCCCAACAAGCACCTCCAAATGCAATAGGGTCGCTATAATCAATTTGAAACCATAATTCTAAATCTTGGGAAGCATTGCTAATTACAATGGCATCACCATAATTGAAAATTTCATCACTGAAAATTCTAAAAGCATCACAATATAGCAATGCCTAAACTATCCTAACTTTAATGCCTAATAAATGCATGAAAAAAGTGAAGTACAAGAAAAGTTTCGATTTGCGTACTGGTGGTCCTGCGCCAGGAGGCCATTGGTACTCTCAAACTCGGTTGAAAATGTGTCATGGAAGCACGTGGCAAGCCATTTCATTAGAGAGTTAAAGAAAAAATTGTAGGAAATCTCAAAGTGTGAATGCACAAATCAACTGAATGTGACCCTTTAACATATATTTATGCCTGAAAATTAGGGTTTTTTGCCTGAATTTGAGAGAAAAGATAGGGTTTTGTGCTTTTTTCACCAATTCCTAAGATATGGTGCATATTTTGAGATGTTTTGTGTGTTTCTGAGCTTGTTTTTCACATCCCAGAGCATGTTTTTTGCACTTGAGTCATTATTTCATCTTTATCGAGAGATCAACCCAAAATTCAAAAAATTGCTCGATCTCTTGAGGGGGCAGGGTACCAGCTTAATTCCTTCCACTGGGGCAACGGTGGGGCATCTGAAAAATTAAAAAATATATATTAAATTTGATCTGAGCAACATTTGTAATCCAAAAAGTTCTAGTCTTTGAACTGACCTAACATGTACCTCGCTTCAAAGAGGGGAAAAATGTATACACTTAAAATTGTCCTAAATCGTATTACACACTTGAATTTGATCAATAACATCATTTCGTCCTAAATTTCACCTTCTTTTCACCTATTTGGTTAAATAAGCCTAGTTATTTAATTAAATGCACCATTTTCATCTATTAAGCTAATTGATTTAATTAGGTTAATTCACCCCCTTTCACCTTCACCTTTCATCCTGTTTAATTGAATAAATCAAATTATTTAATTTTAACACCTTATGTCCTCTCATTTCATTAAATAATCTTAATTATTTAATTAAATGTCATTTTGAGCCCCTTTTCATTAAATAAGTTAATTATTTAATGGATATCTTATTATTCTTCAACTTGCACAATCAAAACTAAGTTTTAATTACTAATTGCTAATTTTCCTCACCCATCCACTTGCATAGGGAATATTCCAAGGGAATGATCTTTTATTTGGCTTCAAAAATGGAATGATTGTTTTCAAACAAACTTTGTTACAAACTTCCAAAGTTGTTACAAAGTGTGTTTGTTTGAATCATTGTGAGCCCTTGATGCTTTCTTTAATCCATTTTATCTTTGATTCTCATCCATTGATGAGAATCCTTTAATTCAATATTGACCATTGATTTATCAAATCAATCTGAGCCCTTGATTCTTCATTTTCTTTCCTATAAATGCTTCACCATTTGGAGAGAAATGGATCCATCTTTTGATAGAAAAGTTATGTTGTTGAAATTCATACTCACTTGCATCCATATTTAGCATTTGTTAGCATTTTAGCTTAATATTCATTCATATTAGCTTAAGCATCCATTAAAGTCTCCCATTTTAAATTAGCTTACATCCATTTTTAGCATAGTTTGCATCCATGGCTTGCATCTTTGAACTTTGTTTCCATTTAGCATAGCTTGCATCCATCTCCATCAAGCATTTTAGCATTTAGCACTCATTTTCATTATGTTAAACTAGTTTTCTATTCACGTTTCATTCATATCTCATCAGTTTCATCAGTTTTCATCAATAAAATCAATTGGAACGTCTCATATTATCTAAGGGATTGGGAAAGGGTTTCCATTCCACATCAATGTGACACCACTCCCCCAATGGGAGAAGATTTGAAGTCTTAGAATAGGTTTCTTTTAAGCTTTTGTGTTCATTTCATGTCAGTTTAATGGTTTCTTATTTTTGTTGATACTTTCAAATATCTCATTGGGATCATGGCTTAGGGGATTAAATAGGGTTTAAATTCATTTGGATCTAGTCTATTTAGTTTGTACTCTGACTATGGTCACAAGAAGGAAGCTTATATCAGTTTTAGGGGCTGCAAAGTAGGGATATCAATTTTTGATGCCCAATGGAGTTTGACCTAACAAGATAAAGTGAAGAATTATCTTTCTCTCTTCCACACATGTTCCTAATTTGTATAAGTTGTTGAACAACATAAAGGCAAGCCTCAAGGCAATTTTCCTCTAGTTATTTTCTTCTTGTCTTTGCATTGTAACTTTCTTGAGTTCTTTCAAGCTAGAGCAACAAATGTAACTCATTTTCAAGCTTGCACAATTGTTTGTAAACACCTTTTAATCAATAAATTTAAGCATTTTATCCTTTTTTATGGTTGGTTCATTGTATGAAATGTATTGATTGATGATTATTTATGTTAGTTATGATAATTCCTTTGATATTTGTCACATTATTAGCACCTTTAGGTGGAAGATATATACATTAGTGTGGGTTGTAGGTTGTGTAAATGTTTCAAATATTCCAAAGTTGTGAAGAGGGTAGATTTTCCTTCTTGGATTGTGAATATCATAGCCTTATTATGAAATATTGATGCGTGATAATATTAAACCTTTGATTTTTGTATAAACTAGTCTTATCATTGATAAATTATGTGTGAAAAGGTAGTTGTGCAGGTCTCAAAGAATATCGGTGCATCACATTATTAGAGTTTCACTTTTAATTCTATGTTTTCCTTCTCTCTTTTCTCTGCAAGAAGCAGTAGCATAGGTTTAATTAGGTGAAGTTCCAACGGAACCAACCCTCTGTAGAGGTTGATCTCCACAATTTGATCCCACACTCAGGGAGATCATCCCATGTTTCATGAGGTGGCTGAGTGATTTCATCATCTCAGAAAGGGTGCACACTTCTGTGACAATAGTTTTTGGCATGCTTGGGGGGACCCTTTGAACTATCTCAATTCAAAATTTATCCTATCATTGTCGATATTTTGTGTGTTAATTAGTAATATCTACCTTTGAAGGTAAAAAATATTCACACACCTAGTGACTCCAAGTTTGATCTATTGGTTTCAAGAAGACTTAGTCCTGGTATGTGTTCAAGTTTTACAAAAATCAGTCTTTATTATTCCAATTTTAAGAAAATTTCTATGAATTTACAGCTAGTTTGAATGTTGCATAATGTCTTCTTTTAGTGAAGATAAGTGTTACCATCTTCCATTCCATTAAAATGGCATTCATGCACCTTCCTATCAACCATACCAAGAAGAATATGTTGTTGGTTTTGTCTCAAATAGCCCATTAACAATAGGTTACCAGCATACCTATCATGCTTACCACCCACCCACCCCTACTCAAACCTCATGGTATCCTTCATATTTCTAAACTCAACCCCATGAAAACCACGATGATTCAAGTCATCATAGTTATCCCCACAATTAGGCTCAAAGTGTTGATAACATAAGTGTCAAAGACATATTGTTGGACCTCAAGATTTAATTGATTAAAATTGAGAGAGAAGGAATTTGACTTGCAACAAGAAGAGTTATCTTATCAAGCCTACCAACACCAACATGAGTTGGCTTACCAAAGGGAGAGATATGAAGAGTCTCTTGCAAGAGATATTGTTGCCAAACAATAGTAGATGAGGTTATTACTTGCCAAAGTTCAAAGGATAGAAGACCAATCAGCTTATTATATTCTAGATAAGCCTACAAAAGAAGAGCCTTCCAAGTACAAATTTCCAATATTTAAGCAAGGTAAGTCACCTGAGTCTTTGAGTAAGTAATTGAGTTAGAAATTCCAAGTTTTAGAATTCTTCAAACTATGACTATGCAAATTCAACCCTTTTTTCTCCAAAAGCAATCTCCTCAAGAGCCTATTACTATTCCAAGGACCCATCAAACTTCCCAAGATTATTTTCTAGATAAGCCTTCTTGTCCTATCACCATTCACCTTTGCAAAGATGGTTCTATTATCTACCAAGATAGTTGGTTTAGTGAATAAGAAGAGGAGGTTTTTGAGGAAGAACAAGAATATTTTCCTGTTGTCACACCCTTAAACATGATGCATAAAATGAAAAATTAGACTTGTTGCAAAGGTATGATGAGAATGATCAGCTAAGATAGGTGTTTGAAGGGCATGGTTTTTTGGGACAGTAATACAAGCAAGAAAGAGTGATGTAAAGGAAGTTTTAACATTTTCATTTGATGAGCTTCCTTGTTTTGTTGATGAAGATGAAGGTAGCATACAAATTCCTATTTTATCACGAGTCTCAGAGCAAATAGAGGATGAGAATGAGCATGATAATATTTTGTTCTATGAGGAGACAAATGAGGACAACCTTGTTTTGCAAGATAAAGATGAAGTTGGCACACACAAGGAGAGCTTCTATGAGGTAAAAATCAATCCTCCTATACATAAAGAAAGGAAGAGGTTGAAGATCTTTTTTGGGATGATTTGGAGGAATTTTGTTCAAATATAGATGCCAAGCCAACACTAATGGGAAAGGAAAATCATGAATAGCAAGAGCGTAAGGTAAAAATCTCTATATTCTTTCAAAAACAGTCATAAAAAGTGGTTTTCACAAGTCAAAAAAAAGATGGAGAAGCAACCCACAAGCAAGAAACCAACAAGGAGAGATCAAAGTTTATCCTTTCAAGAGGATTTCCTATTAGACACCTAGCCAGGATGGAGGCCACCAAAGTACCACAATGTATGCTCGTACCCAAGCATGAAGTTGCAGTTGAAGAAGAATGCCTTCAACTTGCTTATCCATTTCAAACCAATGAGAAAAGGAAGTTATTTCAAGGAACCAATTAATGGTTTTGTTTGAGAAAGTTTTGTTGGTTAGAGTAGGTTAGGATAGGTTTTTCCTTCAATTCAATAAGTGTTGATGCATAATGTTTTAGTTTTTCATTTCTCCAAGTGTTAAGCACAATTAGTTTAGGTGTTTAATTAGTTGTTCCTAAGGTGTTACTTCTAGTGGTCAAGTTTGTTTCCAGTATGCTTTAAAAGTTCTCTCTTGACCCCTATGCTCAGTGGATATACAAGGTTAATGGTCTATGAGTTTCAGTAGGAAAAACATCTACAGAGGTCACCAAAAGTGTTATCCTATTTTGCCCCTTGGTCAAAATAGTCACACCAGATAATGAATATTGTTTTATGAAAGTATTGGTGAAATATTATGACATTGGAGAATTTGAAACTATAGTCTTGAAAATTTCATCATTTAATAAGGTTTCTAGAACCTGAAAAAAATTCGAGGGAATCCAAATCCATATGCATGAGTGCAAGAGGGAGGTTATTTTGAAGAGTTTGTGTGTAATCAAAATAAGTTGACCTCCTTTTTGGGTTTTTGAACATATCTTTTGATCTTCACAATAGTTTTTATGGTGGATAAATTTTTCAAGGGTTCCAATAATGAGAGAAGGAATATAATGTTCATGTTTAGTATTGAATAATACATTTATATTTTGTTCTCACCCTGGTTTTTGGTTTCAATGTCATTGACACTATTTTGCAAACCAGATCAGATGTAGAAGTGTTTCGTTTTGGAAGAAAAAGGAGTTTAAAATGGTCAATAGGCCCTTGAAGGTTGTCATCTTCAAGCCATGCAAGAGCATGCATGCAACACTCATTTTTTTGTGAGACAATATATGAGGGAGACGCCACCTCAACTACATAAACCCTTTAGTATAGTTTTGTCCTCTACTAGAAGGGGTGGTATAACTGGGAGACATGATGCACGCCTACAAGCAGGAGGAGAAAGAAAGAAATGTATTCAAGCAAATACAGTGAGTGCTTCAATGTTGTAGAGAAAAGGGTATATGGCATATTTTAAGACAATGATAGTGCAAAGGAATACATGAAAGTAGATAGGCATGGGGAAACAACCTATTAAGTGGTTGTTTCTCATGAAAAGTCATGTGCCAAAGTAAATTCAGTGCAGATTACAATGGAGACTTTTGCAAAGATCTTAATGGGTAAGTTTTATGTTTCAAACAAGACTTTATCTTCATCCTTTTCATTGGGTTCATTCATGACTAGCTTCTGCAAACTTTCAAGTCTCAAATTCTTGTCCTTAGTGTCTTTGGTATTATGGAGTCCTTTGTTAAGAAAAATAGGTCATATGTTCTTCCTTGATATATTGAATGCAAGTTTAGGCTATTCCTATGGAAACTTAGTTGCATGTCTTGTCACCCTAGTATGTGGCTTATAAAATTTTATTGGGTTACTTCAACTTATAATGGGGAATGGATGAGCATTTTGCAACAAATATTTTTGCAATCTTTATGATTATCATGCAAAATTATTGTAAGATATATAGTTTTGAGGATCCTTGTGACAAGGTTGTAGATGTTCGTGTAAAGTGTTTAGAAGCAAACAATGACAAGAGAAACATTGTTATTTTTTATCAATAACAATACCACCAGCCCATGCTTTACAACCATGAGATGATAGGGCTTAAGAAATAACCTATAGTAAAATGGGGAGTCAAACATGAACAAAATTCTATAACAGGTCTATTAGACATGGATGGGTAGCTACATGAAGTTGTGTCATAGTGGTTCAATCATGAATATGTAATAGCAAATAAAAGGGTTATTGACAGTCTTGAAAAAGTATGACACTCCATAAAAGAGGATAGTAGGGGTGAAGATGTGCAATGCCAAAAGAAGATGTACATTTCCACTTCAACAGGATGGACTCTCATTTCTACAAATAAGGATCCATAAGGAAATGCATAGAAATTCCTTGATGAGAATCCAAAGTTGAGTTTCCAATATGTTGTGAAGGCACATTAATGGTAGTAAGAAGATGACAAAGGGAAAACTAGGTATGATGACAGTTGACAAATGATCAATGGGGTATTTCAAGCCAATGTATGGTAGACAATACCAATAGAGTTTTAGTCACAAAAAATGGTTAGAATTATAGGTATAGAAGGAGAAATGACAAAGACAATGCTATAAATGGTAGATGCATGTGTTTTAATAAGAGTAATAGTAGGTTAGGAAACAAGATTTAAGACATGAGACAAATGGAAAAGTTCAACCCTTGAACATCTTTGACACTCTAGTAAGGAAATTGGTTATTTCAAACTCTTATCCACATCCCCTATTAATGAAGAGTAATGAGTAGTTGAGGATATCTAGGGCAGTTTGGTGAGTTCTACAACTAGTTAAGAGAATATGGGGAACAATTTTGATCCAGTTTTGGAGCATTTACCAACATCTAGGAGTTATTTAAGGTGCCTTAATGGTGGATAAGGTCAAGGAAATTCCTCACTCAAGTACCTTTTTGGAGTAGTTTTAGGGTCTAAAAATTAGGGATATTAGTTTTGGACACCCAAAGGAGTTTGACCCAATAAGATAAAGTGAATACTTATCTTTCTCTCTTCCAAACATGTTCCTAATTTGTAGCAGTTGTTGAACAATATAAAGGCAAGTCTAAAGGTAGTTTTCCTCTAGTTCTTTTCTCTCTTATCTTTCAATTGTAACTTTCTTGAGTTCTTTCAAGATGGAGCAATAAATGTAACTCATTTTTAGGCTTGCATAGCTATTTGTAAACACCTTCCAATCAATAAATTCAAGCATTTTAGGCTTCTCTATGGTTGTTTCATTTTGTGCAATATATTGATGATGAATATTTATGTGAGTTATGATAATTCCTTTGATATTTGTCTCATTATCAATACCTTTAGAAAGAAGATATATGTATTATTGTAGGTTTTAAGTAGTTTAAATGATGCAAACAGTCCAAAGTTGTGAAGAGAGTAGATTTTCCTTCTTGGATTGTGAATATCATAACCTTCTTATGAAATATTGATGTATGGGCATATTAAACCTTTGATTTGTGCATAAACCAGTCTTATCATTGATAAATTCTATGTGAAAAGGCAGTTGTGGAGGTCTCAAAGAATATTGGTCCATAACCTTATTGGAGTTAAGGTTTTATTTCTATGTTTTCCTTCTCTCTTTTCTCTACAAGTAGTAGTAGCATAGGTTTAATCAGGTAAAGTTCCAAGGGAACCGACTCTCTCTATAGGTTCATCTCCACAATCTAAGCCCATACTCAAGGAGATCATCCCATATTTCATGAGGTGGCTAAGTGATTTCATCATCTTAGTAAGGGTGCACACTTCCATGACAATAGTACCGTGAGCGGAGATGATGTGAAGGTATGGCTAATCAAAATGGAAAAGTATTTTGAGATATGTCACTATTCTAAAGTGACTAAGGCCATTTGGGGAGCATATCAACTAGTTGGGGAATCATCCTCTTGGTGGATGAATAAGAAAATGGATTTGGGTTTGATCTCTTTGAAGCTAACTTGTGATGTATTTGTAGCCATATTTAGGAAAAGGTGGTTGCCCCAAATCTACTTCAATCAAAAGCCCAGGGATTTTTAAAATCTAAGTCAAGGTGATTCCTCTATGAATAAGTATTGGGAAAAGTTTAAATTCCTTCTAAAATGTGTCCCTCAATATCAAAAGGATGAGTGATTTATAATCAAAAAGTCCATAATGGGTTTAAATTCCCAAATTGGTGGAGAATTATATGTACATGGTCCTACCACAATGGACCAGATGTGTGAGAAGGCCATTAAGCAGGAAGAGAGGCTCAAATCCATGTCAACATACAATGAAATAAACTGCAAGAAGTACAACTGGTCTCGATCCTCACAACATTTCAAGAGAATTGACAAGAAGAATTTCCATAAGAAAGGTGATAGGGGCTCTTGTGGGAACCAAAATGAGGCCCGAGGGGATAAAAGGAATGGTGGTAATAATAACGGAAGGATAAATGGGGATAATGCAAGAAATCCTTTAGAAATACAAGGTCCTCCAAGAGGATGTTTCTCTTTGGGTGACAAACACTATGTAAATCAGTGTCCTAGCAAGGAAACAAGCCCTAATTCTCAAAGGAATCCTTTTCTAATGTAAAAATATACCTTTTAGTAGAGGATACATGTAGCCTTGGACAATCGTCAAGCTAAATACTTGATCACACCCATTGAAACTCCAGGTATATTTTTTGGAGTACCTATTATAGTTTAAATTGATATTGGTGCTACTGAGTGTTTTGTTTCTCCTAAATTAATAGGTAAAATATCTAGAAAGTCAGGTATATGGAGAATTCTTAGTTGAGTATGCAAACTAGTCAAGAGCTCAACTAGAGTAGTGTCTATTTGAGGCTAGGGTTGAGTTGTAAAGTTTTTCAATGGAGGTTAACCTTTATGTAGCCCCCTTTGGTAACTATGATGTCATCCTAGGTATCAATTTTCTATCATGCAGTTGAAAAGGGCTAAGCAAGAGGATGCCAACTCTTTGTAGTTAAAATGAAGTAGAAGAACCAAAGGATAATAACAAGTATGTCTTCCAAGATTATTTTCTATTCTAAGTCCTATAAATTTCATGAAGACAGAGACGAAGAATCCATGGGTAAGGAAACATCAAACATGGAAAAGTACCCTTTCTTTGAAACTTTGAGATTGTATTCCTAGAAGAATTGCAAGGGTTGCCTCCTAAAAGAGGTTTAAATAGATTTATAGATATCTAATCAATGGTGGAGATCAAATTTGAAGATTGACGAATGAGAGGAAATCAAGGAGATCAAGGGAGATCAATGGATGAGATTCAATGAGAGCCCAAAATATCCCTATTTTGATGAAAAAATGGTTAAAAATATTTTAGAAGGAAAATATCTATTCAAATTTGAATTTGAATTTGTAGTGTCAAAAAATGTACTCCTTTACATTTCACACTATGTTTGGATCCCCTAATTTAAATGGACTTAATTAAGCCTCTAGTATCCTAAAATTTTCATTTACAAGCCTAATTAATTGCAATTTCCGAAGGGGGAAGTGTGATTTAATTAAAACACCCCAAAATAAATGGATCCTAATTATTTAGGTCAAGACCCATTCACCATTGGGTGAATGGGTCCCGTTTAGTTACAAATTCAAATTATTAATATGTTTTTGGTGGTATTTTCATGATCCAAAATTCATAATCAAATGTCATCTTAAAATGCTTAACTTTTGGGAAATTAGAAAATCGTCTATAAAAGCAAGGTTATTTTATCAATTTAAATCCTAGGAAATTCATGAGAGCATTCATTCAAGTTTCACAAGAGCTAATATTATTGTCAAAGGTGTTCAAGAGCATATTTCTCAAGCATTTGTTACATCATTCAAGATCTCAAGCATCATGTCAAATTTATCAAGCATCATTAATGTTTTTGGAGCTAACATTGTGATGTAGGTTTCAAGCATTCAAGTCATATTTCAAGCATTAAGATCACATCATCAATCAACCCATTTCATGCAGGATCTACTAAGTTGCAGTCCTTCAAGGGTTTCAAATCAAGGGTTCGGTGAGTTGCAACATAGAAATTTTTCATTCATCATTCCTTTCATGTTTCATTATTTCAATTCAAGGTTTAATTACCAAAATGAGGTTTGACCGAGGAAAACTCCCATTCACCAAAAACAAAAAACAAAAATCCCTCTTGTGTGTGTGTTGCAGATCCTAGTTTGAAGAAGGATTGAAGATCTATTAAAGTGAAAAATTGGAAAAGTTTTCAAAGTTGTCATCAATCCACAAAAACTCACCTACAAGATTTAATTGTGAAATCTAGAGAATTCGGGAGTGTGGACATAGGACCAAAGGACCCAGAAATTGATTTCAAAAAGCCCTAAAAAGAACCATTCGCCCTTGGGTGAATGAGTCTCAGAGGACACTTAACAACAACATTTTGATGATAGGTTCAAAAATACTAAACCTTCTCAGATCTTTTTGAAAGTTGCAAGTTCTGATAGATTAAGGATTGATCTTCTAATTTCATGTTTCATATTGTATTTTTGGATTTATTTGCTATTTTTTAGTATTTCTCCCAAAAGTATTGTTTCAACAGACTTTCCCTGTCCTAGATCATAAGGAAAACAACAAGATCTCCTTTAAAGTTGACTCACCTAAGGGTTGAAAGTCAACCTTGGCTTAAGGGATCTCTTTTTCCTAATGAAATAGAGGAAAATAGGTGCATTATACCCCATTTTTCTATTTCTATTTATAGTAAAATTGGTGAACCCTCATTCCAAAACTAAAGTGAAGCACCCACACATTTTTCCTAGAATTCATTTTGGTGAACTTGACATTCTTGCACTATAAATTTTCTGATTTGGAGTCCATTGAAACCCTAGATCTAGGATTTGCATTACCTTGCATTGCATTGCATTGATTTGAATCCCATTTAGGGTTGTTAACATTGCATTAGTTTGCATTTCATTTAGGGTTTTAGGTTTGCATTTTGCATGCTTTAAAATCTAAAAAATTCAAAAATTTGCATTGATTTTGCTTAGTACTTGCATGTTAGTGTAGTTCAATCATTCATATTAAAAAATTGAATCAAAATTGCATTTCAAAAAAATTATATTGTTAATCATTTTTCATTAATTTCACTTGCATTAGGTCACTTAAATATAGAAAAAAAATGTCACAGAAATCATAGTCTAAGACCTGGGACAAAGAACACATACAACAACTCAGAATTTGCATTTTTCATTTTTTAAAAACCTTGTACAAGGACCCATTCGCCCTTGGGTGAATGAGTCCTTGAGGGCATATCAAACCATCCCTTTTGGGAATTTTTGTGGTCCTCTGTACTTCCCAGATCTGTTGGTAAAACACTGTTTCATTATGGAAATTTTTGAGAATTTCTTATTTATGCATTAGGTCTAATCATCCATTTAGTTTAGGCATTGCAAATTGGAAAAAAATGTTGCATTTAAAATCTATAGAAAAACTATTACATCATGTTTTTATTACAAAAGTCTCTTGTTATCATACTTCATGTTCTATTTTCAGATCTTGTTGAATACTCTAAGAAATTATTGTTACAAGCATATGAATATGAAGTAATTTCTCCTCTTTTCTTGTTTTTCATTGATCCCTCTCCCATGTGTGAAACTAACTTAGTGGAAGAGAATACAATCATGGACAATCATGACAATCAATTTTGTTCTTCTCCCAATATCTCTCATATTTTTAAAGAAGATATTTGGTGTTAGAGGATCCCATCATTGAGAGCCATGAGAATCCTATTTGCTTCTCTTCTCTTGGGAAGATATTATTGAACAAGAGGATGCCATCATTGATAAGAAAGAAAATCATAGTTGTTCTTCTCTCGCTACCTCCCCTACTTGTGATGAAGATATTTTAGAAGATCCAACCATTGAATATCATAAAAATCTTGTTTGTTCCTCTCCAAAAAGCTCTCCTACTAAGGAAGATCCCATGGTACAAGAGAATGATATCATTGATACATGTCTTCCAAACAATAGTAATGTGGCTTCCTTATATGAAGATGTTGAGGTGACATTAGACTCCCATTCACTAAAAAATCATCAAAATAAGGATAAGCTTGTTGAGGTTCTAAACATTAGATCTCCCTTGATTATTAGATCTCCTAAGAGTCCTCTAATCATTAGACCTATTACAAGTCCTTTAATTATTGGACCTCCCAAGTCATCTCATGAGCCACTTCTTACCATTTATCCACCCTCACACCAATGCCAAGTTTAAAACAAACATGTGCTTATCCTAAGACCACCTCAACATGAGTTTTTGCAGAAACTGAGTTATAATATCGTTTCTCATACATATAACACTAGAAACAATAGCAACAAAGATAAACTCCAACATCCATTCCATTATCTCAACCATATCTCCCACCCACACCTAAAATCTAGTAGCCTAGTGGAAAAGAGTATGATCTTGTGGAACAACTCAAAAACACTCCTGCTAAGATTTCTTTATGGGATCTTATTCAAGCATCACCTAATTCTCATAGAATGCTTCAAAATTCTTCACAAGTTGTTTATCCCTCCTAGTGTGCAATCAAATGATGTAGCAACCCTAATTCAAGATATGAACTTGGTCAACTTAGACATTACATTCCATCAACATGAGTTACCTCCATTAGAAGTGCAAAACCAAAATGAAGCCTTCATGGTAATGGTTGTCATTAATAAGTATGGGATAAAAAAAACTCTCATTGACAATGGTTTGGCTCTTAATGTGTGTAGTGTAAACCTTTTAGATAAGATTGGAGTGGACAAGACTATGGTTGAACTTGATTCTTTATCTATTTGTGGATTTTATAATGTGGGAAAACAACCACTTGGTGTGATAACATTGCCTATTAGAGTTGGAAAGGTCACATTGCAAACTCCTATCCATGTCATGCCCAATAATCTTTCATATAATCTTCTCTTGGGTAGACCTTGGATTCATGAAATGCATGGGGTACCTTCAACTCTTCATCATTTAATGAAGTATGTCTATAACAACAAGGTGTATACAATAAAGGCTAACCCTCACATTGAAAGTTGTTTGCACACTGAGAAAGACAAGGAAAGTCCTTTAAACACATTGATACCAACTTCAAAAATAGAACTCATGCAAAAGGAAGAAAAAGAGAAGAATATTGAAGAAGTCGCAAAATTATTGGATGATGTCTAGGGTTCCTTAGATTTTACATCTACATCCATGGGAGAATACAATATTACACACGAATCAAGAAAAGAAAAAGAAACTAGCATAATATCAACACAATCAGACTCATGAAAAGAATGTAAGTCCACAACTTTTAACAAAGAAGATGAAAACAAAACTTACACATCCACATATGAAGAGTGTGATCATGAGAAACCACCAAATCCAAAAATAATGAAAAAAATTATGGATGAGGTTATGAACTTTTGAAACAACTTGGTTATAGTGGAAAAGGATGTAGTGCTAGAGAACAAGGCATTCATGTCCCTATAGAGCCTAATATACAATAAAAAACTAGCAGTCTTGGTTATTTTCCTTTGAAAGAAACAAAAGCACCAAAAAAGCCTTCACTTAATATCAAAATCCTTACAAAAGATTCTTCTAAGACAACTTTAAACTTGGTGCATCATGAACTGATAGATAATACATGCGGGAATATCTCATTGCATATCCATCAAATTAATACTTTTCCTACTCATTATAGTCAATAACATTAGTTGTTGCTCCTTGTCATGTGGTAGTTGTAGTATCATAGCATATTCACTACCATGCATGAGGGTATAAACTTGGCTTCATGCAATCATATTCCATTTTTGCAAGGAGCAACATATCATCATCAATTTTCAGCTCACCTATTTCCCTTGGGGGGAAAGGGGTTAGGTAGCCTTGTCCTAACCATGTGATGGTTGTAGGATCATAACATACTCACTGTTGCATGTTTTAAATTTAATAAAAATCATTTCTATATGGCAGGGAGCTCATTCTCACCACCTATCTCGGCTCATCCTTGTCCTACACTTAGTGGGGGAAATGACTTAGATATCCTTGTCCTAGTTTAACACTTTTCATTGTCCCTTTTGCTATTTATACACCTTCTTCATATGATGAACAAGATTGGGATGTAGATGACCTGCTATAGGTCGACTTGCATGTGCCATACTAGTCTTTTCTTTGTGTTCTTTGTGATTGCATGTGCGTAATGTGATCCCCCATACTATGCTTCTTGGCATGTATTTATATGTTTCTGAGCCTACTTTGGATGACCCTTCTCACTCCGTTGGTGCAAGGATACAAAGGAAGCAAATCCATTATGACATTCTTCTATTTGTATCTATATTCTTCTATATGTTGTAATCTTTTGTCTTGTGTTTTCCTTTTGGGGATGACGCAAGGCATCAAGACATCCAAGTCTCTTCCATGTTGACCCAAAAGTGTCTATATGTTCTCTCTCTATGTGTCATTCTTCCTTAGTGCTCGTTGTTCCATGAGTTATTTGGGGAATGATGATGGTTTGAAGCTTGATTATTTCACTACAACAATGACAAACATTGACCCTAGATCCATGGATTCCCTTATGTGTTATCTTAGGATTGCATATGGGGGGTAACCATCCTTTATATGACTTACTTCTACTCAAAAATATATGTTTACATAGGTCTTTCTGAATAAAGCTCTCATGTATAGCCATTTAGTGTGTTCTACTTTAAATTAATTACTCACAACATGGAATTTAGCAATTTATTTAAAGTGGGGGCATACACATCCCCACTCATTGTTTGCTTCAAAGTGCATACATCTTACTTCACATGATGTGTCTTCTTGATGGTGTCATTCGGTTTGATGTTCTTCAAGATTGTGACATTTTTTAGCATATGACATTCCTCTTAATGGTGATGCTATGAACTGCATTCCCTAAGTTGAAAATATTTTATCCTTGACTAGTCCTCTCTTGGATACATTAGGTACGATGTTCCCTAGGATGAGACCTTTCATGAACTAAGCAAAACCCCTTTGAATATCCTATTACATGTATCAATGCCACCAAGCATAACACAACATGCTTGCTAGTGGAGCCTTTTTCTAGCCTTGTGACCATTTTCGTGGCACCTTATCAAAGTTATCAAGAGGTATAACTTTGGTATGGTTAGTACAATGGGAGCTTAGATAGAGGCATGACCTTCCCATCAGCCACTTTTTGGGGGCTCACCTAGTGGATAGCAGATATTTCACTAGCCCGTGTGAGCGCATTTTTGTTTGCATAGTGGATGTAGCGGGTTTCCACTTGTAAATTTTTTGTGGAAAAATAGCTAAGGCTCGATCCATATTCAAATGGACAAACAATCAAGGCTTGATCCACCCTTTCTCTCTCGTTTCTCTTAATTTTGACATTGTATGCTTGTGTATCTTGTCTTGTTGTTGCATATTTAACATATGCATGTGTCTCTTTGTGATTTTGTTGGTTTTCCATGAGATCTTATATCTTGGTGGCGTGATCATCCTCCTTGACCTTTGTTGTCTTTCCTTTCCAACAGTTGTACAATTAGACCTCTCTTAACTCTTGTTTGACTACTTTAGTGTGATTTTGAGCGCAAGCTCATCCTCTCACTAAAGTGGGGGCTAACTGTAGTGTCAAAAAATGTACTCCTTTATATTTCACACTATGTTTGGGTCCCTTAATTTAAATGGACTTAAATAAGCCTCTAATTGCCTAAATTTTGCATTTACAAGCCTAATTAATTGCAATTTCTGAAGGGGGAAGTGTGGTTTAATTAAAGCATTTATCATTATTAACACCCCAAAATAAATGGATCCTAATTATTTAGGTGAGGACCCATTCACCCTTGCCTTTAAATTACAAATTCAAAATTTTAATATATTTTTGGTTGTATTTATTGCAACATTCAAGATCTCAAGCAGCATGCATATTTTTGGAGCTAACATTGTGATGTAGGTTTCAAGAATTCAAGTCATTTTTCAAGCATCAAGATCACATCATCAATCAATCCATTTCATGCAAGATATACTAAGTTGCAGTCCTTCAAGGGTTTCAAATAAAGGGTTTGGTGAGTTGCAACATAGCAATTGTTCATTCATCATTCCTTTCATGTTTCATTATTTCAATTCAAGGTTTAATTACCAAAATGGGGTTTGACCAAGGTAAACCCCCTTTCACCAAAAAAGAAAATTCCCCTCTTGTGTGTGTGTGTTACAAATCCTAGGTTTAAAAAGGATTGAAGATCTATTAAAGTGCAAAATTGGAAAAGTTGAAAAAGTTACAAAATTTGTCAACCCACTGGCAAGACTACTATAACATTAGAGGATGTATGTCATATCTTGTGGGTACCCATTCATGGTGAGAGGGTATTTTATGATGTGGATCATGGTGTCGAGGCCTTACAGTGAGTTATGGAGATGATGACCTCAAGGTTGATGATGGCCAGATTGATTTTCATCAATATATTGGCTTAGTGAGAGAAACCATCATCACCATAACTAGATTGATTTATGGGTAGATTATGTCAAAAAAGGGATTGAGGAGGTTCATTATCAGATGGGGCTAGGTCCTCAACATGATCATGGAGGAGGCATGCACCTTTGTGTGGGAATCATGTATATTTTATCACCTATATCATGATATGCAATTGGTGGTGTATAAATATGCTACTATCTTGTTTTTCAATGTTACTCTTTTGCATATCTAGGCCTGAGAGCACATTATCATGCTTAGACCAGTCGAAGAGGTAGTGCAGGAGGTCAGTTATCTGATTGCCTATCATTATGACACAATGACACATGGGAGACCTGGACCACTAGAGGCACCTAGTAGATGAGATAATAGAGTCCAGATGGTGATCATGGCTCTAGATAAAGGCTTGGGATGATGATGTTGAGAATCTTTCATATTGCTGATAAACAAGATGGTTGATTGGTAGGACTCATTACATCCTTAAGATATATCTCCCATATTGGGACTAATGTTAGTTTGGGGAGCAAAATCATGTCTTAAATGACTACTATCACACTATATTTGCATAGACTACTATGGAGATAGTAGAGTGGGGGCTTATGCCCTCTCCATAGGTGGCCATGATGGATTTTTCACAACTAGTACAAGTGCAATGGATCTAGGCCAATGGGAAAATAGATCCTAGAGTTTTAGCTGATTACAATACAAGGTGGGTCCCTCAAAGACCTATTTGATTCATAGATCCAAATGGGAGCACCGTTGGTGGCCAACGATGCAAAGAGGCCAAGACAGAGAGACCCACCACTAGAGGTAGAGAGTGGCAATGGAGGTGCTTGTTGTATAGGTCAGGGATCAAGATCAAGAGCATATATAGGTATAGGTATAGGTTGTTGTTATTGCTATAACACCAGCTATAGATTAGAGTGCAAGACCAGATGGCATGCCTGATGATCCTAGGCTTTGTGTCGCTCTATAAGAGAACGATTAGGCTTGGAGAGAGTGTGATGGATACTGCTAGGATTGAGATGGTTTGACGCTCCAGTTGGTACAATGGAACACAACGAGGGACATCAAGATTACTTGCTGACAATGGTTGGAGGTCTATCTAGCATAGATTATAGCAGAGAAAGACTAGGAGAGAGGTCACCGACAATAGCTAGAGGCAACAAGATAGGGATAGGTTGACATCCCACTTGCTTAGCATATTTAGGCCATTAAATTGATTCAGAGCAAGGCGACTTATTATTAAAAAATATATGATATAGTAGTTCTTACACAGAAAAAAGTTGAGGTTTTCTCAGAGGAGTGCAACAGGTCCAACAAGATCAGAGGAAGGATCAATAGGCTAACCTTCACGGGGCCACTCATAGGGACAGGTTCAATAGCCTCAGGGATCATAGGGATAGGCCCAACAATAGAAAATCCCTCCCATACAATATATGGGTCCTCCTCCTTAGCCTCCTCTAGATCATAAGGAGAGGGGGAGCTCGATGCAGACCATATTGTACATATATTCTTGATGATGTACACTATAGACAAACTTTTATATAGTTATACTTTAGTACATACATTCATTAACTATTGATGGCCTTATGTATATATATTATTCTGTATAGATCATTGATGTATCACAAATTTGATGATTGTATCATGACACTTTCATTTTTGATGATATATATTAGAGATCATTTTTTGATGTGGCTATGATATGATGTCATGTGATGCCTTGATTATTATAGATGTGTATGCTATATGGATGTATGCTTTTGATATTTCATTTTTTCATGATATGATGATGTGTGATGCTTCTAATGATTTATGGATGCACCTAATGTATGATATGCATGATATAATGATGTATGGACATGGTTCTTCTTTTTTGTATTTTGATATGATATATGATGATCATGTGTGATGGATGATGTGAGATGTTATTGATGGTTTATGGATGCAGGATGTGATGGAAATTTTTGGTATATGGCATGATATTTGGATATAAATGTTAGTATGATGAGTGGGATAGAATAATAGATTATCAGATAGATAGAATGGAATGAGATGATGTTGATCAAATTACCAATAAATCTATGATTATTGGATGAATTTGAGATTTTATTGGACATGTGATGAGATAGGATAGATTAATTTTCTTTTTCTTTTAGGTTATGCTAATTAACATAGAGCAATCCTTATTTTGATATAGTAAGTAGACATGTTGCATCACGGTATGAAGAATGAGGGTGGCATTGTATCTATTGCATGTAAATTGATTATGTGAATAGATAGGAGTATCCTTTTTCATACTTGACATATGAAAACCTAGTTTTATCATGTGAGAGAATGAAGCCATCGAAAAAAGTAGACCAATACACAAAACTTATAAAGAACCTGATATGCACTAGCCATTGTATTACTCCATACTATCCTTGCGCACATAAGGAAAGTATTCACCACTTGGTAGTATTACAAGAACATCCAAAAAACACAATAGATAAAATCAATGATGATGCCCTGTTCTGTACCCCTCTAGACACACCAAGATATTGAAGATCAAGGTGGCTTAGAGTGAGTGATGGAATGAGAAAAAAGATAAAACCAAAAGAAAAGACCGATTGCTAAAACACATCAATGCCATCTTATCTCTTGTAGATAGTTTAGGTTCTAGGTGATATCCAAAATGATTCCTATCATAGGAAAGATATATTTGTTAAGATATTCATTGGATGTTGATTTAGATGCTTTTTATGTTGTTGATATGAAAGCTTGTTGACATGTTTTGACAATGATCAAGACATGATTTTGCATGAACATTTATGTTTTGATGATTGTTGTATTTTCTTTTGTTTACTTTGACAAAGGTGAGGGTGATTATAGGTTTATAATGAATGTCAACTTTATTGCGGATGGATGATTCACGATGGGTGATTTTTTTCTTGCTTCATTTTGGAACAATTTTCAAATGGTTTTTTGAAATTTTTAGATGTTTTGAGGCCATTTTTATTCTTTTGATACTTTTTGAGTTTACTTTTGGTATTATACACTATTTGGATGTGTACCATAGAAAAATGGATCATTGACATTTTCATGGTTATTTAGGTCTTTCTCCTGTGATGCTTGATCTATTTTTCTTTGATTTAATGTTGCAATGTAACTTAAGCATTCACATTAGGTACTAAATATTCAAATTATGATGTCATGTGAAGGTGTTGTGAAGTGTTGTAACACATTTCCACACTCTTCTAGACTCTTCTCATTATAATTCATCTAAAAATCACCTTTTTATCCCTTAGCAAGTCCTATTTTAAAGTGTTGTAAAGTCTCGTAACAAGATTTCATGCTTTTCTAGGCTTGTTATCACTATTTACACCTTTCTTATGCTTTATTTGACCCCTTTATGCACTCATAAGACTTAATTAAGTGTATTTTTTAATGTAAACCTGACAAACAACATTAAATGCAACTTAATTCCCGACACCCACTTACAATCCTAGAGTGGGACCCATTCGCCATGGGTGGCGAATGAGTCCCTCTTGGCTCCAAATTCAAAATAATTCAAAATTCCTTTTAGGTTTTTATTCAAAAAGACCTTACGTCGGCCTATGATGTGGTATTATTGGGTAATTAGGGCATAAGTGTGTATAAATAAGTGTTTTTCCATCCATTTCAACCCCCATTCATCTCATTTTCGCATACACCATCAATTAGCATTCTTGCATTCAATCCATCAAAGCATCATTCAATCAAGCAATCATCAAGCATCTTGGAGCAGCCATTGACATATCTTTAGACTTCTACAACAAGGTTTTTGGTGAGTTTAGGACATTTGCATGTTGTTTATTCATCATTCCTTGCTCATTTAATTTAATTTCTTTATTAAGGGTTTGATTACCAAAGTGGGATTCAACCAAGGTAAATCCCTATACTCTAACCCTTAACCATTTTTCCTCTTTTACATGTGTGTTTGCAGAATTTATATATAGATTTGTCAAGAAAATAGGCGTTGAAAGGTGGTCAACAAGTCATCATAGTGTTTTGAGTCAACTAAACCCTAATTCAAGCTTGCAGACAGCCTACAGCCTATTTTATGTGGATTTGACTCTGTCAACCTGACAAGAAGACAAGTGCAGATCTAGACCTATAGAATTGACTCTTAAATTTACAGATTTTTGGCTGAGGACTAGTTCGCCATCAGTGGCAAATGGGTCCCACTTGAAGGCTGAAAAAGTTGATTTTGTCAAAATCCAGTTCCCGACAGTTGGAAAGCAGTTTCAAGTATTTTTACCAGTAGGAGGATTGATTCGCCATCAATGGCGAATGAGTCCCACTAGTGATCAATAGTGATTTTTTCTAGTTTTTAAAACCTTCCAAGATTAGCATTCAACTTTTAGGTGCACTCTATTAAACCTCATTCAATTTTGTTTGCATTAGTTCATGTTTTTAGTTCATTTTATGCATACCTCACTGTGTTTTCAAACATTGCATATTTCATTAGTTTTGCATTCATAACCAATCAATTTCATCACTTAGTTGCATTTACATTATTGTATTTAGTCATAATTTCATCATACATCCCTTTATTTGAGTGAACCACCTCAATTTTAATGTTATATCTCTCTCCTTTTAGGTGAAAGTTCCTAAGAGTGCAAGAGAAGTCCATAGAACACACAAAATTTATGGTTCATTTTGGTGAACCTACATTTTGAACACATTATCTTTTTTATTTCAATTGAATCTTGCATCCTAGGTTTCCTTTGCATCAACATTCAATTAGGTTTTGTTTTGTTTTTGCATCCTAGGGTTTCTAAAATTGCATTAGTGAAAGAATCATATAGATTTCATTTTTTTGCATATCAAATCATTAAAAAACTGAAAATTTGCATTTGCATCTTCATTTTGCATCTAAAAAGCATTAAAATCACTTTAAATTTTTTGAAAAACACAATAAAATCTCATACCTGGACTCATTCGCCACCCTGAGTGAATAAGTCCAGTTGCATTTTCTACATTAAATTTTTTGGCATTTTCATAGTATTTTTCTGCATTTTTGTTTCATGTTACTGCCTTCTTGTTTTAGTTTACAAAATTTATGTCATTAGTATTTTTTTATTCCTAGTTTTCATTTTCATTCACCCCATATTTTGTGGTCCTTGTATGAGTGTTTGGTTCCCTATTGATAATACTTTAGCGAGACGAAGTTCTAGACTCATGGCTTCCCGCGATAGCACTTTCGTTGTGGACCTTGGGATCTCAAGAGCTCCTACTCCTGGTATGGACAATGGTGCATTAGGAATGGATACTACCACTAGTATACCTTTACCTTCACATACAATGCATGTTGACACACAAACCGATCAAATTTTGCAAGATAAAGTCATTAGTATTCATGAGAATTTTGCACATTTACAACAAGATTTATCCCTTGAAAACATTTCCACCATTGCCATACCTACCATAGAAAAACTTCATCGCTTGATTGAAAGTGACGATGGCTTACAAGTTATGAAAAGAATTGTTGCGATATACAACAAACATGTTCCTTCCACTTCCCAACCAGCAAACATTGTGGTTAGCCACTGAGGATCTCACATTCCTCTTCCTTCAACTGTAGCATCCATACCTACCTATACCACTCCTCAAGTTACAACAACCATGCAACAGGTTAGTCATGTGACTCCTTCTTTCGCTATTCCAACAAGCATTCCTAGTTCTTTTGTGGCATCGAATGTTCCCTCTTCCACCTTCATCCCTCTTAGTGTCCTCTTCACTTCTCCTAACATTACATACACTCCATCACCATTTTCTCTTCCACCTCATACCACTTACACCGATCCCCTCATTACACAACTTTTTAACACTATTTCTTCCATGCAACAACAAATATCCACCATAATCCAAATTCAAAATGCTCCACCCACATATCATGTTCGTAGTAGCCCATTATCTCTAGAGATCTTAAGAACACAGATGCCACAAGGAATTGAAATTCCTAGGTTTGAGAAGTGTGGAGGTAAATGAGACCCTACTAATCATGTTAATGCCTATACCACATTGTGCAGTGATTTTGTCCTTGATGACAAACTATTAGCTAAAACTTTTCCTAGGACCTTAAAGGACATTGCATTGGAGTGGTTCTCAAACTTACCCAATCATTCAATCTGATCATTTAATGAACTTTTTGATGCCTTTATAAGTAATTTTCAAGTCCATATGACTCCAAAAAAGACAATGGTTGATTTAATGAGATGTAAACAAAATGTAGATGAAAAAGTAACTGATTTCATTTCACATTATTAGTCATTGTATGCTCAAGTAGATGTCAAGATTCCTAATTCACATCTTCAAAAGATGTTTATTGAAAACTTGCACACTCACCTTCAGGATAAGTTGACTATGATGAAATTTCCTTCGTTCATGCATTTATGCACAACCCTTTGTGATTATCACAACTCAGTTATTAGTCGTGATTCAAAGTCCACTTCTAACCGAGTTGAGAAGTCTGAAAAAAACAACTAGAACAATACGCAAAAATTTATAAAACCAAACAGAGGATTTTTACAGTTCAATCTGCCTCCACCACAACCAACTCAACATGTGCCTAATCAAGTGGCTGCTATTAAAGCAACAGTGCCCTTTACCCATGGGGACTCGAAGAGAAAATTTACCCCTTTACTTGATACTCTCCATAACACAATGAATCAACTGCTACAACAATAGATGATCACTTTGCCTACCATTAAGCCCCTTGATACTACCAAGCCTTTACCACCCACCTTTAAACCAAATGCTTATTGTAATTTTCATCACCAAAATGGACATGCCACTGAACAATGTAAGCATCTCAAACACTTAGTTCAAGACTTCATTGATTTTGGTTGTTTGTCCATTGCGGGTGTCAATGATCAAGGCAATAATTCCATTGAACCTCCCAATCAGAACTTACAAATTTTTACCAACCCTATGCCTAAACACAATGTTTCATTTGTCAAAGGCAGTGAACCTTCAAACACTCATGTGATGAACATTGATACAAATAATGAACAACATGTTATTACTCCAAATGTTACCCAAGTTAATCATATGGATGAACTTGTGGGTACGATAGACGTTATCCCTCATAAGGGCCCAACCAACAAATCTCTTGATATTAATTTTTCTTCTAATGATATACTTAAAAAGCTTCCCGACGGTCCTCTTTACATGGCCAACCACATCTATGATAAGCCCACTAATGGGATATTAATAGATCTCACCTGTGGCGAGAATGTGATCACAAAAGAATTTATAGTATTACATGATCTCTATCAAGATGATTATAATAAACCAACCGCATGGATTAAAAAACATACTAGTTTTGTGTGCCCTACGATCAAATCAATCATACTCCCATTACAGATAGGACCCAAAACTTTGGATGTAACATTTTCTATTATTCCACAATTGGATCAGTTTCATTTTTGGCTAGGTCATCCTTGGCTTCACTCAATGAAAGTTGTTCCTTCAGTTGTTCACAAATGTTTGAATTTTCCCCATGATAATGAGATATTTACCATCCACCATAGTGGTTTTAATCCATTGTCCTCTAAAAGTAATTTTTCCTTAGAATCCTTTTGTCCTGAACCTATGGAACCCATCACCCCTCGAAAAGACTTCTTTTTCATTACCTATCAAAAGTTCAAAGCCAGATGAATAGCCAAATTGTCTCTTCGCCACATGTCCCCATCCACTTTCGCTACTCCTATCCTAGATGAGACAATGCTTCAGCCTGAGTCTAAACCTGAACAAACAATGTAACCTCATGAGAAACCAACCATAGTCACTTCCCCTTCATCGTCTAAATGCCCAAGAGATTATGAAAACAACCCCGTGATGCCTCCTCGCATTAAACAAATTTACAAAGCCAAAGAGAAAGTGATTGACCCATCTCCTTCGATTCCTTCCATTCCTCTTCCTCAGGATGAAAAGGAGCCCGTGGTGGATCAAACCGCTCTTACATCTCAACAACTTCAATATAAAATTAAAAGAAACCATGGTGCTAGGGAGTGTAGGTGTCGTCATTGTCTCCTTGCTCGTCAGTTACAAATAGAAGAAAACAAAGAAAACCAACCTACACTTTTCACAGAAGCAGTAACCGATCACCCTCCTCCTCTTGATCCGCCACAAGATAGTACGATACCACAATCACAACAAAATGATCAGATATAACAACCACAACTCTTGATACATCCTTCATTAGAAATTGCTCTCTGTCCTCACGTCATAATTAATATAGATGATGAGGAGGAGGAGATCACTAAAATAGATGAAGAAGTACATAATGATCTAAACTCTTTATTTTCATCTACCATGAGCTTAAATGATAAATCTTCTACACCAAGTGAAGAACCTCGTACTTCCCCTAGTTTGGCACTTGCAATTCTCCCTTTAGACAGTCAACCACCCTCGCAATATATTGAACATGATTGGGAAGCGGATGACTTGTTAGATGGTTGACTTGTATTCACCTTGCTAGCCATTTACATTTCATTTTCCTTTTTATTTTTCTTTTCTTTGGTGTGCTTGTATGTGTGTATCATGTTCCCCCATAAGGTGTGTTTGATGTTCTCTTCTCTTTGTGCACTTCCTCTCTTTGTACCTCTATTCTTCTATATGTCGTACATTTTGCATTTTATTTTTCATTTTTGTTTTGTGTTTTCCTTTAAGGGATGATGCAAAGCATTAAGACACCCTAGGTCTCTTCCATGTTGACCCAAAAGGTCCCTTTTCCTTTTCCTTTTCCTTTTTTATCTTTTCTTGTATTTTTCCCTTTTGGGGATGATGCAAGGCATTGAGACCAAAATGTCTCCTTCATGTTGACCCAAAAGCTTTTCTTTTTCCTTTTCATTTTTTTTTTCACTTGTGTTTTCCTTTTGGAGACAATGCAAAGCATTGAGATTGCAATGTCTCTTCCATGTCGACCCAAAACGCACTTTGTTTTTCTTTTGTTTTTGCTCTCTTTGTGTCATTCTTCCAGTTCTATGTGTTTTGGGGAATGATGATAGTTCCAAGCTCTTTAATAAAAAACATTGCAGCAATGAACATACTAACCCCAAATCCATAGACAGACTTATGTGTTTGGTGTGTTCCTTTCTGGGGGGAAACCCTCCTTTTCTTTTGTTTTCTTTTTTCATTTACATGGAGTAGCCTTACTCAGAAACATATGACTTGGCATAGGGGCTTTCTGAGTTGGATTTCATGTCTTGTTTTTCTTTTTGCATTTTTTTTCCTTTTGCTACTTTAAAGTAATTGCTTATAGAACGTTGTGTAGCAATTCTTTTAAAGTGGGGGGCATACATTGGCATTATTCATTTGCATTCTTGGTTCTTAGTGTAGCCTTGTCACTTCATACGATGTGTTTGACACTTCGTGGATGACATTGGGTGTGATGTCCTTCATAAGTGTGATCTATCTTAGCATATTTCATTCCTCTTAGTGGCCTAATGCGATGCACTGCATCCCCTAAGTTGTGAATATACTATTCTTTGATTGGTCCTCTCTTGGAGACATTAGACACAATGTTCCCTAAGTGATAGACCTTGCACGAACTTAACAAGACTCCTTTGAACATCTTTTAAATTTTTGCATTTTGCATTTTACATCTTTGCCACCTTGCATAACGCAACTTGCATGCTTGTGGCACCATCCTATTTCTTCATGAGTTTTAAGAATACGAAGCTTTACTTGTCTCATGAAGCACAAACTAACATTTTCCTTTGTGGCGCCTTGTTAAAGTTATCAAGAGGTATAACTTTGACATGGTTGAGCAGGAAGCCCATTCCACGACACGACTTTCCCCATAGCCACCTGTGTGTTTGTGAGTGCATACCAACTAGTGTATGTTTCTCACCTTTTGGGCCTTCTCACCCGATGGACCGCCATGAGTTCCATCGCCCCAGAGTGAGTATGCATTTTATTTTTCACATAAACAACCTAGATTTGATTCACAACTAGCTGAACAAATGATCGAAGGTTGATTCAACTTTTCCTTTTCCTCTTCTCTTTTTCTCTTTCTCTTTCTCATGTGTGTTCCTTTGTTCTTATGTTTAGTTTGCCATGGGATCTTCATCCTGGGGGCTTGGTCATCCCTCTTGATCATTGTTATTCCATCTTACAAGCATAAGTGCATTCAAATCCCTCTCGATATGCATGGCTACTTTAGTGTGAGTTTGAAGCAAGTTCACCCTCTCACTAAAGTGGGGGCTAAATGTACCATAGAAAAATGGATCATTGACATTTTCATGGTTATTTAGGTCTCTCTCCTGTGATGCTTGATCTATTTTTCTTTGATTTAATGTTGCAATGTAACTTAAGCATTCACATTAGGTCCTAAATATTCAAATTATGATATATCATGTGAAGGTGTTGTGAAGTGTTGTAACACATTTCCACACTCTTCTAGACTCTTCTCATTATAATTCATCTAAAAATCACCTTTTTATCCCTTATCAAGTCCTATTTTAAAGTGTTTTAAAGTCTTGTAACAAGATTTCACGCTTTTCTAGGCTTGTTTTCACTATTTACACCTTTCTTATGTTTTATTTGACCCCTTTATGCACTCATAAGACTTAATTAAGTGGATTTTTGAATGTAAACCTGACAAAAAAATTAAATGTAACTTAATTCCCAACACCCACTTACAAGCCTAGAGTGGAACCCATTCGCCATGGGTGGCGAATGAGTCCCTCTTGGCTCCAAATTCAAAATAATTCAAAATTCCTTTCGGGTTTTTATTCAAAAAGACCTTATGTTAGCCTATGATGTGGTATTATTGGGTAATTAGGGCATAAGTGTGTATAAATAAGTGTTTTTCCATCCATTTCAACTCCCATTCATCTCATTTTCTCATACACCATCAATTAGCATTTTGGCATGTTCAATCCATCAAAGTATCATTCAATCAAGCAATCATCAAGCATCTTGGAGTAGCCATTGACATATTTTTAGACTTCTACAACAAGGTTTTTGGTGAGTTTAGGACATTTGCATGTTGTTTATTCATCATTCCTTGCTCATTTCATTTCATTTCTTGATTAATGGTTTGATTACCAAAGTGGGATTTGACCAAGGCAAAACCCTATACTCTAACCCTTAATCATTTTTCCCCTTTTGCATGTGTCTTTGCAGACTTTATATACAGATTTGTCAAGAAAATAGGTGTTGAAAGGTGGTCAACAAGTCATCAAAGTGTTTCGAGTCAACTAAACCCTAATTCAAGCTTGGAGACAACCTACAACCCATTTTCTATAGATTTGACTTTGTCAACTTGACAAGAAGACAAGTGCAGATCTGGACCTACAAAATTGACTCTTGATTTTTTAGATTTTTGGAGGAGGACTGATTCGCCATTAGTGGCGAATGATTCCCAGTTGAAGGTTGAAAATGTTGATTTTTTTAGAATCCAGTTCCTGATAGTCGGAAAGCAGTTTCATGTATTTTTACCAATAGGACTGATTCGCCATTAGTGGCGAATGAGTCCCACTAGTGATCAATAGTGATTTCTTCTGGTTTTCAGAACCTTCCAAGATTAGCATTCAACTTCCAGGTGCACTTTGTTAAACCTCATTCAATTATGTTTGCATTAGTTCATGTTTTTAGTTCATTTTTTGCATACCTCACTATGTTTTCAAACATTGGATATTTCATTAGTTTCGCATTCATAATCAGTCAATTCCATCACTTAGTTGCATTTACATTATAACATTTAGTCATAATTCCATCATACATCCCTTTATTTGAGTGAACCACCTCAATTTTAGTGTTCTCTCTCTCTCCTTTTAGGTGAAAGATCCTAAGAGTGCAAGAGAAGTCCATAGAACACCCACAAAATTGATGGTTTGGGATGTAGATTTTCAAAATAATTGGATTTTTTGGATTGTTTTAGATTTTATAATTTTTAATTACTTAGATGATGATGATGATGGATGAAAAATATATATCAATTAGTATGACATATAATGTTATAGATATACAAAGGGTTGGGATGCCCAAAGAATTTAATAGCCCTGAATTGGTACACATTAATCCTAGCAACTCAAAGGTTGAAGGAGAATTATATTCTCCAATAAACCCTAATTGAGGAGGTAAATCAAACTCAGAGGAACAACATTAGAAACCTTGTGGGTCCCTCAAATCTCATCTAGGGTAAAAAAATCAAACCAGATCAACCTCCTAAATGAAGATCTAATGAATTCAAAAATTGACCCTATGATTTATGATAGTGGTAGCTCTAGAATTTATCTGGGATACTAGAGAATAACCCAAAAAATGCTCTACCTCACAATGGAGATGAAAAATGGCAATATAAATGAAGAAAGAAATTCACAACTTGCTTTTGACAAGATTAGACAAAACATAAGAAAACTAAATAGGAAAAAATAACATATGTAAGGACTCAATGTAATTTGAAGATTATGTAATCAACTCCAAATAAAAAGAAATTAATAACAGTAATAGAGAAAAGATTATAAATATAGGGAACATGAATAGTCCCAACCAATAAGATAATAATAAAGCTCTGTCAATTGTGAGGAACATTGTAACTGAAATTGAATTAAAAAATCATAATTTTAATAAGCCATAAGATATTAACAGAATGTTGGATCCCTATAGCCTCGATTTGATGGTAAAACAAAATTGATTTCAAAGCCTAAATAAATAGTGGGACAACCTCCTACTTATACCTTGGGGGCTACTAACACACTAAGTTTTGATAATAAAAAAAAGGAAGTAACCCCTAAAGACAACTTTATGTCTATGCCCATCCAAGGAAACAATGGCTCAATGGGTGAGGGGAACAATATTTCCAACATATACAATAGTAGAAGTAATATAAGCACCAAAAACATTGAACAATACCCAACTAATTTCCTAAGAGTGTGGCCAGTACTGGTGACATGAATATCCCATGAATGACATCTGACATAGAAGATAATGCAAATAACAAGGAAAATGTTGTCAAGATGATATTGGGAAAAGTGATTTTGGGCATGGAAAAGTGGGTAATCTTAAACCTAACCCCAATATGAATCTTATAGGAGATAGTGGGTACTTGGATAATGAGAAGACGCTAGAAGGGAAACTAGTACCAAGTACTAGTTCTCCCCATGCACCAAAAGGTGCAAGGAAAATGGAAAATGGAAAATTATCCCCAATGGTAGAGGTAGCGTGCATATTTCTAAGAAAAAAGGAAAAAAACAAGTGTGGTCATCCCAGTGCCTACATATAAAAGGTTAGAAATTAAGGATAAGATCCCAAAATGCTTTGAAATTTTTAGAAATGAGAAAGAGGCCACCCTCTCAAAACCTGGCTGTAATGACCCTTGACTACAAATCTTAGAATTTCAAAGGGCTTGAGTCCCCTGATAGGAAAAATATTGTTAGGAGGTTTCTTAACCTGGACAAAGATAAAGATGTGGTCCTCCTTCAGGAGGTTAAAGCTACAAGTTCTATTTTGGAGACCAATCTGAAATATATCTGGAACAACTCATCTCAATATGTTATAGAACACATAAAGGGGAAAGGTGGTTCTACTATCCTAATCTCAAAGGATTGGGCTCGATATGTAACTACTTCTGGTGTTTCCCCTTGTAATAAAGCAGTCTGTGTAACAATTGAGAAAAGGGATACCACATTTGACATTTGCTCCACTTATGCCCCCAATGAGTATAGGGATAGAATTGAACCATGCAAGTGGATTTGTAATTTGCAAGATATACCTTGGATTGTGGGGGGTGACTTTAATATGATTGAGTAGAATAAACAAAAAACAGGGAGCATTGACATGGAGTGGAAAGGAAATAAAAAAATTGGCAAAGAATGAAAGATAAACTAAACTTGATTGAACCTCTTGAAGGGATGAAGAAAGATAATACTAACATCTAGTACACATGGTGCAATACCCAAAAAGGTGGAAGGAGAATATACTGTAGGCGAGACAAATTATTTGTGAATCAAGATCACTTTAAGGAAGGTTGTAAGGTGGAAGTGTGCCCTTACTCACTATCTGATCATCACCCCATAGGGGTAAAAATATTGATAAGGAGTGGAAGTGTAAAGGAGAAGAATGAAGGATGCGTCCTCCTTAACATAAACCTGATACATGATGAGGATTGCAAGGCTGGTTTTATTACCCCTAGGGAAATTAATGTGGATGCACATAGTCATGAATACAATTGAGAAATGGGAATAGAATGTGAAGGGGTGCAAAGTACTATTCCAAACTATTAGTAAAAAGAGGGCCTTGGATAGAAGAAGAGAGGAGAACTAACTTCAAGAAAATATGTTAAGGGATAAAACTAATCTGTAAGAAGACCTAGGGAATGAGAATTTTTGTGATGAGCTCTCATTAGCAAAAAAATCTCTAAGAAAGCTTCAAGTAAATAGAATCCAAGGTTTGGAAGTAAGGGCCAGATTAAATTGGTTGAACAATGGGGAGAAGGGAACATAATTCTTCTTTAGGTATATCAAAGACAAAGGCTTCAAATAAATAATATACCAAATATATCATGAAGGGACCCCTCTCAATAGTCAAATGGGTATCAAAAGCCAATTATTCCAATTTTGCAAAAACCTTTTTACATCTAAGGGTGACAATGAGATTCACAACAATGCTAGAACATACATTAAGCGAATCATCCCTAAGAAAATTTTAGAAAAAGATGCAACTAAATTAGGTGATGAAATATCCAAAGAGGAAATTAAGAGAGCCATTATGCCTTGAATAATGATAAATCCCTAGGGGGAAGATGGGTTGATAGAATTCTATAAAACATTCATTGACTGGGTTTATGATGATTTGTACCAAGTGTAAAAGGAAGCTCTTAAGAGATATACATTGGGTAGAAGCATTAATAAAGGTATCAAAAAGTTACTCCCAAAAGAGGGTGACAAAAAATTAATCAAGAAATTGAGATCAATTACATTGCTGAATGTGTCGTATAAGATCTTAGCAAAAATCTTATCTATGAGGCTGGTTAATATCTTGCTTATATTTATTAACATCACTCAAACTAGATTCATTAAAGACATGTATATCCTAGAAAACCTAATTACTAGTTGGGAAGCCATGGAATGGGCAAGACACTCCAACCAATGCTCTGCTATGCTTCTCTCGAACTTTGAAAAAGCTTATGACCCTGGGTAGAATGGTCATTTTCAAGAATGATCCTTGAGGCATTTGGCTTCCCTAATACCTTTTGCAATATGGTCAAAACTTTATTAAAAGATGTTGTTGCACAAGTGGAAGTAAATGGGTCTCTCACTAAAGAGTTTATACTGGAAAGATCAATCAAACATGGTTGTCCCGTAACCTTGACTCTCTTTGTAATTGCCTCATATGTTATGCATTACCTATTAAGAGAATCAATCATCTCCCCAACAGTTAGGGGTTTGACACTCCTTGAACATAACGACTTGTTGAATATTCAATTTGTAGATGATACTGCAATTTTTGTTGATCTTGAAGAAAGTAATGTTGATAGATTGATGCAAAAACTAAACTTCTTCTGTAAAGTGTTAGGTGCTAAAATAACCAATGTAAAATCCATTATGCTTGGATGGGAAGAAAATCCTCCTAAATGGGTAAAGAATTATGAATTTCAATGGGGGCTCCCCATAAGCAAGTTAGATATTTGATAATTCCATTTTCAATCAACCCTAATATTAAGGACATGTGCATGTGGATCAAAGCAAAAATTGAAAACAAAATAAAAAACTAAATAGGGAGTACTTATCACTAGTAGGAAGGATGTAGGTTTGTTAGAAGATTTTATCCTCTTATAGTTTATATTTTGCTTCTGTCCAACTTTTCAGTAGTAATCAAGTCAATAAGATACAAAAAAGGAGATTCCTTTGGTCTGATGGAAAAAATAAAAGAAAGAAACATTTAGTCAAGTGAGAATGGTGCTGTGTTGATAAGGCCAATGGGGGTCTTGGCCTAAAGGAACTATGGATGCATGGTATCACCCTTACAATAAAATGGATCATCAAGGTACTAGAGGGCAATGAACCATGGAAGGTGTTGGTGAGGAACAATATACAACTTGTTGTCCCCAAACAAGCCAAATCTTGGAAATTACTACCATTTTATGATCTTATTAGTAAGCACCTAATATATCCTACAGGTTCATATGTATTCAAAAGCATATGGAAAGTCTGGGAACTTATCAAAAATAAAGTGAATAACTACCACTTCACCAAGGAGAATAATCATTTAATTTTTTCATACATAGATCCATTTGGTGGAATTTAGAGCACAAAGGTAGATCGATGTTTAAGTAGTATTTTGAATAGTGGGTAGTTAAAGGATTGGGCTTCGTTAGGTGGTGAATATGAATTACCTCCATCAAACTAGAGGACTTATACAATCTTAAGGGAAGCGTGCAAGGGATTGAAGTTTCCTACAACATGTAACTAGGATAAGGAACAATATAAATAATTCAAATAACAAGATGGTACTCCATTAATAGATGTTGATACTATAATGATTTACAAATATCTATCTAGCTCTGGTGCTATCACAAAGTATGCTAACAAATGCTAGGATATTAATATAACTAAGAAAAAATGGTAAAGGAACTTTAAAATGATTTGGTCAAATGTGTTGGAGCCCAAAAAGGCATGTTTTAGATGGCTGCTTTTATTACAAAGATTACCATATAAATTTGAATATTTTGATATTGAAGTCTGTGTTGCAAGGTGTGACCCTTGGTCTTCCTTGCAACACAACGCTTGGGTTTCTGACATGGTCTAACCGCCTCCTGTGGTTCTTAACCAAAGCTTGTATCGGGCATTGACAGGTCGATCTTTTGGTGCAACGACAAGTCCAACAATTGGTATCAGAGCTGGTCATAGGTTCAAACCCCTCGCTTGTGCTGGGGGGGATTGTTGCAAGGTGTGACCCCTGGTCTTCCTTGCAACACAACGCTTGGGTTTGTGACATGGTCTAACCGCCTCCCGTGGTTCTTAATCAAAGCTTGTATCGGGCATTGACAAGTCAATTTTTTGGTGCAACGACAAGTCCAACAGTCTATAACATCTGTAGATTGCCGAATCAATTAAGCATATCTTTTTTGACTATTTTTATGCAAAGGAAGTTTAGAATTATAATTTTGATCGACTTGAAGTATGTTTGCATAATTTGATGTTATGCTAATGTTTTTAAAATTCATTTGTATGCATTTAACAACTCTCATCTTTAATACACCTCCTCCCGTCCTAAAAGCATCAAAAGAACATTTAATAACAAAACACTTGGATTTGGTACTCTTAAAAGGAATCAAAATTTGTGTACATCGTTCTAGGGCACTTGGTCACTATTTTCAAACTTCTACACAAAATTTGAGAAGTTAATCTAAAATATGTCCTCTAGCAACAATGACAACCTTTCAAAAGTATTTTTAAATGTTGTGAACCTTTAGACTAACAATAATGTAGATTAATTAATCTAGGTTCATTTATGGTTACTTATATGCATTTTATTGGATTAGCCTACATTAAGCTAAATGATAATTATTTTCCTTCACAAAGGTCAATGAAATTAAAAAACTTGAGAAAGAATTTGCTATGCATCTTTTGTTAGCTTAATTTAAATATCTCAATCCGCCAAAAGGTTCTAGCTCAATTGATTGAGTATAATTGGTGAGGATGATGGCATATGATAAGAAAACTGTCCACCAAGGTTGAAACCCCTAAAAGCGTGTTCAGGCTAGGTTCGACACTTGGGTGACTTTGACGAACAAGATCCCCCTACATGTGACTACTTAACTGAAAACACTTTTCTGATTTAAATCTATACTTATTCAAATTATTGCAATCCACTATATAAAAACACAAATACCGACATCAATATAATCCAACTCATTTTCATAAAAAAATCTTATTCTATATTTTATTTAACATTAATTCCTTAATTGTTACATTTGATAAAAGACACGAAATAACACATTGCTTAATTAAGATTCGCTGTAAAACATCCAAAATAAATAAATAAAACAGATCGATTAAACATAGTCTACCAGCCCCCAATAAATGATACTCTATGCCAAAACAATGATATTTCTATAATAGAGATTCCATAGACAATTTGGTCTTATAAAGGTTAGTAAAAGCTTTTATTCATTCATTGCATCACGCATGTACCTAAATGGTCGGAGCAAAATCCCATTTTAAGCGCCCAATCATTAGCATGTTGTTCAAATTTGAGGATATAGAAGTCCTCATTTTCATCATGGCGGGTCCGGGGACGTCTAAATTATATATGCTTCAAGCCGGCCAAAATTCAGAGTTTGTCGTGCATGCTACTCTGATTCCTCCGCTTCGGTAGGCTTATATACCCAAATAACTGGTTGAAGGTTTGATAGTGAAGCCATGGAACTTGTGAAATGCCTAGTGTGTGTATGCTTTCTAATATACATTATTGTTGTTCGAGGGGATATACCCGAATTACAGTGGTTGATTAACAAATTGGATGAAGAAAGAGCACCCGCTTCCGTGCAAGAAGCAGCAGCCATCGGCGTTCTGCACAGGCTGCTCCCTTCTCATTCATCTGCCTTCCATTTTCAAATTGTGTCCAAGGTACCTAAGCCTTTTTGTATTATATTCTACTAAACAAATAAATTTTAACGCTCCCTTCCCACCGCAGTTATGATTTAGTTCTGACTTGTGCCTCCGGGTAATGCGTCTGTTTCCCTTAGTGTATGCATACCAGAGCGCAGCATGAAGTACTTGTGTTAAAAAGTGTTAGGAAAATTGATTGACATCGTTAGATTTTCACTCACCTCAATAGTGTAATTTGCAAGTTACTTGGAGAAAACAGTGTAAGTTTTTTAACATTCATGTTTTGGATCATGATCCATCACGAGGATGATGAAAGTGAAGATTGCAGAGACTAACCTAGACTTTATAATGCTCCAATTGCCAAGAAAAGGGGTTTGCCTTGGGGAGCGAAGGACAAGGATTTAAAGAGTATACCAAAAATGGAGAAAAAAAGTTGAAATCTACATCTCTAATATAACAAGAAAAGAAAATTGATTGTTATAGATTTAAGCTTCAATAACTCCCATGCCATTGTCAGCCTAAAAGTGAAACACGCTACCATGCTGAAAATGGATTTAATTCTCCAAAAAAGTTGTATTATTTAGTAGAGATATGACTTCTAAGGGGCCGTACGGCTATAGCTAAAATTCCCACGCATTGCTAATTTGAAAAGAAAATACCCAATCAATCAAATTATCTGCAGCTGGGTTGAAAAGTCCCTCTTATTTGCCCAACTAAACTTCTCAAGGCAGTTACGAGCTTTCTCTATTATTTGGACACTTAAGATTTGAGCGAATTTGTTCTTTTTACCTTCATGGTTTTGACACTGCCCAATGGGAGAGATATCAAGTTGTACAAAGTTTAACCATAGGTTCAAAAATTTGATTCATTTGGGAAGGCAAAAAAATCAGAAATCCTGATTAAAAAAGGGTAAACTTTCTATAGGAATTGAAAAGTCTGGACCAAATCAGACAACTCTGTCAGTACAAAAAACCAGATCCGGATCGATTTGAATCATATCTGTCCAGATTTGGTAACTATGGTTTAAACCCAATGGCTGAAAAAGCCTGGCTAAACAAAGTGAGGTGCCATTCCTGAATATATAAGAAACATAATTTCAGACAGATTAAATTTTATAGAAGTTTTCTTTGCATTATACCATTAACTTTGCCAAAAAACATCTAAAATCCCAAAACAACCAATGTTGACAAATCGAGCTAAATATGCTTGTAAGGATGCTACCCTTCTTGAATGCGCATACGTTTCAAGCAGGCTTTAAAATTTGGAAGCCTTTTTAATTTTTTTTTTCTCTGTCTCACCTTGATGCAGTTTAGGTAGGGGGTCCACTGATTAACCACCTTAACCTAGCAGCCAGAAACTTACCAAACAAATTGTATGACAAGTGGAAGCAAAGACAATGTTTTTATTTCATTAAAATTATTAAATCTGCCTTCTAAAGGCTTACAAAACATTCTGAAGACAACATCAAGAGAGATTTTCTTCCTTTTCTTTGTTGGATCTGCCTTCTTGCTGTTCTCCCTTCTTCCCTTGGCTCAAATGCCCTGTCTCTGCGTTTCACATGCCTGCCCTTGTTGTTTCTTCTCTCTTTTCTCAATCTGTCCTATTCCTTGCAGCTGTTTTGCTTTATCATCTTGGCTGTAAATGTGCTTATGAATGATTGGGTAATGATCCCGAATAATCCAACCCTAACCGTTCATCTTCCAAGCAGATTTGCTTTCATGTGAGGGCTGTTTAACAATGAGATTGCTTGAGTTTGAAACTCCCATTTGATTCCAGATGAATCTTGCCACATCATCCCAGACAAAAAACCCTGAATTCCATATGCCTCGCTTTTCAATGAAATAGCTTGAGGACTTCCCATTCCAAGTGTTTGACGAAAAGTTAAAAAGGAAAAATGCAACCAAGAATTGTTGTTTGCAACAACAGAGAACTGTTACATAGCAACAAGGAGTTCTTACACAACAACTGAAGATCTTGCACAACAACTTGGAGCTGTTGTGTAGCCATTGGTAATAACCCTTACACAACAACTGGAAACCATTATACAACAACTAGAAACCTTTATGCAGCGACTGAAAACTGTTGTGCAGTCATAGTAGATTTACTTATTTCTATTTTTTTGGTGATGCAAGACCACTTGTGGACCTGGATGCTTCTGCATCACACCCTCTTTCAAGATACAGAGGCATAGATATAAGACTATAAGTTAGTCTCAAAAGACAGCAATCTACATTCTACCCTAGGAAAGAACAATGTCAAGAGTCTATTATATTTCTTGCCAACTAGCTCTACATTTTGACCCCTTTTAAATTTGAGGATGAAATTATCAATTAATAGTTTCATTGTTATAATCAATGATTGTTTCTCTTACTCATACTTATTGATTTTTAGTATTACAGTTATTTTTACTTAAGGTAATTGCGTTAATTATATCTTAATTTTGTAACGGGCTTCTTTTCAAGACTTTTTTAGAGTTATTTATATGAGGAGCTTATTCATAGTTTTTCCACCATTTTTATGTTGATGATGAATCTAAAAGGAGATTCAAAACGTCCATTTGTTTCCTACCATACAAAGTTGTCTCCATGATCTTTTCTTAAAAAATGATTTTTAAATTTGACATGAATGACCTAAAAGAATGAAACTCTATTCAAATAGATACTTACAAGGAGCCTTTTCCTCTATGCTTCTAGCAATGCCCCTCTTGTTTCCACCCGATAAGAATAAACAATCCCTCAACAAAATGATTAAAATAATTCCAACAATAAACTAATAAAAAACTCTATATTCCCAACTTGCACGTAGTTTCTTCTTGTCACTTAACTTCATAAGGGGAAATGTTCATCTACTTTGGTACCATTAAAATATTCACATAATGCAATTATTGCACACACATTGTATACACTTGAAGATGGATTGCAAATATTTGAATTGAAGAGGGTAGAAAACATGGATCACATCTTACCATATAAATTGTGCTTACACCATCTAATAAATTGATCAATAATGCAATTGCTGCACTACACATTGTATACACTCGAAGATAGATTGCACATATTTGGATTGAATAGGGTAGAAAGCATTCATCACATCTTACCATATAAATTGTACTTACACTATCCAATAAATAGATCACTTTGCAATGTTTTATTTTTCATATTTACTCGTCTCCTCAAATTTACCACTATTTAATGAGCTTGTTAGAATTTTAATTTGTTTTTGCAAGATAAATCAAACTAAAATAACATGTGAGATAAAACCTCTCTTCAAATTATAAGGGGAAGCTCCTTGAAAACTAACTTAACTAACCCTAAACAAGTTGTAAACAAGATTTCCAATTATTGACATTATGTACCATTTCTCTTGGGGTTTTTGCGATAGTTAACTAAATTAGATAGATTTTTTCCCTATCTTTTTGCCTCAGGTATGAGCACAAGACCTGAAATATTTCTTTCTCAGAAACAAGATTTCTTATGGGATCAGTTTTCCCTATCTTAGTATTATGGGGTCAGTTTTATATTTGTTATTATTGTGCTATCATTAGCACATTGTTTTTTTTTCTTTACAACAAGGGTGTCCCTACGACCCAGTCCAGCGGCCCAGCAACCCATACCTTGGGTACCTGGGGCAAGCTAGGGCGAGACTAGCCCCCTGTGGGTGAGATCCCCCGCTCGCAAGAAGTCCCACCTCTTAAACCCGAGAGAGAGTCGAACCTGAGAATAGTGGGGAGCAAACTCACTGCCCAAGCCAACTCTGCTACTCGTGCGGGCTATCATTAGCACATTGGTGTAATTTGTTTCACATAGGTTGTAGGTTGTTTGGAGTTTGTTCCTAAATAATAGGATTGGTTGCTTCATTCTTTGACTTATATAATAAGCCATTCTACAATGCAATATTTATTGCCTCAAGAATATAATGATATTAGTGGTTTGGGGGCATAGCCCCTAGTGGGATTAAGGGGTAGTGCTTTTCACGCATTACCTATTATTGTATATGATGGGGTTGAGGGGTGATGCCTCCACCACCAAGACCAAATTAAGGCCTTCAAAACCACACAAACCTTCATGGCGCACCCCATTTTTGTAATCAACCAATGAGGACTTGGCTAATGCTCTAACTCTTGCTGTTTCTCACTTTTCCTATCCTAATGCTCTCACTCTTGTAGCCTTTCTCAGTTTTGCAGCTTACAACCTTGATCAATGTTGTTGAAACTTGATATTGATTTGAAGTGTGGTTGTGATCTTAGTTAGTTTCTTTTGGTGAGTATTTAGGGTGTTGGCGGGTTTATAAACAATTAGGGTTAGGGTTAATGGCTTGTATATTAAAAAGATGATTTTCTTTTTAAAAAATGTTTTTCAGCTGTTTGATGTAGGGGATGGTTGGCAGTTTTTGGTGCATTTGAGGGATGTCGAAAAGGCCCCTTGAGAGTCCCAAGGACATGCCGACATCTTCCTGCAGTCCTTAAAATAGGAGGATGTCCTAGAAACATCCCGTCTTTGAGGGAGATTTCTTAGAAATGTCCCTTGATAGGTGATGGTGGTGGTAGAATGCCAAGGGGGGATGTTTCCTTGGAGTCCTTGCATTGTGGAGACATTCCCATCCTAGAAACAATTGGATTTTCATGGGGCAAGCGTCCCTATGGAATAGTAGTATAAAATGTTGATGAATACTTCAAGACAATTGTTTCAAATGAAGTGAATATAACCCCAATTTACTAACCAAAACCCTAGATGATTCAATTATTATCATAATTTTTTATATGGATGGTCTCATGATCACAACTAGTAGCTCCAGCATTATTTTGTAGGAAAACAGAGATCTTGGGAGTTTTTTGAATGAATAGCTTGGACTTATCATGCAGTTGAAGCTTGGCAGGAAAATAATGTAGTATTTATCTCGGAAATGAAATATGCAAACAAGCTGGTAAAGGTATCTACAATAGAGGAATGTATTTATTTCAAAACTCCATTCATAATTTGCAAAAAATATCCAAGGAAGGTGGCACAAAGGCAGTAGATGGATCATGGAACCTTATATAGATGACTCTTGGTAGTCCTATCTATTTGGCAACTGCAACCCCGTATTTTAGTAATGGTGTCAATGTCATTTCAAGATTGTTTGAAAACACTTAATTAATCTCATTGGATAGTTGCAAAAAGTTGGGTAGTACCAAAGGAACATTGAGTTTTGGTATTTTTCTCAATTAACAGGCTTCACCAATACAGACTAGTTAGGATCAACTGATGACCAGAAGTCTACAACTGCCAACTGGCTATGATATGAATTTTGTATCAGTTGTGGTTTCTTGGACTAGCAAGAAACAAATTAGTTGCTCTATCTTCTATGATTTTATCAAGGCAGATTTCAAATCGGCTGTTGAGTTGCACAGGAGGCAGTTTGGATTCGGAATATAATTGTTCACAATTACCATTTCCATCACATGATAACCAAAGTACAATAAAGATGACACATAATTGAGTCTACCATGTTTGGACAAATCATCTGGAAGTGCACCTGCAGTATATGGTACAGAAAGTGCAAAAGTTGATCTTAGCAGGGCAAAAAGACAAGTTGCAGACATAGATAGATGGCTTCTAAATTGAGAAATGTTTATCCATTTTTGCAACTGGATGGGTATTATTGAAATAAGCATCAAAGGGGTATTGAACTATCTATGTTTATTTAAATTTAATGAAGTGCTATTGTCATGTTAAGATATGTTGGCATTTGGCATTTTACATCAGTCAAATTAATGTTATGTATTCTTTAGGCAGAGGTTGTGGTAGAGAAGAAACATTTGTTCATACCTTTTGGATTTACCCTGCAGCCAAATCCTTTTAGGCAAGGTTTCAAGCTGAATAACTTTTATACAGTCTCTCCATTTCTTGGAGAGGCATCTTCTTAGGAAAACTTGGATGATCAAGGACAAGTGCACATTGTCATGGTACAAAGTTTGGTTGATTGCTATTAGATTTCTGTAGAAATCGAGATGTAAGGCTATATTTTAGGAGGACCTTATGTTTCCTAGCTTGGAGGATATGAAGCTTTTTAAGCAGTAGTTGGCTTTGCTTGTCAGAGTTAATTTCAAATATTTCTGTAAAGGTGCTGAGTCAATGCCTCTTGGGGAACAGTTGCTAATTTTAGACCAGAAATGAAGATAAGCAGCAAAAACAAAATAATGAACAATAAGACACAGCAAATACCCTGGGAAAACCCTCCTCCTTGAGGGAGAAAAACCCAGCCACAAATATATCACTTATATATTTAATGAAAGAGCAGAAATCTGCTTTACAACTTGGCCAAACACTAGGCCGATCTGATGCAATGAAGATAGCACCTCTCTAGATGCAACTATACAACCAATAATGAATTCTCCTTAGTATCGATCTCCTTGAAGCAAAATATCGATCTGCTGTAAGAATGCGAATTCCTCCTTGAAGTATGCGAACTTGTCTTGAATAATTGAATTACCAAATGAAGAGGGAGACGCCTTGTATATATACACATTAAGGTGGCTTTTCATGAAGGGTCGGCCTCTTACACAAAAGAGACAACTTTACAAAGTGAGGCGACTTTATGTGTTGAGTCGGTTTAAATAAAACAATGAAATAAAAATTATTATTTGAAATGAGGCGTCACTCCACTTGAGTCGGCCCCATAAATTATTTATTTATTTCAAATTTAGGAGGGAAAGAGAACTCCTGCCGCTATAACATCAACACTCCCTCTTAGCTATGGAGGTATCTTTCCAGATATCCATGTCATGGAGTCTCTCAATATGACACCCACAATGGCTACACCCATTTGTGGAAAAGATTTTATCATGGAGTCTCTCAACGTGATAACGTCATGGAGTCACTCAATATGACGTCCACCATGGCTACTCCCATGTGTGGAAAGAAACATGTGCACAAGTGCCCATCACGGAGTCACTCAACGTGATGTCGTCATGGGGTCTCTCAACATGACGTCCACCATGGCTACTCCCATGTGTGGAAAAACACAAGTACAAAGGATTGATCACGGAGTCTCTCAACGTGATGTTGTCACGGAGTCTCTCAACATGACATCCACCATGGCTACTCCCATGGGTGGAAAGAACAACATCTCCGTCTCAGAGATGGATGAGGGCTTTCACCTCATATTTCTCCGTCTCAGAGAAATATTCATTATAGCAAATAGCAAGGATCACTGATGCTGAGTCTCCCTCTCAGCAAGGGAAACATTCTCCACAACTCCAAGCTTGTCTCGAAAATGTGCAAACTTCACTTTGGAGAGAGGCTTGGTGAGAATATTAACCGTCTATTCATTAGTACAAATATACTTGAGTTGAATTGCTTTCCTCAACACCATATCTCTGATGTAATGATATTTGATCTCCATATGTATTGTTCTATCATGAAACACTGGATTGACAGAGAGCTTCACACAACTTTGATTATCACAATGAATCACAGTCGGCTCCAATGTTTGAGCAAACAATCTTGCAAGGAGCTTTCGAAGCCACACTGCTTCTCAAGCTACTACACATGCTGCAATGTAGTCAGCCTCTGCAGTGCTTAGTGCCACAAAAATCTGCTTCCTGCTACACCAGGAAATCATGGCAAACCCCAAACTGAAGCAACATCCAAAGGTGCTCTTCCTATCAGTTACACTCTTGGCACAATCATAATCAGAATAACCTTGTAACTTCAGATCTTCACAGGAAGTATATCTCAAGCCATATCCCACTATGTCATGCAAGTATCTCAAGATATGCTTTGCTGCAACTAGATGAATTTTCCTTGGCTCACACATGAACTGACTGAGAGCGCTCACCGCATAACAAATGTCTGGTCTAGTATTGACTAGATACATCAACGATCCAATCAACTGTCTGTACATGGTGGGATCTACCAAATCTGAACTAGCTGTAGAATCACTCAACTTCTTCAAATTTGTTTCCATAGGTGTAGACATGGACTTGCAATCCATCATCCCAAATCTCTTCAAGATATCTATTGTGTATTTCCCTTGACTAAGAATAATCTCATTGGGTATTTGCCACACTTCCAGTCCTAGAAAGTAACGCATAAGACCAAGATCCTTCATCTCAAACTTGGAGGCTAACTCTTTCTTGCATTTGACAATGAGATATTCATGCATGAGGTGCTTGCTTAAGGCCTTACAATGCCTTCTTCAATCTGCATACATGAGACTCCTTCCCATGAATCACAAAACCATTTGGTTGCTCAATGTACACTTCTTCTTCAATCACACCATTAAGAAATACAATCTTTACGTCCATTTGATGTAGCTTCTAGCCTTTAGCTGATGCAATAGCAATAATAGTCCTGATAGATGTATATCGAGCAACAAGAGCAAATGTCTCCTCATAATCTATTCCCTCCTTCTGAGAGAATCCTCTTGCCACAAATCTTGCTTTGTACTTCTCAATGCTCCCATCAGCTGCATGCTTGATCTTGAAGAGCCACTTGGAAGACACAACTGATTTTCCTTCAGGTCTTGGTACAACATCCCAAACATCATTCTTGATGATAGACTGATATTCTTCTGTCATAGCATCTCTCCACACCTGCTGATTGGATGCCTCCTCAAAACTAGAAGGCTCAGACTCAATGATGTGACTCATCAATGCCACATAGCCTGGAAACTTTTGCGGTCTCTTGCTTTCTCTAATGGTGCCACGAGGAGTTGCATACTTTTCTGCCTCTTGCATAGTTTGTCTAGCCCATAGAGGTCTCTTTCGACCTATAGCAATATCACTTGGCCCATCAGTTAGTTCTATGGGATCAACTGGATCAATAGTCTCTTTTGGTTCAATAGACTCCCTCTGAATCTCAGGAGTATTGTAATATCCCCATTTTTAGCACTACACTTTTCAGTGATTGATGGTCTATCCTCGGTGTGCTATTGGCTAGTCAGAGGCAAAATTAGGGTTTCCGACTGCTTGGTGGGTTCTTTTGAAGATTCAAGGTTTTGCATGTTAGAGTTTGGCTGTTTGGATTCTGGATTCCTTCTGGGTTTTCAGAGAGCTTCGCAGAGGTATGACATGCAACTGCGTTGGACAACCTTTCCAGACTTACTATTTTTAGTAAGTTATGACGGCTACATCTTGGAGTTTGGGATTTTGGATTTTGGATTCTTTTTGGGTTTTCAGAAAGCTTCGCAATGGCATCACATGCACTTTGATCCAAGCAACTTTTTGAATTTACTATTTTTAGTAAATTCTATTTTTGGCAGCAGTCCAGTTGGCATCAGTTCAACAGGCTTTCCTCTTCAGGCAGTTCAGTTGATATTTTGATTTTTGGCCTTGGGTGCATTATTTGGAGAGATAAGTTGAGTTGATTTAAATAATACTATATTTTAATATTATGTTTTAATGTTGACCCCTTGGCCTAGCTTTATCACTTAAAGTTGTTTTAAAAGGGGGACTCAAGGGTGCTTGCCTCATCAGGAGGTTATTTTAATATTTTTCTAAGGCCAAAATTAAGCTTGGAAAAGGGATGCCAACTTGTGAGAAAAGATGAATTTTTAAAAAATTAATAAAGGTCAAATATTGCCTTGAGAAGTGGGACGCCATTCTTTGGAGGGAAATAAAGTAATTTCAAATTTGAAATTTGGGCGCCCTTTCTAGAAGCTCCTAGAGATGCTTTTGCTGAGTCTATAAAAGGAGGCCTCTTCTCTTCATTTTATCATCTTATGACTTTAGTAATGTTATGTTGTCGGAATGGTATTTGGATTGCTTCGAGGAATGAATGCCTCCTAGCCTTGGCTCGACTTCTTGCTTGAAAGATAGCAACTAGTGGAGAGTTAGTTTGTAGTTGAGTGAGTTTTTGTAGTGAGAAATTGCATTGTAGAAGTTATTATGCATTTGTAGTCCAATTTGAGCATGTTAGTGTTTTGGTGTTGTTGACTTCAAGTTGTTGAATGTTGTTTTTGCTCATAAGTCAAAAAATAAAAATATATTCATTCTGGGTATTGGCTAAAACCATTTCTATGCCCTAGGCGCCTATTTGTGCAAAGTTTGGTGATTTCTAATGAAGAATCTGATTTTATCTTGTTGGTAGAACATTTCTAGAGGTCGTATCATTTTGTTCTGCATGGCAAATGTTTTAAAAAAAATATTACAGGGTTTTAGAGTCATTTTCTGATTAGAATCTGGTTGCCATCCTCCTAGTGTTCATTTGCATCATATTTCATGTCATTTGGACTAGTCTAGAGAGAGTTATGAGCATTTTAGTGAGTTACAGTGTTGCTTTTTTTGCATTTTCAGTCATATTATGTCATATCAGCTTGCATAAAGTTTGTCATTTGAGTTGGGTTCGGGTTGAAAGTCATTGTGATCATTGAGGAGACATTATACTATATTGCAGTATTGTTAGACTTCTTATTCTATGTTATTGGCAGGCACTCTCTAATTCATTGTAAGCTGAATAGTAGTATTGTCAGCAATCTTACTTCTTCTTCCTTTGCTTCATTGTAATACCCGATGAATAAGTGGAAGAGGCTGGCTTGCCGCCTATTTACATTTTGAACTAACATTGTAATTCCTTAATATCTCTGCCATATGGTAGCTCCATTCCCACCTTGGGTTGGAAAGCACATTCTTGGCGTCGAGTTTACTTTCAGCATTGTAATTTCTTTCCAGTTGTACTAACGACCCTCTTTTCATATGACAGCATCTTTCTCATCTTGAGATTGAGTGTGCATTCTTGGCAAAGAGTTACTTGCAAACTGCTGGTTTTGGTTTGGACTAACCCTAACGGGTGCTTCTTATATTGGTGTGTTCGTTGAATTAAATTGAAAAAATTGGTCCGGGCTTTTACAAGTATGATCAGGAGAAATGTCCATATCTTGAGGTGTCTCCTGTTCTTTGCTGTCTATCTCCATGTAAGACCCTTTAGATCTTTTGAAGGCTACTTCCTCTTCGAAAGATACATCCCTGCTAATCTCAATCTGTTTCTGCCCTGGAATGTAGATCCTGTAGGCCTTTGAAGACTCACTGTAACCCACAAATATTCCTTTCTTGCTTGATGGTTCTAGTTTAGATCTTTTATCTTTAGGCACATGAATATAAATAGTACAACCAAAAATTCTTAAATGACTAACCTCAGGTTTCACACTTGTGAAGGCCTCTTTAGGTGTCATGTTTTCCAATATTCGATGAGGGCTTCGGTTCTGAACATATACTGCAGTTCGGGAAGCTTCTGCCGAAAGGAAGGTTTGTAGATCTTGATCATGAATCATAGCTTTGGCTGCCTCAACTATGAATCTATTCTTTCTTTCTGCAACTCCATTTTGCTGAGGGTTGTACGGAACACAAAACTCCCTCTTGATCCCTGCCTTAATGCAAAATTTACGGAAACCTCCAGAAGTGTATTCTCCTCCATTATTAGATCTCAGAACCTTGATCCTTTTCCCAGACATATTTTCAACTTGAGCCTTGAATTCTTTGAATCTATCAATTACTTCTTCAGACTCCTTAGACTTCAAAAAGTAAATCCAAATCTTTTGAGAATAGTCATCAATGAAAATCACATAATACCAAAAATCCACTTAAAGATGCCACAGACATTGGACCGCATAAATCAGAATGAACAAGATCTAAAATTCCTTTTGATCTACTTTCACTACTATGAAAATGACCCTTCATATTCTTACCTAGTGCACATCCTTTGCAAATGCCATCGTGCTCCTGACTGAGCTTCGGTAAACCAGTAACCATCTCCATAGATGGAAGAGCTCTGAAGTGTAGGTGAGCAAGTCTCCTATGCCATAGCTCACTTGAACTAGTGGAGTCATGAAATAATGCTTGAACTAGAAGAATAGAAAGTTTTTATAGACTCTCTTGACGAACACCAATCACATGGGCTGTTTTGATGCTAGAGTTCTTCAGCCAAGCAAGAACTTTCCCTTCAAAAAATGCAACTTGGTACCCTTTGTCCTCCAATGTTGAAATTGAGACAAGATTTCTTTTGATTCCTGGAACAAACAAGACATCACTCAAATGAAGAGGGACGCTAGAATCTAGATGAAGAGAGGTGGCCCCAGCACCTTTCACTGAATAACAAGCATCATCTTCGATTATCACTTGCAAGTTGGTTTCTCTTTCTACCAAGTCAGAAAGATGCTCTCGATATCCTATAATGTGTCGTGAAGCACCACTATCAATCAACCAAGTGTTGTTGTCGGTTGGAACATTGCTTGAAAGAGCGGAGATGAATAGAAATCCCCTTGAGTTGTCTCTAGATTCCTTTTCAGGTGACACATCATCAACATCCGCAGTAGAAGCATGTTGTTTTGGTCTTGTTATACAATCTCGAGCATAGTGACCATACTTGTCACATCTGAAACATTGAATGTGAGAGAGATCCTTCTTCTTCTTTGGTTCAGGAGCAGAATCTGATTTTTTGTTTCTATTCCTCTTGAAATTGCCTTTTCTCCCTTCTCTTCCTTTCCTTCTGGAAGTTTGAGCAGCAAGGACACGATTTTTTTCGTTATGAGAGCTTTGTCCATTTCCTCTTGTTGCCAATCTGGATTCCTCTTGAATGCAATCAGCTCTAAGACGATCAAACTTGGGTAATTTAGATCTTCCACTAATGCCTTGGATAAAGGGCTCCCAAGATTGAGGAAGACCATTCAGTGCCAACATAACTAGGTCTCTATCTTCAACTATATCTTCAATGGCATATAGCTGATCTTTCAACTTAGTAATCTTCATGAAGAAGGAGATGACTGAATCTCCTTTAGCCATTTTTATATGGTGGAGTTGTTGTCTCAAGGCAAGAGCTCTGCTGGTGTTGTTGATCTCATACAAGCCTTGAAGAGTCTCGAACATGACTTTGGCTGTCTTCATCTTGGATATAATTGGCTCAAGATGATCCTTCACAAAATCTATCAATATCTTCCTAGGCTTAGTGCCATTCTTCTTCCATTGAGTTTTCTTAGCCTCATTGGATGGCTCGGGCACATCATTTTCCACGAAGTCTAGAAGGTCATTTTCTTTCAATGCAATAAGAACTCTTAATTTCCAAGAGGTGAAGTTCGATGCACCATCAAGCCTATCTTCAACCTTGAGTCCGTTCACCATCTTCGATGCTTAGATAGACTCACTTAGATGAGAAGAAGAGAAGAAGACTTCGCTGCTTAAACAAATCTGATCTTGATCTTGCTTAAACCCGCTCTGATACCATGTTAATTTTAGACCAGAAATGAAGATAAGCAGCAAAAACAAAATAATGAACAATAAGACACAGCAAATACCTTGGGAAAACCGTCCTTCTTGAGGGAGAAACACCCAGCCACAAATATATCACTTATATATTTAATGAAAGAGCAGAAATCTGCTTTACAACTTGGCCAAACACTAGGCCGATCTGATGCAATTAAGATAGCACCTCTCTAGATGCGAATATACAACCAATAATGAATTCTCCTTACTATCGATCTCCTTGAAGCAAAATATCGATCTGCTGTAAGAATGCGAATTCCTCCTTGAAGTATGCAAACTTGTCTTGAATAATTGAATTACCAAATGAAGAGGGAGATGCCTTGTATATATACACATTAAGGTGGCTTTTCATGAAGGGTTGGCCTCTTACACAAAAGAGACGACTTTACAAAGTGAGGCGACTTTATGTGTTGAGTCGGCTTCAATAAAAAAATAAAATATAAATTATTATTTGAAATGAGGCGTCACTCCACTTGAGTCGGCCCCATAAATTGTTTATTTATTTCGAATTTAGGAGGGAAAGAGAACTCCTGCCACTATAACATCAACAACAGTCACATGTTAAATATGCTGGCTTTTTCAAGCAGGGATTTTTAATCCTATTGTTAGATTGATATAACTGTTTTATTTCATGAAATAATTCAAGATACATTTATCAAGAAATACAAATTAGTGTTTCTAATAAATGTTAAGCATGCCAACTGTCTGGTAGCAGTTGCATATGGGAATGCCTTCCTAAGTTGTTTGTAATCAGAAATCTACATTTTTAGTGTCATGAATTGATTAAAGGAGAAGGTTTGGTTTCTCCCTGTTGACATTGCTGCTCATACCTGGACATGATATAAAGAATATGAAGAATTCATGGCAAGATGCAACAGAAAGAAAAGGTGGCATACTTCTTTCAATATCTCTGCATATCATCTATGCAACCAAAATGAAAACATAGCAGAATCACTGACTACTAACTCCATATCCATGTTAAGAGTTTACTAATATCCGTTCTTGTAAGCTCTATCTTCTGATTACTTAGAGCTGGAACTCTGTGTTTTGTTGAATATGCATTCTTGCTTCTGCCATGTTGTTTTACATGACGTTATCTATTAACAATGATCTTTGCAAGGGCATCCATGGTGATTCATGAATATGAGATGCCAACACTCATCAAGATACAGGAGGGCGGCCAATAATTTGCAGGCAAACATTCTTGACTGAATTGTTTGGAACTTCAATAGAATTTTCAAAACCTTGTTCACTTCTTGAAAAGTTCTATTTCTACCATCCTCTGACCCCAACACATTTTTTGTTATATAACAACAAATATACTGCTACAAATTTTATATTAAGTTTTTCTTCACCTGTTTCATATTAATGTCTGAATGTAGTTTTAGACTTATTATGGCACATTTTCATCTCATCCATCGCTTTTTCAGGAAAAATGTGGTGGACATACTTGCTTTATAATTAATAATTTTAACTTCTCTGGCGGAAAAGGATATCCAGAAATCATGTAAGTTTGATGCTGTTTGGTTCTCACTGCTTTGTAAATTTTTCATTTCTTAGTCACAAGATAATATTCAAGAGTGCAAGTTAGTCTCTCTATTGCAGATATTTTTTTGAGGTAGCAACAAGTTGTACTCTGGATTTCATGTATATGCATTTGAAATGTTGCAATTATGTGAGTTATTAGTACTGCCGATATTAGGATGAATGATGATGTCTCTAGTTATACTAAAATTAGATTAACTAAAGTGTTTCACACATTTTACTTGGCTTATGGATGAATACATTTTATAATGTTCAGATTTTAATTCTCTTAACAAAATAATTTATTAGATTAATTTGGAAATGGTTCCTTGCTAAGCATTATTATACATAATTTACTTTTTATAATTTTCACGAACTACCTTTTTTGGACGTCAAGTACTTTTGTTGCACACTTAGTTTAAGATAATTGGGTCTGGCGTTGGAGAAAAGAGAATCCAATGTTTGAAATTCTATAGAAAATAACATGGCAAGCATTACAAAATGCATTCATAAATGCAAGCACTTGGCATGATTTTGGTTTATAATCATTGCATAAATGCAATAAAAGTAAAGTTATCTCAAGCTGGGGAAAAAGGATCCTTAAATGGAGGATGTGAGTGGAATTTTTTTTGGAATCTTATTCAGCACCCTCAAGTGTTGCACATGCCACTCAGGTAGACAAAAACTAGAGGTAGGACCCACCCAACGAATCCCCCACTGCCTGTCACCCCCCCCAAACCCGCCGCCCCCGGCCCCCCCATGGCACTCAGAAGACCAATAAACTAATAAGGTGGATGAGAACTACAAGTAGAACCCACCAAATAAGCTTAAGTATTTGGCTCTGGGTGATTAGCCTTTCTTTGGTGTTAACGTATATCATTGGTTAGTGTATCTTATAAAAACAAGATGTACCATTTTGATCTGTTGTTTGATGGATACTAGAGTTATTTTTGTTTATTCCAATTCAGCATTTGTCCTTAGCAGTGCTTAGTAATAACAGGATATTTTTGTATTCTTAGGATTAGTTGAGGAATCATTCACATGCGTGTGTTGGGTTCCTCCTATGGATCCTTTTACATCATTTTAACACTCGAGTCATGTTAGTATTCAGGTGACATGAAGCGAGAAATTAGAACACAAAGCATTGCATGCTTCTTGTAAGTTTGCGATAAAGAATGAAATTAAAGAAATTAGATAATAATAAGGCAAATTAATGGTTGTTGTGTTTGTTTACTAGGTCTTCTACTTAAAGCATGTAAACTTTTGGTTGTTTGTGTGTTTGTTACATAAGTATGAAATGTAAAGGCCTGTAAGCATATATAAGCAGCCATTATGCAATGCATTTTCATGACTTTGTTGACAAACTTTATATGGTATTAGAGCCATTATCAGTCATGCTGGTAGGGATTGAAGGAAGCTGGTCTGAATTGGAGGAGGCCAGTTGGTATCATTTGCAGTATATCAAAAGCCTTTGGGAAATTTTATTTTCTACAAAATTTCATTTCTGCCATTTAAAAACAGCCCTTGATACCTCTCTATGTTCTGGATGTATCTTTTGACTAAGAACTCCATTTTCTGTTCATTTTTTATGCTGGAAAGTTGAAGAGAAGATCTTCAAAATGATATGGTATTGTATGGAGTTGCAAAAAACATAAAGGTGTTGAAAACAATTTAAAATATATTTCAGTCGTAAGATCTGAATTCAGAGAGGTTTTTAAAATAAAAATAATTTATAGTTTAATATAAATATACAACTTTACAAAAATTTAGGGTCAATGTTTATAAAGTTTTAAAATTTAAAATATACCAAAATATTTCTCTATTCTGTGTTGTGAGTGTGTAATGTCCCCTTTTTCTAGATTAGTATTTTTGCAGTGGTTAGTCTACTATCTGGTCCCCGTAGGCTAATGAGATGTTTAGGGGACCCTTTTGAGGGTAATTAGTGGCTCCTTAGAAGGTCTTCTGATGTTCATTGCAGTTATCTTCAGCTCAGTGGCTTAGTGTATTGATGGTATGCCTTCTAGAGGCTGTTCTGGACGTTTTCTCCCATAGTATTTTTAGTAAGTCACTTGGTCATATTGCTCATACTTACTATTTATAGTAAGTCATGTTTGGATCAGCTGTCATCATGCCTACTTTTGAAAAGTGTGATTGGATCACTCTCATGAGTTGGCTTTGGTTTATTATTGGGAATTAATGATTTAATTATATTATTAAAGTTAAATTGGCTTTAATAATATTATTTATTAATGATGACTTTATAATAAGGTGTTATAAGAGGTTAAGTGGTAATTAATAAAGTATTATATTTAAATGATACTTTATTAATATTATATTAAAAGGAAAATGTTTTTTTTTTTTTTTGACAAATTGCCACCGTGAGGGGGTAGCTCCCATGAATTAATTTTAAAAACCAGTACATAAAAGGAAAATGTATTAAAAGCAACAAAAACAAATATTATATTAAATGATTATTTGGCCAAGTGTGGGCATTGGGATTTGAGAGAGTATAAAAAGTACAAAGTGATTGCTTTTTCATTATTATTGATTATTTCATTGAAACTTGTGCAATTTGGAGAAACTGAGCAAGGGCTTGCTGGTTTTGGAGATTGAAGCTTTTCTGAGGATGAAATCCCTCGAAAAGAATAGTGTCTACAGGTGTGAAAGATCACCCAAGGGCATTCAGAGAGATAATCTCATTCAGAGGTTATTAGCAGAGCTTCATTGGTTTCCTGTTGGCGTTTCAATTTGCACCTCTGGAATGCGGATTAGACACGAACAACTATGCACAGATAAACTGCTCTTCGAATTAGGAGGGGAAGCTCCCTCTTTGCTGATGTTGCTTAAAGAAAGTAAACTAAACTAATTTGCCAATCCTTTTGTTCAGCTAAGAGCACAAGGTTATAAAAATCTAGCGCCATAACTAAGATTTTCTCTTTTTGAAGTTCAACTACAACTAAGCCTACTCTAATGACGCTTCTAACAACTCAAGTAAACTCAGAGCATGAGAGTTAGAAGTAAACAAGGAATTGATTCTTTGACACAAAACTCACAAAAACTCACTTCCAACACACACCTTAAGACTCATTGTACTTTAGATGCAAGCTGAAATAAAGATTATATAAGTGAAACACATAAAATGGAAACCCAAGACAACAGATCAAAGCAGCAAAGCAGACATAAGATTTCCTTTTCTCAAATTTCAAATAACAAAGATTACACTTCCGGGACAACAGGATTATAGCAATAATAGGCTTACAGTTTAGCGATCAACCAGAATACACTTGACACAAAACACATAAACTGAACAACAATTTGCAGCATTACAGGCTTGCAAACTTGCTCTTACACTAAGTGAACAAACACTGAATAACAAAGTTGCAGGCAAAAGTAGGCTCAACAATTTGTTAGCACAATAACAGTTTTTAGAAACTAATGGGCAAGGTTGCCCTTATTTATACACAAGCAAAAGAGTAGGGAACTCTAAAATCTCCTTGTTTTTACAACTAAGACTTGCCAACATGCAAGCTTTATTTCTAAAACAAAAACAAGATAACTATCTAACAACCTATGAAAACAAAAAACAGGGAAAGTGCCAACTATTACAACTTGATTCTTTCTCTTTCACAAAGAATAGATAAGGATGAGATAAGAATAGAAAGAAATCTCGGAGAAAGCTTCAAGTTCACTGCTGCTTTAAATTTATCTTTGGAGATCTTTGTTGTCCTGATAAGATAACTCATCCATTGGTATTTTGGGAAAGTATATCCTCCAAAAAGATGGTAACTGCCTCATTGTTAGGAGCATTAATACTATCTAAGGCAATATTCCACTTTTCCAGGATTTCCTCGCCTTTTGCAATCGAACTTAGAAAATCTTTGACATCTTCAGTTGCTTTATCAAATCTCGCTAATTTCGGCAGCTCTGCAACTAGAGTGATGACCTTTTATAAATATATCATCTTGCTTCAACATATCTTTTTTTTTACCCTGTGTGTGACCATCTTTTGACATTCCTCCGTTTCCTTTGCAACTTTTATACTTTTGACACTTCTCTTGATTTTTCAATGGAAGAGTATTATACAACTCTTTTCCAATACTTGTCCTTTTGCTTATACCACATCTTTTCACATTCTTCGACTGAGATCTAAGTTGCCGGTTCGAGTACGGGTTCAGATGCGGGTTTGGGTTCGGGTTCGGGTTCGCTGATTTGGCAAATTTTTTTTCCCTAGGGTACGGGTACGAGTACGACCGTACTATATATATATATATATATATATAAATTATAAATTTATAAACATAATGATAATGCCATAGACTCATAAGCATGCTCAAAATTATAATCATATGATCATAAAGCCATAATGCCATAGAATATTGAAACAATGAAATACGCCATACGGTAATACCTCATATAATCTGTAATCATATTCATAATTTGCAAAAATGTAAATAGTAAATTACTAAATAGTAAATACTCAAGTCTTAAAATGTCATTACACATTGAAAATTCAAATTACAATCAAGACAATATTTAATTCAGTATTACTATTCTTCAAATTTGTCATCCTCAATTGGTTCAATTTCATTTGAACCACTATCAATTGGATTGCCACTCCCACTAGGTGCATTAGTTGCCTCATTGTCATCTATAGAAGCCAAGGTAAGTTGTGCAATTGTAGCATCTAAATCAGCACACTCAGGGGTGAGATCCCAATTCTTTGACACACCCTCATTGTATTCAGGTTTCTTATGTGATAAGAGACAAAGGTTGGAGTTTACATAGACCAAATCCTCTGTTTTTTTTGCACCCAAATGATTGTGCTTGACCGACTGGATGAAGGAGTATGTACTCCAATTCCGCTCAGCTGAAGAGGAACTTGCAACCTGTTGATTATGCACACAACATTTAGTAATTACTATTTGTATTTAATTTTACTTGCTGATAATAATCATAATATATAGCATAATAGCATCGAATGAAAAACGAAAAAATAAATAAATAAAAAGATACATACTTGGGAGAGTATTTTAATTGCAAGAGGTTGCAAGTAAATGGAGCCTTGACCATGTAGATACCACCAATCATCAACATTTTTCCTATATTTGTCTAGATGAGTAGAAACATCATGATTTTTTGCAGATATGAATTGGCTAAACTCGCTCATGACAATGCTTTGGATTTCTTCATCTACAAATATCTTTCTAAATGCAGCCTTATAGCCAGCAGCAACCTTTAAATCCCTATATGGTGCCACCCTCCTCGGCAATGAAAGTATCTCTTTGCTATAATACTTTGGTGACAAAGCAAATGCTAAGAGATGTAAAGGGGTGGTCATCTTGTTCCAACGGTCAACAATAATAGTTTGCACAGTTTTGAAAAATGTTTTCGTTGGGTCATGTTCCTTGGCATCTATTATTGCTCTTATTTTCTTCACCATGGAATCCATGCCATCATAAATTTCACCCAAACATGGGCGATCAGTATCAGCATACCTAATCATGCTCATAATAGGCTTGGTGAAATTTAAAACATATTCTACACGAGCCCACCACTCATCATCTAAGATCATTGCTTTCACGTTTTGGGCTCTTTCTGTGCTTGATTGCTTCCATACACTCCACAAACTGTTGATGACCATAGAACCCAACGCCTGTCGCACCTTCAGAAGTTGTCTTAAGACAATTGTGTGAGATGCAAATCGAGTTTCAACAACCTAACATTGTAAGAAAATGCATGTCACAAATCAGCAATGAAAAATTAAAATAAAAAAATAAAAAATTATATTAAAAAATCAAATTTAAATTACCTTCAGCAACTCCAACTTGGAGAAGGTCCTGAAGATGGCTTGTGACATATGATGATTAGTCACAAACATTTGGATCTCCTCACCCTCTGCGTAGATTTGCTTGACCCACTCAATTTGTGTACCAATCTTTTGCATTATCAAATTGAGTGAGTGGACTGCACATGGTGTCCAAAAAATGTGACCATATCTAGCCTCCACTATAGCCCCAGCTGCCCTACAGTTTTTAGCATTATCCGTTATGACTTGGACAACATTTTTAGGCCCCACCATTTCAATGGATTCTATGAGGATATTGGCAATAAAACTTGCATCTTTTATTTGCCCTTCACAATCAATTGCCTTCAAAAACATCGCCCCTTTAGGGGACATTGCTATAACATTAATCAATGGTCTATTTTTGCATCCTTCCATCCATCAGAAATGATGGACACACCTGTTTCGACCCATGTATCCTTGATTACTCTCAATGCTACCTCTACTGAAGATTTCTCCTTCGCCAATAAGGTGGTCTGCACCTTTTCATACCCAGGACTAACATAATTAGGAGTTGTCTTAGAAATGGCTTTCACCATTTCCTGCCAATAAGGTGATCTAACAAGGTTGAAAGGAAGCCCATTGCCATAAATGCAACGTGCAATGCTCTCATCTGCCAACTCCTTTGCTTCATTTTTGAAGGCTCTATCCAATGGGCCTCTTTTTCGTGTCATCGACATATTTTCTCCTTCAGAAGATTGTGCCATTTCCATGAAAGGATGTGGGCCAGCCGGTTCTGATAAGCCACTAAGTCTTTGTGAGCTTTTACTTTTATTTTTACCTTTCTTCATAAGAGGATGGTTTGTAGCCTTTGGTGTTTTGAATGCCTTGTCAGCATCCTCTTGTTCTTTAATATAACCCATTATTTGATCCTTTGTCAACCCTTTTTTATTTGGCCCAAGGCAAGGTTTTATTCCTTGATTACCAATAGCACATAAATGGGCTTTCACTCGAAAGTACGAGCTCCTATATGTAGTTCCACATTGGCTGCAACGCCAAACATAACCCCCACCACCGGGAAGTTGTTGAATCATTGTCGTATGTCGCCAAAGAGGTGAGCCTGGATCATATTTAAATTGACTCTCTGCACCCATTCCAACTGAAGTAGAACTATCGGCCATTTTGTATGAAGATATGAACCTAAAATAAATAAAAAACAAGTAATTTTTTTTAGAAAAAATGGGCATTATAACCCCTTATTTTGCATAAAATGTTCTTAAAAAATTTCAAACCTTACTAGAAAAAGAAAAAAAAACTTGAAAAATCTTCAAAAAAATTATTGAAAACTAAAAAAAAGAGGATAGATTCACTCACCTTTGATTGCTTGATCTTCTTAGTGCACCTATTCCTCTCTTGTTTCTATCAGTTGAACTCCTTCGTAGCTCTTACAATCTCACCTTCGAAAAAAAAGAGAAAACCTGCAAAAATCAACTATTTTAGCTTGGAGGCAAAAAAATGGTGTTTTTGCTCTTTTGAGTTTGCAAAATGAGCCTCATTTGGTCGGCCAAGTCAATATAAGGCAATCTGGGCACTTTTTAGGGTTTTGTTTTTTGTTTTTAAGTTGATTTTTTGCCTTTTTCTAGGCTGGACGGCGTGGGTCCTCCCGGGTCCTTCTGGGTTCTCCCCGGGTTCGGCAGGCGAACCCAAAGAAGAACCGAACCCGAACCAGAACCCACACGTATTTTGGCCGGTTCGGGGGGCTAAAATGAAGGACCCGGTAACAGAGACTGAGATGACAATGTTTTCTTTCCATGGTGGTATATGATGCGAATTAGTTTCAAAAGTTTTTAGGAAATCATGAGACAACATTGACTTGGTTTTGAATTCCATGGGAGAGTATTGCATGCTGAAAAACTTAAATTTTGACTATAAACTTGACTAGGCTTGGACGAGTTTTGCACAAAAAGCTAAAAATAGCTTGCTGATTTTTCTTCTTCAAAAGGGTAGGTTTTTCAAAAATAATCTGAGATATGGGTTTTGTGTAAAATCTCGTTGCAAAGAGACCCAAATGACCAGATTTTGAAAATTGTTGATGGCTGGTTGAAAAAGCAGAAACCCTAAAATTTTAGGATTTTCCTAAAAAAAGCTGAGAGTTGGGTTTTGTGTAGAATCACGTTTTGGATGAACCCAGTTTATTAGATTTTGAAAATACTAAGGGTTTCTTGGACATGCGTGAAAAAACCAGGTTCTTGAAAAATATAAAATTTTCCAAAGTTGTAGAGAATCAAGAACCAAGTTGACCCAGATTGTTGAAAATTGAAAAAGATGACCCCTTTCTTTTGAAAATTGATGCCCTGGAAAAATAAAGTATGAAAAAGTGAGCCTCTATGTGAGCTGATCTGGAAAATATGAAGAAATCTGAAAAAGCAACACGTTTTAGCCTTCAAATCTTGATATGAATAAAATTCTTTGTTTCCTCCTCTCTTGCTTTGGACGCCACCTACAAAAATATGTGAATAATGGAAGCAAAAGCTTTCTTAAATAGGTTTTGAGGATAAATAAAATACTTTATTCTCCAGCATTAAATCTTTGAAGTCAATATTGAGCAGGTTCGTCGAATGTGGACACTTTTTGACTGCTGCATGATGAAATTTAGAAAATTTACTAAGGCATTGAACTTTGGGCGCCTTTACTTGGTAGACTTAGCCATTTTTTTGAAATTTCCTAAATTTAGCTTGATAAAACGCATCCCTTCAATCTTCAATTCTGGATGCTAGATGAATGTTGTGAACTAGCCGACTGATCTATCGCGTAGCTTGACTAAAACTGGTGAGATTATCTTGGAGGCTGCTTTTGATAAAAAAATGATTTTGGACCTCCAAAATCATTTTACTGGCAAGAGATAGCCATTTTCATGTTCTTCAAATTTTATCACTGTTTTCTGCCCTTCAGATGAATTTGCAATTCCGGGAGCTAGACTGACCCGATGAACTGGCTGTCAAATTCATTGGATAGCTTGACGAATTCTGAGGGTCTTCTGGAGGTTGTATCTTCTGAAAATTGATTTCAGGGCCTCAAAATTTTGGGCACCCCTGGCTACCTAGGGCGCCTTTACTGCTCAGAGTTAATCATTTTTCTGGATTTTTAACTTTCAACTTTGACTTTTATGTTTTGCACAATTTTATCCCTCCGTTCAGTCTTCAATATTTGGTGATTGACCATTTTGATGGGTTTGCTGATGATTGCATTAGAGAGATGCTTCAAATCTCAAGAAAACATGTTAGAGGTGTCCAACCCTAATTCAACCATTTGAGTACCCAAAAGCTTGGGCGCCCTTGGCTACTTGGGGCGCCCATGATCTCCAGACTTAGTCATTTCTTGGTGAATTTCATCCTTCAAATTTGTACCTCATGTTACGTCCTTCATTTGATCTGAATTTTCCTTCAACTGACGAGTTTGATGATTTGGCTAGGGTATCCACTAGAAAGCTTACAAAATTCTGAAGACAATAAGCATATTTGCAAACCCTAGCCTTTGCATTTGGTGGCTCAAAACCCTAGGTGCCCTTGGCTACCTGGGGCGCCCATGATCTCCAAACTTAGTCATTTCTTGGTGAATTTCATCCTTCAAATTTGTACCTCATGTTACGTCCTTCATTTGATCTGAATTTTCCTTCAACTGACGAGTTTGATGATTTGGCTGGGGTATCCACTGGAAAGCTTACAAAATTCTGAAGACAATAAGCATATTTGCAAACCCTAGCCTTTGCATTTGGTGGCTCAAAACCCTAGGCGCCCTTGGCTAGCTGGGGCGCCCAAAGTTCCTAGATTTAGAATATTTTTATGTTTTTTCATGATTTGCATTTTGCTTCTCTGCCAAGACTTCTCCATTCGATCCGATACTTTGGTTGATTTGATGGACCTGCTGGTAGATTCATTGCGAAGCCGAAAAGATTCTGAGCGACAATGTCTTGGAAACAAAAACCCTAATTCCATCATCTGACACCTTGAAAGACTAGGCACCCCTAGCTACCTAGGGCGCCTTTATGAGCCAAAGAATTTTTATTTCAACTTTTCAGCTTTTCCTTCCTTGTTCCTCATGCTCACCGTTGCTTTGACTATCGGAGACTGAAAAAATTCTAAGGCATGAGTGTCTAGGCGCCTTGATCGGGCAAGGGCGCCTTTACTCTCCACATAGTAAAAATTTTGCAACTTTCAAGATTTTCCAGCTTTTCCTCCTTCGTTCTTCGTTCCTTGATCATCTTCTGCCATTGACTGATTTGTGTAGTGTTTGAGACCTTGAATCTGACATTTGGCAGTTGACCAACCTCCATTAATGACCTCAGAGCTCTTGAAAAAGCTTCTGAAAAAGCAGAATAGACCCACCAGGGTAAAACTGATCTTTTGATGATTTGGCTGAACCAGCCTGATGAGGAAGTATTTTAAGCCAATCAAAATCAGTTTCAACCCTTGGAGTCAGACATTCTATTTTTAGAAAATTTTGCCAATATCCATTTGAGAAGAAACCCAAAAAAACCTAGAAAAAGTCTATTTTTAGAAACTTTCTATTTTTAGAAAATTTCCCTAAAATTTAGGGCCGAAAAACTGAGATTTGGGTTTTGTAAACAAGTTCGCTTTGAGTAGACCCAAATCGTCAGATTTTGAAAATTTTGAGTTTTTGAGCACCATGCATGACATGCAAGTTTTCATTTTCCTACCTTTTGACAGTTTTTTAACAAGACTTTTGACCATTTTTTCAAAATGCCTAAGTGCAACAAAAAATTTAATTTGGGGTTCAACATTTCAAAGAGTTCGTTATTTTCAGAATTTATAGAAGTTTAATTGGCAGATTAGAAATAAATTTGTTTATCATTAGTGTTGTGTATATCTTCAAGCTGGCACGTGGGAATTTGCAGCAAATTCATACCTTTAGTTGGCACATGTGGGTCAACAAGAGCAGTCCTGTAATGTCCCTAGCAGAATCTGATGTATTTTTTCAGTTTTCTTGCTTGGACATTTCGTCAAACAGTTTGCTGACTAACTCTTTCTGCTGGTGCTGGTAAATGGTTTCTATTTTGATCTTCTTGCTTTGAATGTTGGTAGATGTGTAAAGACTCAATCCAATGATACCAAATGACTCCTAATGCAATTAGAATGCAATGCAAATATTCGTCCGATTTTCTACGTGAAAATGATATGCAATTATGACAAAGTACAATTTCAACAAACAGACATTATGACAAATATTTCATGAGCAATCCCAACTAATATAGATTTCAATTGATTGCAAACTCTTTCCAGTCCCTTACAACAGATCACTTTCAATGAAGGACACTATACAAAATGAAATGACAATGCAGATCCTTTCTATAAGGCAGCGATATAATGAAGTCTCAGATATCTCATGTAAAAGAGAATTACACATTGCTGTGCTAACATCGACTCATATGAAAAATATAAATGCAATGAGTTACAATGAGTTATGGAACCTGTTTGGGAAGCTCAAGAAATGAAATGACGTCTTGTCCTCATTCATATTTCTGATTACCGCTAGGAAGATGGAATCAAGGCGGATGATTGCAGCTTCAACTCGTGCCAACAAGATGACGTCTTTCTCTATACCACATTTTTGACTTTAGACAACTCCAAATGTGATATCGACTTATGCTTTTGTCTAATGCGTTAGCTTGAACATATTAAATCACCTCTTATGATTAAGTCGTCTTGTCTTTACTCTTATCTTGTCACCCAACTGACGTCTTTATATTCTGGGCTTGTCTTCCTTCGAAACTCTGTGGTTTGGCTTCTTTCATCTTTGTTACCTCCAAATATTTTGTCTTCTAGCACTTTGTCTTTAATCACAGCCACCTTGAGTACTGAATATAATCTATGCAAATGATAGATCGAATCACCTTCTTATTAAAGCGGCCCCATACTCTTCTCGTTAGAAGCAGCTCCTGATACCTTTTATGGTGCGACCCATAGAAATTCGCCTTATCTCATCTGTATCTGCAGATGCATCCTTTTATATAGAATTTGTCTCTATTTTTTGATCTGGCGCTTGACTTGTCAGAGCTTGTCTTTCTGAATATAGTATTCAAATATTCTCAAATCGCGCCAAACGACTGATTTGGCTTATTTCACCTGAGCTGTTACTTCTTAGCGTACCATATATTATCATTCTCCTTCAAATATGAAAATCGATATGGCCAAAACTGGGGATGCTTCCACAAAACTTCTTCATCCAATCGAACACAAGCAGACTACCAAAAAAATCGATCCTTTCCCAGCAAGCACACATGCACCTTAAATAAAATATTATTCTCTCTATTTTCTCCAAATTATCAGTTATCTCAGATTTGGCCAAAGGCCATTAAATTTGATAAATAGTCAATCCTCCCCAATTGATATAGCAATACCTCAGCTGCCACAATCAACTTAGCTAGGGTAGTAATACAACAACTACTGCACCTGTAGAATCTCTTCAATGAAGCATAGATTGGACATCTGAATGAAGCCCACAATCAAGCAATAATTCAGCTGATATTTTACAGCCTCAAAATTGCATAACCAATGAGAGTTTTCGTCCCCAATGGCTGGAAATGGCAGAAACCCTAGCTGGCTTCCTCACCAAGCAAACACATCAAAGCAAATATCAATTCCTGGATGATTAGAAGCTTGGCTAACCTTCTCTTTATACTTTTCTCCAAGTACATCTAGAAGCTTCTCAAATAATAATATAATATTTGCACTTTACAAATATTTAAAATATGACTTTATAATATAAAGTGCAAATATAACATTATAACATAATATTAAAATAATAAGTATTATTAAAGTTACCTTTAATAATAATTAAACATTATATCTTAGAAAACTCCTTATTTCTCCAATTCAACTGAATCTATGAAATGGAAACCATCAATTGACTAGATATCTGCCGCAAGGGACCCCCTAACCATGCTCATTAGCCTATGAGGGTCAGGAATAGGCTAAAACATCCAAAAGCAACGTCAGTCTAAAAAGGGGACATTACAAGTCCGTATAGCCTAGGCAAGGCATGAGACTTCTTGAGTAGATTGATTCAGCTTAGGGGCTGCAAACAGCCATAATTGAGGTGTCTAGGGTTAATAATCAGTACAACAACAAATTTGAGGTGTGATAGATGCATTCTGGCTTGTGGTGTCCTAGGGTTTGATGCACCAGATTGCTGGTTAAGGAAAATCAGACCTGTAAATCTGCACTTCAACAAATGGGTATGATTTAATTATGTTTGTAATGCAATATAATTACTAGGTTCTTGGTTTCATGCAATTTGCTTAAATATTTCTCTGTTTGCAATTATTTGCATTTCTTGTATTGCCTAGCAAAACCACAATTAAATCAGAAAAAAAACATTTAAAACAATTAAACTTCAGAGGGGGTTATTATAGTGGTATCAGAGCTCATTATTTCTTGCCATCCTATTGGGTAAATCATAAATTTAGTGGGTTCACATCTTTGCATGTTGGTGACCAGCACCTGCATATCTATCTTTGTGCTTCTTTTCGACTGTTGCTAGAACATAGTTAAAAGATGCCTACAGTTGATAGGTCTATATGTGAGTTGATGCAAGAATTGTTTAATTTGATGAAGGACCCATACATTAAAAGGGAGTATTTAAAGATAGTTGCGAAACCCAAACATATGGAACCAAGTGTGAAAGAAGATGAGCGAAAGACTCCACATCAAAGAACTCAGGTGGATCCTGAAATTGCAATATATGAAGAAATTGGCACAAAGGAAGAGTTAGAAAAGAAGATGCTAGAACCCAAAACAAATGATGATGAAGCTGAAATTTCAAAAGCAACTGTAGAGGAAGAGTGCTTGATTCCTCTTGAAGAAGATAACATAGAGCCTCCTTGTGAAGGAGAGTTAGATCATGGGGATGATTGGCTTAAACCAAATGTTGAAAGTAACTTTCAAGTTTTTGATAATCGACTCTTTGAGATGAAAGCAAAGATATTTTATGATAACCCTCTTTATGAGGTAGAGTTACAGGATGATCTTGTTGAGAGACGTGCATGAGCAAGGGGCCTCAATTGAAATTAATGAGGATTTTGAGCACCCTGAAATTTTTGAATCAACAACTGTTGATGAGTTTTTTGATCATTAAGGAATATCTTGTTAGATGGAAGGATCTACCTATTGAAGGCACCACATGGGAGAACAAAGAGTTCCTTCAGCATCCTAATTTGAAATTGCTTGTGGGCAAGCGATTCCGAGAAGGGAGGATTGTAATGTCCCCTTCCAAGTGACGGTCTGAATATGTTATTAGCTTATTTAATTCCCGTAAGCTAATAATTAAAGTTAGGGAATTCTTTATTAATTAATTGATATTATATTATTAAAAGCAAATATTTGAATAATGTTAATTAATTAATTATTTTTAACTGTCCAAAGTGGGACTTTATTATATTTTCCCGCCTAAAGTTCAATTTTAAATTATTCAAATCTTTATGGGCAGTTATTTCTTGAGAGGATATAGAAAAGGTGTTTGGAGAATGCATTGGGCACTATTGGAGTTTATTTTCTTCTGCTGTGACCTTTCGGGCTTGACATTTTTTAGGGTTTTGATGGTGAAACAATTCCACCCTAGCCAGTGCGAAGGGGAAATTGCACAGGTTTTCCAGTTGGGCTTTCATTACAATTTTGCGAGTCTCCTGTGGAGGCAAATCGCAAAATTGGAGTTAGGCAATAAATTTTTCTATGGTTTGAGACTAGGGTTTGACATCCATATTCAAGGAAGTCTGCATATTTCTTTGGCATCGAATATCTACGTATTCCAGGAGTTGTTTGAAGGTTATTGTTCATACCCAGGTCGTGGGTTTTTTGGAAGTTATTTCTGCTAGTACTGGGCACCTCTTAACATCATTCAATAGCAGGGGCTTGGGCGTGATCTTCTATAGTTGCTATAGACTCAAATGCCTCCCTCTTTCCATCTGCATGCATTCTAAACAGTAGTGTGTGACCTTTTTCATGGATTGGCATGAGATTCTGAATTGGGCGCAGCTTTATATCATCACTCTTGGCTCTGTATTGTTTGCATGTGGGAGTTGGCAAGAGTTCTGGGTTCTTAAGGAGGTTGCAGGGGTTACTAGAGGCTAGGCATGAGCCTTTTCTTGAGTTTCCTTTAATTTTCTCATTGTTGTTCATCATATACAGGCCTATCGATTTTTTCCAGACATTGTAACGTAGCTGCAATCACCTTAGACTACTGCTGTTGTTTTAGAATCACGAATGGAGGCTTAAACGGGTACTTTCATTATGATATCATGCTTATTAATGTCTGAAACAAGTTCCGGTTTGTTGCTGTGTATTACAGTCCATTGTGCATATGGATATAACTTGTGTAATGCTTAGTATTGAATATTATTATCTCTAAAGTTTCATTCCTGAGTCTATGTTTGTAATGCCGCTATATTTCTCCAATAAAGAATGAAAATCTGTGGTTAAACTGGATGTGTATCATTTTAAATGCTGTTGTGTGTTCCATACAAACTCTAGTATAAGTTTGACAAAATAAACCCATGTGTCAAACTGGCAAAAATCGTTCAAACTCGTGCATATGCTAGTAGGGATCTTTACAACTAACCTTGAAATGGTTTGGATGGTTATATTACCAAAAGCTTCAATTTCTATGGACTTTATTTTGTAAGCACTGGATGGTAGGACTGCCAGCGGGTTTAAATTTGTTATTGTTGATGTACCTACCCCGCTGAACAAGTGGTAATATTGTAATAACTCACCTTTGAAAAGTGGAAGAAACATGTTTAAATGTCCTCAAACATTGTATAAGCTTTCCCACTGAAAAGTGGAAGTGCCTCGTAATTCCCACTGAATAAGCAGATGATTTATTTCTTGTATTGTTTATGTGTCCCACTGAATAAGTGGTCTCGCTGGCTTGCCGCCTGATTCTTCTTTCTAACAAGTTGTAAATCAATAAACTGTAATCTTGACACTGTATGCTCTTACCTTGCCCAATCTGGGATCTGGGTAATGAGAAAGTGGAAAGGAAGTTGTTATGCTTTCATTTATTTTGAGGCTAACATATTTTCAAAAATCTTGAGGGTGGTTATTACATTTTTAACTTAAGAATACAGTTTGAAATGATTGGTCACTAAGGATTCATGAACTACAAACAATTTACTCTCCATTCATTTGGATTTTGGGGATCTTCTTTGCAAAATCTGTATGTCTTTAGTTTGAACAATCTGTAATGAATGGTTCAATTGCTGAAATTCATCTTTGCCCTATTTCTGAAAAAACTTTAAGGTAGGACATTTGTTGAAGGTTTTCAAAGTTATATGAACTGGGTATTTGTCTGGAGCCATGGATGTCCTGTAGCTTGAAATTAAACTTGTTTATGACTTTGAAGTTCTTTTAGAATGATTTTGAACAGCGGATGCTTTAGGTGATTTTACTGCATCTAGGGTTTTGAGTTATTAACATTACAAATTTTTCAGTTTAAGCTCTCATTATAAATCAAAATTTTTGCACCATCATGGTGCCTAAGCCTTGGGTGTCTTGAAATAATAATTTTCCAAGAACATAATGCATTCCTGCTTTCAAACTTTGGTTCAAGACTGCTCAATTAAAATTTCCTGGTTTCACTAGAGGCATGACTCTATAATACATTTTGGATTTCTGAGAATATATTTTTTCCTTTGATTTCTCTCACTGCTATCAATTCTACTTTAAACATTATAAAATGGTTTGCCTATGTATGGTTTGATCTCCTTGTCATGTGATCTTTCTAAATATCTCAACTCTTCACATGGTTCCAAGTGGGGTTTTCTAAAATGCTCAAACAAGGTTTTCTTTCAATATTTCTTCAATCCCATTTGCAGCATCTTCACCACCAACAAGAGTTTCTACATACTTGGCTCCACTCTTTCTCACAGGTATCTCTGATACTCCAACTAGAAAGATGATATGCACAGATACTTACGAATGTGCACTCTAATATTCAAGTAAGACAAATTCTTCCTGGGAGTTGTATGATGCTGTGATACTATCTAATACTATCTAGAAAATGTGAACATGTAAAACAAATAAATGGTGAGGATATTAATTGTGTTACTCCTGCAACAAAGCTAGCTGGGTTGCGAGAGATAAGCAAGAAATACATTACTCTTAGATAAATCAATACATGTCACGATCATACTTCTAAGTTATGAACAAACCTTAACCAGCTTATATTTGATGACAGTCGTTTAACCACAAAAACTCTTACTGATATGATCACTACATCTTATCTTTTTTTTATAGGTAGTAATTTCTATCAATTATTAATTACTGAGAGCATCAAACTGAGCTATTTCCAAATGTGGAAGTAAAAATGACCATCAGGTAGCGTTGACCATAGAGGTTATGATTCTATGGGATTTTTGATGATGATTATATTACCTTCTGTAATGGTGTGGGTTTATAATACCTTTTGTAATGGTGCGGGTTTATAATACCTTTACAGAATAAAACTTTATTTTTTGTATAGCTCTAGTGCTTCATCTTTGCTAACCAATCGACTATCAAGTAGTGTGCTCATCTTTTTCTGTTAAAGAGTCTATTACATCAATATTTGGAAAACATGCTATGTCAACCAGGGACATAAAAGATCTTTTGTTTGGATTTATGGTAGAAAGTAATGAGTGAGCCTGGTATCATTTAATGAAGGGTCAAAAAGCAGCGTGTAAATCAGAGAAAGATTAAAAGCATGTCTAGAACCCAGCATTGTGAAATTGCTATTCTCAATGTTTCCAGGAAAATTATGTCAGGCAGTACACTTGTACATTCTTATTTGCAGGATTATCAATTTTTTGATCAATATGTTTGTACGGTCAGTCAGAACTGAAATGATGTGGATTTGGCACAATGAAGATATTCACCAAGAGAAACCATACAAGAGTTTAGTGAATTGTATCCCTAACTGTGGTGTTTTTGTGTGCCTTTCTAGTATCAATCTGCCACCTTTCTAGGAGAAATATTTTATTTGAAGAATTAAGACTTTGTTTCTCACCCTGACAAAAACTTTTTTAATTTACTTATTATCTTGCAGCTAATTTATGATGTCATATTTCTTAATGTTTTTAACTAGATGTCACTTTGTGGTTATGACATCATAAATGTGTGATGAATTCTAACCTCATAAAGGTACACTAAATTATTATGAAATTAAATCGAGTATTTTCAATTGTGATTATTTCTAATGTGGGGCAGTACAGTTCTGATTGTGGATTCCTGTAAGCAGCATTGAAGGGACAACTGGGGTTGAGCTTGTGGCTGGTCTTCATTGGTATTTAAAACATTATTGTGGGGCTCATGTGTCATGGGACAAGACTGGTGGAGCACAGCTATCTTCAGTTCCCAGGCCTGGCTCACTACCATTTGTACACAGTGGTGGTGTTAAGGTTCAACGGCCAGTTCCATGGAATTATTACCAAAATGCGGTTACTTCAAGCTGTATGTTTTAAATTATCATCCTTAGTTCTGAGCTATAACATATTTCTGATACCAATTCACTGTAATTACAAGACAGATGTTTGTCGAAATCTTGTCTTACAGATCTCACAAACAAGTAAGCAAAAGTATATTTCACATGCACTCTGAAATATAAAATAAGTTTGTGCTTTGATACAATGGAGTTACACAAATATTTTAGGGTAGTTTTGAGTTGTAGAATGCATTAAAAACATCTTCAGCAGCAACTACTCTTGTCTTTGTCAGAAACTACCTGTTATCTTAAACATCAATTGTCATCTTCAAAAACAACTGAATTACCTTCAACAACAACTGTTCAACTTCAACAATATCAGTAATTCAACTTCATCAACTTTTTCTAACTTCATCAGCTTTAGTAAACTTTGTAAGGTTAACTTTACCAGCAGTTTTCTATTTGACATCAATTTCCTACATAGTTATAATATGAATGCATTGCATCACAATTTCTTAATATACATTCAACTTCATTGTTGGAAACTTACTTAGGATGTGCTACGATATGGAAATGGAAAATCAAAACTGCATTAAGCTGCAAGGAGTCAAGAATGAGAAGTGTGCTTGTTCAGTATTCAACTTCCTAAGGTGAATTCTTTATTGTAAGGAATAGCAATCAGCTTTATACAGAATTTCAATGTGTTTACTTTGGGGACCCTGCATTCTCGTTGGTCTTCCCTTGGTTTTGACTAATTTGTTAAGAAAACATAAACTGATAAAAGCTTTAACTTGTTCCATTGGAGGAAACATGGTTATAACCATAAGCACTGCCATGTTCAAGGTTTCCATAATTTGTTTTGACTGGTGCATAATCCTTATGGTTTCATAGAGGCTGTTGTTGTGCAATTACGGGTTTTGTTCTAGTAATGACACAAATATTGACACTTTACCTTAATAATATTTACTTAAAACAATTAAAATTTCTAGGTACATTGGTACACTCTTCAGTAGCAAACATGACTATGATAATGTTTGTACTCTTCATATCTTGTTTGCATGAATAACATAATTGACCATATTCAAAACGATGAAAAAAAAAAGCAATCTTCATCTATGCTACACCAAAAACCCCATTAACATATTAGCAAGGTTGATGGCTATTTTGACTCCTCTTTCTGGAGTTTGTGACAATAATTACATTTATTCCTATGGTAATTTACAATGCTCTGCCCAAGTAGCCGATTAATCCTGCAATTGACTCTACTCATAAAGGGGACGTGGAATCAAATTTTGCTGAGTTATTTCCACGTTTTTGGCCAAGTATCAAATTGATTCTTTCTTCTCATCTTGTCAAGTTGTTCTGGAGTTCAGGTCGGATGACTGTGCTTCATAGACAGTTAAAATGAACATAATAAAATGTATTAGATTGGAAAACATCTATTACCGATGTGTATTCTATCAATGATGTTTGCCTATTTAATACTTGTTTTTATGTGTGTTTGATGCCCATTGGGTGGCCTTTTTGTGAAATGATGAATTTACTTTTTTTGAGCGAAAAAATCTTGTATTTGTTCATTGACAAGTAGGAGATATTTTTCACAGCGTGTCTAATTATGATGTTTTATGCAGTTGAATCCTGGTTAACATCATAATTATTTATAATTTTATTTATTTATTCATTTTTTGAGATTTTCTAATTGTATGCCTAATATGAGTGGTAGTCTTACTTTTCAGCTTCACAAGGTCATGGTAACTAACAGAGAAGGCTAAATGGTATACATTGTACAATCAGGAAAAAATAGGAAACAAAAAATTACGTAGAACTTGCATGCAAATGATGATACCATTTGTCTGCTTCACCGAACTGTTCACTTTTTGTATTCATTTTAAACTTAGCTATTTGTTCTTACCTCTTTTGATTTGAATGATTACCTTTTAAGTTTTTACTATGGAGGAATATCATACATGTATTATAGTTCTGGTTGTACATGTTCTGGCACTTACTTCCGTGTCACTGATTGTGATGAGGATGAGAAAACAATAATAGTTTGCAGTTTTCAATGCCATTGCTTCTAACACAGTACATTTAATGAATTGTCTAGATACCTTTGTATGGTGGGACTGGGAACGATGGGAAAAGGAAATAGATTGGATGGCTCTTCAAGGAGTTAATTTACCATTGGCTTTTACAGGGCAAGAGGCGATTTGGCAGAAAGTGTTTCTGGTAATCCTTGTCATCAAATACATGTATTTAACATAAAGAGGCAATATATGTAGGCGGGTTTTTGCTTTGTGATACTGATATGCAATGCACATTTTAATGTACATTTTGGCCCCAGCAATAATCAAACTTGAATTATGATTCAGTTCGTTGTTATCTAAGATTCTAATATACTTAGTCAATCCTTTCTTTATCTGGATGAGTTGCTAAATAATTTATTTTTCTCCACTATATCTGAATATGGTTTGTTATTTTGTGTTGCATATATATTTGTTTTCTGTGTATTCTCTTTGGGATTTATTGCACTTACAATTTCTATCTTCAAGCAAACTTTTTTTCTGCAGTATCTCATACCTATTTCTCAACATCATAGATTCCGTTTTTCCCCCAAGAGAAGGTGAACTTTCCTATTTATCATATATCTAGAATATACTTAATCCATATACTAGCGTGTTTTGATGTATTGTTGTATTATGTATATACTATATATATTATATCTAGATGTTGACATATTTTTTAAACTTCAAAATTTATGTCTCTCTCATACCTGGTAACTAAGCTGGTAACATTACTTTTCTAGATGCATGTTTTCTGTGCAAATTTGAAGTGCTCTTCAACTAATAACAGAGTAACATTTGAAGTCTTTCAAATTTCTATCATATGTTATCTGCATTAATTATGTAAACTTGAAGTGTTCTTCAACTAATATCAGAATAACATTTGAAGTTTTTCTTCTTTGATATGCATCTAAAACTTAGAAAAATATAATCTCTTAAGCTTTCCAGGCTTCATTATGATTCTAAAATTAAAAAATTACAGAGGAAAAAATGGGCTGCAGATTCAGGTAATTTGCTACAACTGCATAAAGTGAAAGAGGTGCTTCAAATGATCCTCAATGTAGCTTTTTAGTTGAGATGGGCAATCTCAAGATCATTAAAATTGTGATGCTGCAGCAGTTCAAAAATGAGTTAGTCTATTCCACTGCGTCTACAAATCACTATCTGGTTATTACCCATCCTGTGTATCCTTGTTGGGCTTTGAGTTTCCTCTAAGAAGCATTTATTGGACAATATGTCTGAGGTATAAGTTCTCAAATCCTATTGTAGTCAAGAGATAAGGCAGAAAATTCAAAATTAGACTTCTGCTGCTGTACACAATTTTCAGTATAATGTGCGATAGCCTCCAAACTAGTGTCTTTGGGGATAAAAATGTAATGGCTTTGTTTTACCTTCTGTATTTGTCTTCTAAGAACAGGGTATATTTAGTAGATCTGTTTGATCATGTTTTTATTTGGTTTCAGAAAAATACTTTACTTTTTATCACTATCTATTCTAATATTCTTATGGGAGGCTTTAGTGCTTCCATGCCTGCATTTTTGTGCTTTCTCCAACCATTAAAAAATTTCTTGTCTTGCCAACTGAAAAAACTTGACATAGTAGCTCGGGATACTTTATGCTATTACATTTTAAAAGAGGACAACTTAAATTTTGTTCTAAAAGAGAGCCAATGTTATGTCTTCAAGAAAGTGAGTGAAGGGAGTATTCTTATTCCTTAAGTTAGTCCCAATACTATATGAAAATTATTGTAAATGACAACTTAATGTTTTATTTTGTATGGGCTGTCTAAATGGGGCATAACAAAGCCTTTTGCAGCTCCTAGAAAATTTTCATTACTTCTCTATTTTTTGGGATGGGAATTATAATCTAATTTTAGAAGGTGAGATCCAATCTATTAGTGGAGGGAGAAATAGAAAATAAAGAATTCATATTTTATTATGCCCTCAACGGATCTATAAAAGAAGGGGAAAAGCTCAAAGGAGGCATCTAGTTTGATATTATCACATTCTCTTATTTTCAAGAACACTTATGTTTGGAAAATTCAATCTAAGTACAAAACCTCTTGAGGTTGCAAGTTTTAAAAATGAAAAACCTTGAGATTGCATTGGAGTTCGGGAACAAAAAATTCTTAGATTTACAATTGGTGATTTCACCTAGGAATTGCATAGAGCTTCATCTCCATTTTAGAGTGATTTCCTACAAAGATCAGTATTGTGTTCAAAGATCCTAGTTTGGGGTTATTATTGAAAATTTCAAAAAATGTGCTAAAGATTGAAGATTTTCTAGTTGAATTTTTTGTTTATGTGAAAATCTTTATAATTTTATTTATGAGCTACCAAACCCAATGTTAGTGGAACCCATAGCATTTTATATTTTTGTTGAAGGGAGCCATTTCACTTTTGGGCATTGGGTTTTGAGTTCCTAGCCACTAAACCATTCTATATCAGCTGACCGTTGCATTTGGAGCCTTTTATGGTGTGCTATATAAATCTTTACCTAGCTGCACTCTTTTTGGTAGAATCACAGCCTATCTTGGGGACTCCCTAGTCAGTTTTACCTTTAATAATGGTGGCTAATCCATTCGAGAGTTGACTGATGTGTTTTATTTGCATTTAGATTTGTTTTATCTCCATTTTTGGGTGTAATAGATATTTGTTGGAGCTTACATCAACCTATTGGACTATTTGTTGGTCGTATATATTGTAGTCTTAATCGCTATAGCTAATATGGGATTATCATGAGCTGTGTAATAACCCCACAACACTTTTTATTTTATTTTTCAATATAGAAAATGCAAATACAAGTCCGTGCACTTTCTGATCACCAAGTTCCCAGTGTGGGCAAGGTGAGAGCATATGGTGTTTTAGACAACACACACTCTATCTAGATGAATTTATTGCTGAAATGTAAAGATGACAAGACAACTAGAGCATGTAGGTAGCAGAGCTTACCCAAATTAACATCTCTTCGACAAGCAAGCATGCGTAAAGAATGCAAAGCCACTAGAAGATTACAATGGAATCTGATCAAGCCAAAATGACTGATTACATGTGAATCAAATCAATACCAAAACAAGCGTGAAATGTAGAGGGGTCTAGTGGTGAATCGACCAATGTAATGGCCCCTTCTCATTAGCCATTTAGGATGTCGCTTAGCCTTTTTAATTCCGAGAGGATAGTGTCGAAATTAGGGAATCATTTATTTAATTACTTATTTATTACCTAAGTTTGAAGTTAATCTTTAAAGGTGATACTAAGTAATTAATTAAATAATTTTATAAAGTGACTGTGAAATGTTTAGAAAGTGGCTAGATGAAATATTTTAAAAGTGAACTATATAAAAAAAGTCACTTTATGATTGTGAGGGAAAAATATAATGAGAAGGAGCTCATTTTGGTCGATACTTTTGAATGCATATTTTTCACGGCAAAAACTAGTCGAGCTTCTTGGTTTAGGGTTTGAAGAACCTTACAGCCCAGTTTCAGATGTGCAACATCATCCCTAGCTGGAATAGTTGAAGATTTTGGAAAGGAATGCTTCTATTGCAAGTTTGAGTTTGGGGGCAAGATTGGAAATGAAGAAACAAACTCTACTTCTGATTTTCGTGATTGTTGTACACTGAGCATATATTTCTTCAATGGGACAAGTTTGGAGCCTTTGACACACTCTTGGAAGGCGTTTCAGGTTGAAGAAACCCTAGGCGAGCATAATGTCTTATTGTTGGGTCGAAATAATGCTGAAACAGTAACAGTTAAGGGAAGGACATGTTGTTCTGAGTGAAAGCGCTTCATATTTGGCTGGAAATCTGATTCGAGCTTCAAGCTAAAGGTCTTAGGAGGTGGCGTGGGGTGGAGAATAAACTGGCGCACCCTTCGAAGGAAGAATCGCACACCTAAGAGGAGGTTTCAGTCATTTTCAACACATTCTGGGTTTTCCTGAGTCGACTATCTCTTGTTCAGCTGTGTCCAACACATTTTCCAGGTCTAAGTACTTTCTTGTATCAAATTCTATTGAGTTTTGAGTCTGTATGTTCATTTCTTCATCTTAAAGAAGGGTATTTGTTGTTAGTCGAATCTTGGTCTATTTTATGTAATATGAAATACTATAATCTCAATATTGGGAAGGTGTATTGTTGCTGTATTGCATTTGCTGTCAAAAATATAATATGTATTGCTTTGTCCAAGTGACCCAAGGTCTGCTACAGAATTAGATGTTTTTGGTTTGATTGCTGCTCAAATATTGTGATGATTTTTGCACTCAGAAATCATATTACAGTCTGCTGTAATCAGTTTTCAGTCATTGTTGTGCACTATCAGTGCTTAATCGTGGATTAATGAATGTAGTTGATGTCTTGTCTATGTGGATCTGAACTTGGCCTTTTATTGTTGATACATACACATATTCTGAATGATATGAAATAGCAATTTGTATGCATTTAGCATTGTCATTGCTCAACTGTACAATCTATTGTTTGTTAAAATTTGCATACATTGAATCACATCAATTTGTTAAACGGAGACCACCCAAAGTAAGACAAACACAAAAATTCTCATATTACAAGTTAGGGACTTTACAGTGGTATCAGAGCTGGTATCCTGCCAGCCTGTGAGAAAACATAAATAAAAATCAAAAGTCTACATTTGCATACCATGTTATGAATCCGAACGATCAAGATTATATCACATACAAAAGGAGAAGAGCTAGAGTAGGGGATTTTGATCCATTTGCTTTGGATTCTTCAACCGAAGAGGAGAACATGGGGGATAGACATGAGATTTTGAAGGGTAGTATACACCAAATCCTCAATGGTCTTGCTAGAAGCCAACAACAAGTGGTACAACTCCTAAACTAGCTAGTGAATGATAGAAACAATGCTAGTGATAATGGAAACAACGATAACCTCGGGACTAATGGACGAAATGGAGGCAACGGGGATAATGTAGAAGGAAGCAATACTCATGTTCTTGCACATAGTCATGCTAGGACAGCGAGCAGGACAACACCTAGGCCTCTTATGCCTCAATTCTTGAGAGGACAGCCAGCTGGGAATCAGGAGCAACAAGCACAAGGTGAAGGATTTACAGATTACTTGAGAGAGTATCAGTCATTGGGTGATGAATTTCATGCTGCTATGTCATTATAGGACTTCTGTACTATCAAGTACACAAATAGGCCTAGAAATAATAACAAAAACACAAATGGTGACGATCATAGGATGTGGGATTCAGGTGAAGTTCATCCATGGGAATTCAGCTCTTGTAGGTATTGCAATGTGGTTCATCAGGATAACAGTTATGACAGAGTGCAGGAAGAAAGAATTGCAGATTTTGATTGCATCAAAGTTGTGCAACATAAGCATGGCGAAGGATTTTGGATGTTCATTTGGGATCTAGGTATTTGGCCATGGCATTCAGGTACGGATTGCTTGGGGACAAGCAATCTATAAGAAGGGAGGACTGTAATGTCCCCAATTTCCGGCGGGATAATATTTAATTAATTTAGTTAATTAAATATTATTTAGGTCCTAAATTAATATTTGGGACATCATTATTAAAGTGACTCAAATAGAAAATAAAAATACCATAAAAGTCACTTTATAATTTAAAAGGGAATCTTCTAGAAGTTCGGACGAAGCCTTTAAAAAAGGATGAAGGCAATTCATTTGGCATCATTGAGAAATTATTATCTTGGGAGATTGTGAATTTCAGAGGGCTTGGCTTTGGAGGCTTGAGGATGGAAACCCTTGAGTTTATGGTTCAAAGGATTGGATGAAACCCCAGTTCCTTCCAAAGGTGGATTCACATCAGAACTCACGCTTGTGCTTCATTGATTCACAGGAAAGGATTCACTAATAAGGGTTTGAAGAATTTATCTATTTGCAAAGATATATTAGTCAAATCTTAGATTAACTGGTTTAATATTTAAATGAATATATATTAGTTGCATCGCTCATAGTTCCATAATCGATATTATAATCTGAAATAGTTAGTGAATGATATTATTATTTTATGTGAGGGAATCGGGGATCTTCCCATATCGCAGCTTTATTTGATCAGACCATGCCTATTCAAGGAGCTGCTTGGGTTATTTTATATCTTCTACACTTATTTGGAGGAACAAAGACTGACGTAGAAGTCCATTCAGTAGTATGCAGGTCAAAGAAAATTCCACACTCAATTTGGAGCAGCCACGGTGGAGATTAAGGAGTCCGTACTCCTTACTAGAGGCCAAATTATTATGAAATTAATATTTTATATTGCATTGTTGGGAAGTGATCAAATCATTTCAAGGAGTCAAAAGGGAGTCAATAAGAGCTAGTGCAGCTATAAAAGGGGTTTTAAAAATCAATGACAGCAGCCTAAGTGTCCATTGGAAGGTGACGTGGAAAGGAGGGTGTAAGAGTTGATCTCCAAAAAGTCATAGCAGGTCAACAAACTAAAGCTTGTAAAAAATCTGGTTGTGGCAATTAAGAGTGGCTTAATTTCATCCAAAAGAAGACAAAAATCTGCACGTGGGACCCTTTTGGAAGATTGTTTGAAGATTTCTTTGTGTTTTTTACCTTCACTCCACTATCCTTTGGAGGGCTATAGTATGGAAGTAAAAGATCAACCAATCAGCTATAAGGATGACTTATTCAATAAGAAATAATTTCTGACTTTGGTTTTTTATGCCCATTCACATTTCAGGTCAGAAAACTACTTTATTTATATATATTTATGTATTTTCTGATTGTTATATCTGCATACGCTTCATCTGTTGTACTCAGAAATTCAGCGCTAATGATATCAACATTCAGATTTATGTAATTATGTATGTCTGATATAAAACTCAGAAAATAGCTGATGCTCAGTAATATCATTGTGAATAGTTATTTGTACCAATTCAATGTATTGAAAGAATATATAATCAGCAGATATAATTTGGTGTGTGGAAATACTCTTGTTGCTCTTATTGTATTTCATTTGTGATTTCTTTAACCTCTGAAACACCCAGTTTAGTATGATGCAAAGTGTTTGACAAAATGCCTCATATGACAAATCTAAAAAATCTGAGCTAAATCGCAATAGAGATTGTTCCATTTGGGGTGGGACACTTCAGCTCACAAGCAAGGTTCTTCTATTATCTGTAATCTACACTCCAAACCCTTGAGACTCCTGTAGATAGTTCTTCAATATGCACAAAAAGACTCCCATGTGTCAATAAAGGGATGTTAGCAGCAATAAATTCCTCCAATGATTGGCTCTTTATACAGTCTGAAAACTTCTTCTCAAAATCATGAATTTTGTGAAGATTACTCCACCAATCAGCACAGTGTGACTTCAGAAGCAAAGCCACCAGTCAATTACAACCCTTGGATGCTATCTCACATCTGTAGGCTGCTCAAATTAGAGAGATTTGCCATTCTCCATGATCAAAGTTGCAGAAAAACCCATGGTTTCTCCTTCAACGCCAAGCAACAAAGCCAAGTGTATTAAAAACATTCATCAATAATAATTTTTCATTTGCTTTTGATGCTTTTTATACTCCTGATGAAAAGCACAAGTCCCAAAGAGGCTTTTTAACTTTAAAATATAATATGAAATTTTCTTTTGATGTGACTTTAATATATCTCATTAATTGGGTGCTTAAACCAAGGCACTTAATAAATTGGCTGATATTATTAAATGGCCCATTAATATAAAGTCACATAAGTCATTATGATATGCACTTAATATAATTATTAATTATTATTAAAGTCTTACTTTAATAATAATTAAAATAACACAACTCCCTTGATAATCATTATTTTCTGATTCTGTCAGTGCTAGGAGGTAATCGTCTGAACCCACTACTCACCCAGGTGCCTTACCAAAAATAGGAAGGTTGGCCTCTATTACTCAACTAGCTTACTATAAATAGTAAGTGCATCAAAACGGAGCCAAAAACCTCTGAATAACAAAGCCTCAGATTATGCCAAGGATCTGCTGAGAATGCTCACTACTATGAAGAGGATCATACTCTACAACTTCTTCGATCCTTTGTTTGCAATCAGCTTCTTGAATGGGTAAATCAGACTTGTGTTCAAAAACCTCTTTAAACATTTCTTTTTCAAGAGCCAAAAGGTCTTCATCAGGATCAAAGGGAAACTTATCCCACACAGGTTCTTTGTCATATCTTGAAGCCAACACGCCCGAATCCCAAATGCTAACGGGTTGATTGAGATGGTCAACAAGAAAGTGCTTATCATGCTTCTCTTGAAGTGTTGACTCTTTGAATGAATCAGTCCACTTTTCACTTAAACTGAAATCTTCATTACTAGCTTCCTCCAAGAGCTTAGTTTGATGATCAAACCCAATACCACCTATGTCACCGTCATTGTACTGGAAATAAAAGTCATCAAAGCTGGATGCTTTGATTACTTTATCATTTTTATCTTCAACAAACCCATCATGAATAGGTATGTTGCTGATTTCTTCATGTGGAACTTCTTGGGAAGTTGGGACAGCAACAAGAGGGAAATCCTTCATCATCAAATCTTCAACATGACCATGCATGAACTCATTGGATTCGTCTCCAAGACCACTAATATTTCCTTCATCTTGCCCTTCTTCAACGAACTCATCCCACACAACAGTTCTACCAACATCTTCTGTGAAGCCCTTAGCTTCAAGACCTTCATGGGATGAATCCAAATTAGGATTCAAGACTGTTGCTATATTCTGATCTCCATCACTTGCTATCACATGCAAGTCTAGGGGAGTATTATGGGGCTCTGTGGTGTACCGTGCTCACTGCTGCAATGATTTCTCTTGATTTATAGGTCTGATTTTTGTTTTGTGATCTGCTGTCTTGTTTCTCTTTTCTCTTTTTTTTGTGTTTTTGTTTTTGGAAGTTTGATGCTAATGATACTAATGATTCTTTTACAAGTAAATGCATACAAGAACTCAAAGAAAACTAAACTTCAATGAAACATTTTAGGAGATACTCAATATGATAATAAAAGACGTTCTTCATTACATGAGTGAGTGCTTTAATGACATAGCTTTCATATATTTCGAATAAGACACCAATTTTACATAGATAGATAAACTTTCAGCCAAGATGCACAGTGAACAGTACTTGCTACAGTACCCGCGCCCAACAAAATGCACATACAAGCTTACTTACAACATTCTCCCACCGTAAATTCGTTGAAAAGGCTTCTAATGAAGGAGGCGCCCACTTTAGAAGAGAAAACAGCAACAAAAAGGAGGCGTTTCTCTTTGCTTGATGAAGATAAAACCCTCTCACAAAGGCGGCTGGCTGTAGATGAATATTTCAGCTTCAAAGCCTTCACAAAATTGCTATAACACATCCAAGATGGCAAAAGGAGCTTCAAACAACGATTACCCAACCAAAAGATGACTTCAAACCCTCTAAAACAGCAAAATAGAGCTCCCACGAATCATACAAATTCTGACCTGCCTCTTTAAAGTGGTATTTCACACCATCAAGAGCACAATTTTTGAAGAAACGAAGCCCAACCAGACTTCCCCACTGCTGAAAGTAGAAACCCTAGTTTTCTCCTTCCACACTCTCCACACTTCAAGCTTCAAACAAGTCAAATAATTCATAACATGAGAAGTTCGAACTTCTCAAGCTCCCTTTATAATTTAAGCTTGAAAACACTATTCATTAAAAAGTTACTATTCACTTAAGTTGTTGCTTTTTTCCACTTTAGTGATGAATAGTAACAGCAAAATAGAATTCAACCCCAAGAACTAATAGGCACATGGCCCCCAAAGTCTGGAAAGGTGAAACGATGATGAAGATCAATATTTCAAGCTCCCATAACACGCCAAACGTGCAATTCCACCATGTCACCATACTCCAGATACCAAATAAGCAAATTTCCGACCAGGTGCCCGGAAAGGTGACCCTCTAACCAGAACCCTTAGCCTACGAGGGTCGATGTAATAGGCTAAACCACTGAGTCTCGAAAGGTTAAATAGAAGGGGACATTACAGGCTCTCCCCCACACTCCTCCACTTGCTCATTTGTGGGCTGCAATCCACAAACATGCACTTCTTCTTCCTTCCTTGAACCTTCCACCAAGGCATGTTTTGCTTCCTCTTTAATCATTTTCTTGATGTAGTTGATCATATCCAACTTTTCAGGTTTCAGTATCGCCACACAATTCAAATAGGAGTCAAATGAAACATTGTTCCTAAACTCATTTGTCATGTTCTGATATTCTTCACGGAGTATGGCAGCCTTATGTTCACATTGCCTCTTGTACTGTTCGGCATATCCAATGAAATCCCTTGTGGCAACACTAACTTTTCCTTCTTCAGATGCCATAGTCGAATCTAACTTCTCCCGGTTTCTTAACAGAAAATGCAACATCTTCGGAACTTCTGAAAGCTGAAATTGAACTCAGTTCTGACCACGGGTGTAGAATCTGATTTCTCTATCACACATTTGTCAACTGAACTCTATCTTTTCACAGGATGGCAGGACCTTGGCTCTGATACTACTGTAAAGACCCTAACCAATTTTTTTCAATTTTTCAATGAACAAGTCAATACAACAAGCACCCGTTAAGGTTAGCTCAATCCAAACCAACTGTTGGAAAGTAACTCTACGCCAAGAATGTACACTGGGATCCCAATGTTGGGAAAGGTGTGAGCATATGGCGCCGAGGATCATCAGTAGCAACCGAAAGATTACAATGCTGGAAAGTAACCCAATGCCAAGAATCAAGACCCGAGGTGGGTGAGGTGCTATCATATGGCGATGGGGATCATTAGTGCTTAAAGAAGTACAATGCTGAAATGAAAGCTCAACCACTTATTCAGAGGGAGCGAAAGAGGAACTGAAAATAAAGAAGGCTCGACCACTTATTCAGTGGGAGCTATTACAATGAAATTAACAATTGTTTGTTCCCCTTCTTGGCGGTAAACCATCCAAGAGCTTAAGTGTGTTGGTTCATTCTCCTTCTCTAGCGGTAAACCGTCCAAAGATTGTTAATGTTTGCTGCTTAAAGAAAACTAAGTAATTGCAGAATTAAATGACTGAAATAGTACTACTATTTGCAGCCTTACAATGCAACAATCTACAGATTACAAAGTATTACAACTATCAAATCGATGCAACAACTGTATGATTGATTTTTCAACATCCAAGACCGAACAATACTGAAAAATACAACCCAAAATCTGAACTTCTACAATCTGATATAAAATCCAGCAAACTGAAAATGCCCAACCTGCAAGACTGAGACCCACTAAAATGCTTCTAACTCCTCCAATACTCATCCGATTTTCATGAAATCAAATGCAAAAGACTCTAAGAAAGATGGTGACCCAGTCAAGACTCAGAAACGGCTGCAACAACTACTCAATGAATTTTCTAAATATTTTCCAGGCAAGATGAAGTGGTACAGCCTCAAGAGGGGCAACTTCTACAAGATAAAATCCAAATCTACATAATAAAATTTGAAACTCTCCAAAAAGGGTCACCCAAGGATGAAAATGACATATGCAAACTACCCAGAACAATATAAAATTTATTCTAAGACTTATGAGCAAAATCTAGATTCAGCTATATTAGACCAGCAACTCAGAAATACTCAAAAAATCCACAAAACTCCATCTCAAGTGCTCAATCTGCTCTCAAGAGTCAAGAACAACATTAATCTTAACTAGTTGCTATCTTTCAATCAAGAAGCTAAGCCAAGCTAGGAGGTATGCATTCCTCAAAGCAACTCACTTCCCATTTCGGCAGCATAACAGTATATTTTCTTCATGGATGAAAAACAAAGAGCCCAACACTCTTATTTATAGTTTTTCCTGTCTCCAAATTCAAATTCACTCTCCCTCCAAATGGGCGCCAAACCCAAATTCACTTTCACTTTTCCAACATTTTCCAAATTGTATTTCATATCACCTTATTCCAAGTCGTCCATCTCAAGGAAATAATACACTTTATCAAAAATATTAATAAAGCATCATGTGGCGTACAAATAATGATAAAGTGAAATACTTTATAAAATAATATATCTCCTCAAAATATTATCTCATTTGCATTTCATTTCCCCACGTCTCCAAGGCGTCCAACATCAAGAAAGTAATATACTTTATTAAATTTGCTAATAAAGTATAAAATGGCGTCCAAATATAATAAATTGAATGACTTTAATAAAATCACTTATTTCTCCTTAAGGCGTCCACCAAGCCTTATCAAAATTCACTTTATTAAAATATTTTACCTCCACAAGTGAAGCGCCCAACTCAAGCTCAGACCTACCAAAAATAGCTTAGAAGTATTGAAGACTCAAACTGCTCCAACTGACTTGCCTGAAATAGACTTGGAACTGGCTTGCTAAAAACCTGCTAAAAATAGCACCAAGGGTGTTGGAGACCCAACTGCTCAAATTGACCTGCCAAATATAGCCACTGAACTGAACTATAGAAACCCTGCTGAAAATAGCACTGCTAAAAATAGAACTTACTAAAAATAGCATACTGCTAAAAATAGTAAGTTGTTTCAAACTCATTTTGAGCACAAACCGAGCAGCCGTCGTAACTTACTAAAAATAGCTAGTTCAGAAAAGTCCACTGTTCCTAATGCATGTCACATCATTGCGAAGCACTCTGAAAACCCAAAAGGAATCCAGAATCCAAATTGCAAAACTGTAACATGCAAGCCTCCAAAAGCAGCCGAGAATGCAAGTCAATATCCTGTCATGCATGCTACCTCATCACGAAGCTCTCCAAAAACCCAGAAAGCTCCACCAGACATGCATTAAAAACTCTTGCATGCAAGACCTCAAAACCTCTTCAAAAGTGGAAACCCTAATTTCAGCTTCTGACCAGCTTACAGGCTTCCAGAAATAGGCTATCAGACACAGAAGAGCGTATGGCTAATATGGGGACATTACAATAGCTTTGTGCAAAAATGAGGTGGAAGATGCAAAGAATTTCACAAAATACATCTACAACCGCACAAGGGTTTTGTATCTCATGAGGGATCACATTGATAGCAAAGAGCTTGTGGATTTAGGAGTCACATAGTTTGTGTAAAATTCCGGACCAATTTTTTCAATTTATTTCAACGAACACACCAATGCAAGAAGCACCCGTTAGGGTTAGTCCAAACCAAAACCAGCAATTGGCAAGTAACTCTTTTCCAAGAATGCGCACACAATCTCAAGATGAGAATGATGCTCTCATATGGCAAGAGGATCGTCAGTACAACTGGAAAGAAATTACAATGCTAAAAGTAAACTCGACGCCAAGAATGTGCTTTCCAACCCAAGGTGGGAATGGAGCTACCATATGGCGGAGATACTAAGGAATTACAATGCTAGTTCAAAATGTAAATAGGCGGCAAGCCAGCCTCTTCCACTTATTCAGTGGGTATTACAATGAAGCAAAGGAAGAAGAAGTAAGATTGCTGACAGTACTACTGTTCAACTTACAATGAATTAGAGAGTGCTTGCCAATAACATAGAATAAGAAGTCTAACAATGCTGCATTATAGTATAATGTCTCCTCAATGATCACAATGACTTTCAACCCAAACCCAACTCAAATGACAAACTTTATGCAAGCTGATATGACAGAAATATGACTGAAAATGCAAAAACAACAACACTGTAACTCACTAAAATGCTCATAACTCTCTCTAGACTAGTCCAAATGACATGAAATCTGATGCAAATGAACACTAGGAGGATGGCGACCATATTCTAATCAGAAAATGACTCTAAAACCCTGTAATTATTTTTTCTAAACATTTGCCAGGCAAAACAGAATGGTACGACCTCTAGAAAAGTTCTACCAACAAGATAAAATCAGATTCTTCATTAGAAATCACCAAACTTTGCACAAATGGGCGCCTAGGGCATAGAAATGGTTTTAGCCAATACCCAGAATGAATATATTTTTATTTTTTGACTTATGAGCAAAAACAACATTCAGCAACTTGAAGTCAGCAACACCAAAACTTCACTAACATGCTCAAACTGGACTACAAATGCATAATAACTTCTACAATGCAATTTCTCACTACAAAAACTCACTCAACTACAAACTAACTCTCCACTAGTTGCTATCTTTCAAGCAAGAAGTCGAGCCAAGGCTAGGAGGCATTCATTCCTCGAAGCAATCCAAATACCATTCCGGCAGCATAACATTACTGAAGTCATAAGATGATAAAATGAAGAGAAGAGGCCTCCTTTTATAGACTCAGCAAAGAATCTTCTAGAAAGAAGGCACCCAAATTTCAAATTTGAAATTACTTTATTTCCCTCCAAAGAATGGTGTCCCAGTTCTCAAGGCAAAATTTGACTTTTATTAATTTAAAAAAATCATCTTTTCTCTCAAGTTGGCGTCCCATTTCCAAGCTTAATTTTGGCCTTTAGAAAAATATTAAAATAACCTCCTGATGAGGCATGCACCCTTGAGTCCCCCTTTTAAAACAACTTTAAGTGATAAAGCTAGGCCAAGGGGTCAACATTAAAACATAATATTAAAATATAATGTTATTTAAATCAACTCAACTTATCTCTCCAGAAAATGCACCGAAGGCCAAAAATCAAAATATCAACTGAACTGCCTGAAGAGGAAAGCCTGCTGAACTGAAGCCAACTGGACTGCTGCCAAAAATAGAATTTACTAAAAATAGTAAATTCGGAAAGTTGCTCGGATCAAAGTGCATGCGATACCATTGCGAAGCTTTCTGAAAACCCAGAAAGAATCTGCAATCCAAAATCCCAAACTCCAAAATGTAGTCGTCATAACTTACTAAAAATAGTAAGTCCGGAAAGGTTGCCCGATGCAGTTGCATGTCATACCTTTGCGAAGCTCTCTGAAAACCCAGAAGGAATCCAGAATCCAAACAGCCAAACTCCAACATGCAAACCCCTGAATCTTGAAAAGAACCCACCAAGCAGTTGGAAACCCTAATTCTGCCTCTGACTAGCTGACAACACACCGGGGATAGGCCATCAATCACTGAAAAGTGTAGTGCTAAAAATGGGGACATTACAGTCCGCGGTTCCCAAAATTGCTTGTCCTCAAGCAATACCACCACAACTCCAGAAAAATTAAAACTAATCCATACTAAAAGAAGTATGATCCCAGGGTCCCATGTCCGTCTCTGGAAGGACCCACCATGCCGATGCTGCACCACTCTGATCACATTAGAGAAAACATCATGCCAATGCTGCACTAACCCCCCTTGTAACCCCAAAATTTTAGCATCCATGATACTCAAAGTGAGAAATCTTAAAGGACTGAGATCAATATCATGTAATGTCTTGTTGTACCCAAAATTAATTTTTTGGCATTCTGTATAAATTGAGCTAAATCTTGTTAAAATGCCATGTTAAGTCAGTTTTAGGTCAAACCAATCATAGAATCTTGGTGGGTTTCTGTCAAAGAACACACGTGCAAAATTCTGAAAATTTGAAAATTAGGGTTTTTTGCCCCTATTTTCAGGGAAACCCCCGAAAATAGGACCTTCCAGAAATGATTGAAAATGATTTTGATAGGATTAAAAGGCTTCACGCATCACATTGGTCAAGTCAGAATCATCAAAAGACATGTTTTACTCGTGGGTCTATTTCTATTTTTCAGGAACAAAGTTAGAACCTCGCAGCCATTAATGGTATTGGCCAGTACCAGGTGTTGAAAGCTAAGCTTCAAAAGCTTCAACAACGCAACCATGGCGGAAAAGGTCAAAAATGATGCTGTTTGATGAAGGAGATTCCTGAAAGTGAAAAAGGTCAAAATTTGACTAACTCTGGAAACGTTACGAAGGAGAGAACTCAAAATGCTGAAAAGAGCCTTTTTCAAGCAGGGGCGCCCATGATCTTTGAGGGTCAAATGCAGTCAGTAAGATCATCCAAAGCAGTCATTCTCGACGTTTGACTGTCAATTCAACAAAGAAACAACATCCAGACTAATCCTCGATGAATAGATCACTTCATAAATCACGACGGAGCAAAAAGAGGCGCTGAGGAAATACGAAACGGCGCTAATCTACGGTTCTAAGAAAAGAGCCTTTCAAAAGAAAGGCGCCTTTCTTTGACCTCCGTAGTCGACAATGACAAAAGCTCCCTGTGATAACCCTCTCACCAAGTAGATCTCGAAACACAACCGAAGCACCAACACCTAACAAGGCAGTCAACGGATAATCTGGATCAAAGTAGGCAACTTTTCAGATGGAAATAATCAAGCCAAAAGACAAAAGCGCCCTTTTCAAGGAGGGGCGCCCTTGAATAAAGGGACCCTAAAATAAGATCCAGGTTTTCTGAAGTCAGTCATTCGTGGCAGAACAGAGCTGGGTACTTGATGAAGCATCAAGCGAAATCATCTGACTCTCTCGATTGAACAGAAACCAAGTCAAAGCACGAGAGGTCATTTCAAAAGGCTGAAGAACGAAGTTTGAAAATTCACTAAGGCATTAGCAAAAGCGCCTTTCCTTGGAAAAGGCGCCCATTCTTTTGAAGCCCTAAACTCAGCTTTTCATCATCATATCTCCCAGGCACTTCTTTCCAGTTTGGATCCAGCTCCGCAGTGAATGTGTTCACAACATCTCAGGATCAACAGATAATGCTAGATTCAAGATCAAACAGAGGGCTTTCAGGAGAGAAAATATTTAAAAGTTTGCAAGAAACCAAAAGGGACGCCTAAAGAAGTCAAGGGTCAATTTGTTGACTAAGTCAAGAGCTTTTTGAGTTAAAGTTGGCTAAAACACTCCACGATTGGTGCAAATCACCTTTTCAACTTTAGATCAAGCCAAAATCACCTTTTGAGCTTGAGTTAGGTCCCCAAACTTGTGGATCTGAAGCTTAAACATATATATTCAAGGTGAAGGCGTCCCATTTCATTATTTCATTGCAGGTTAAGAGATCAAGATCAGCCACAAGCTCTCAAGGACGCCATTGATAGATCTGAACAAGGTTTTTATCTGTTCTTCAATTTTTCTTATAGATCTGAAGCAGAAGAGGATTGTTATTTTGAGGATTGGATCCAGAGATAGATTTTTTCAGGGAATCAGATAAAACTTCCAATCCACCTTCTGTCTATTTCCTCTCTTCTGGTCTTAGGTTTTCTTGCATTTGACAGAAAAAGCAACAGGCTATATCAGATCAGATCAACTGGGTTGATTCAGCATTAGTTTTCAGAAAACCCATCTCGACAAATTTTCCAAAATCAGCAAACTTGTTGCCCCTATTTTTGGGGGTTTTTCCGAAAAAGTTTTAGAATCCAATTTCGAGGAACCTGGTTTGTCCAAAGATTGAATACCTAACAAAACCCCATGCCGTTCGAAAATACTTCTCGGCGAGGCGCTATTTTCAAGGGTTTCCAAAAATCATCTGAACAAGGTCAAGATTACAGTCAATCTTTAAGTTTTTCAAGATGCAGTACTCCCAGGTACAATACGAGACCAAGACGGTCTTACTCCATGATTACTTGAAAATACTTGACACAAATTTACACCAAGTAAATCCAATGGTTGATTTGGAGCAGCTAGAAGGCATGAATCAAATCACATTGCAAAATATTGAAGAATCCGGGTTGCTGCAGGCCGCATCAATTCCCATCACACTACAGAGCGTAGAGCTTGTAATCGCTTGTATCAAGCATTACAATCCTACCACCAGAGAAATCAGAGCAGCAGATGGAAGAATTGTTTGCAGTCTAAAGCCTCAGGATATCGAACGGTGTTTTGATATTCCATCATGTCCTAACAGCAAAGTCATATCAGTAACGGAATGTGAGAGGGCATTTGAGACAGCTAAGGACAAATGTAAAAAGGTTATGGCTGAAAAATGGCTAAAAGTGACAAAGGCAAGCTTGCCTAAGCCGTTGGGACGAGGAGAATGTAAAGATGAGTAAGCAGTGTTAATCACTCTACTCAATAGAAACACTAGAGAAGAAGATGGTCGTCAATTCCAGCCATGGATGTACTATATCATTGCTAAAATCATTGGCAAGAGGGAATATTATGACTGGGCCACTTTGATTAGTGACACACTCCACTGACAAATCACTAGGTATCTGGAAGCTCATAGGTTCCACATGTGCTCTTACCTGGTATACTTGATAGCCTTCCAAGGTGAATTCAGGTTATTGAACAATGTGGGAACCTTAGGTGTGTAGAAGGTTCACGAACATTTCGCACGTCTTGAGTTTACTCAAGCGGAGCGACACTTCAAGAGAACGAGTGATAACTTCATTATGCACACAGTACGTGAGCTTAACCATGAGATGCACGTGCGTATTTCACAGACAGCCAGAGAGGCAATGGCGGATTGGGCGGATTGGTTCATTCAATTCCCTACGTTCTCCTACATACACGTGTATGGCTACATTGGCCACCCCGCCATGCTACCAAGATACCCTTCAGATAGGGTAGTCTTCATGGAATTCCTGAGACAGTTGTCCGAGGTTCATGCCTACTTGCGCTTGAAGAGGAAGACAACTGTTAACTTTCTCGTTGAAATGGGACTATATAGATGTGGATTCTGTGCATGCTAAGATGATGAGTCGAAATAGCGAGGGTTTAACCTCATATCTCATTGATAGAAGATCCCATGATCCCGTAGGACTCTATGCAAGACACCCCGAGCAACACTCTCGTCACATAAGTCTTCATGGAAGATTATTGGGTTAATTGTAAAGACGAGTATGAAGTGCTAAGAAGGAACTACAGCAGATTCAGACTCCCACAAATTGCTGATTTCATGTCAGCAGACATTGAGGGCCTGTCAGATGATGAAGGGGAAGTCATTCTCCCCTCATTCTTTGCAGATTCAGTTGACTCCCAACCGGTCCCGAGAGTGGATTGGTATGCCAAAGAAGACACATCTATAGAAGAAAGAACGAGTAGAGTGGTTAGAAATAGCCAACTCTATCTCGACAGCAAGAAATCAAGGAAGGTGATACCTCACATAGCAGAGCCGCCACAGGTTCAGTCTACACCACCTTCCACTTCAAAAAGGAAGCCTAGGCAGAAGCAATGGTGCAATCCTCCCCGAGGGATGAGGATGTCAAAGCCTAGAACACAGAGGACACCAGTGGAGAAAGCCACACACAGTCCTGAAATAATCACGGGTATTGCTGCCCCAGAACAAAGAGTAGAGACTCACACCGATCTGCCAGGTTATCACGAGGAACCAAATAGCAGAGTTGTTGAAGAACTACACGAGCTAAGGGCGTATAACAATAGTAGAAGATAAAACGGTGCCCTGCTATGGAAGCAGAGCCGCCCAATATCACCAAGACTAATAACGGGTCACAAGTCCTCATCGACTTGGATCTACGCACCGAGAGACATTGTCTGCAAGACAGCCTCACACTCTAGAATGCTAAGGCCTTCACGCCCTCCCAGCTAAGTTCACGAGATTCTATTTGGCTTGAAGGCCTTTAGGAAGAAAGAGGGAAAAACCCTCGTATGAACTTGACTTTACCGAATTCGACCACGTCCCAAATGACACGTCGGCGAAGAAGTTAAAGAAACAAGTTGACATAGAAAGGAATGCAGAGTGTGAGATCATCATAGAGACTGCCGCTCCACCAGTAGAGAAAAGCATACACGAGGTCCAAGTAGAAGACTACACTTTGTCTCAACTTAACCTCGGGAAGACTACACGACAGGTGGTGGCAGACCTTCTTGGAATAGCCTCGGTGAGCGCACAAGAAAGAATGGCTAAGGATGGTAAAGGAAAAGCAGCCTTAAAGGCTGAAAATCAGAAACCCAGTCTATAACCACCTTTGATGGCATACAATTAAACGGCCTCACCTACCAAATAGACTATTAGATCTCCCTCACGAAAATCATCGGTACTGATAATGGCAAATTATATAATCGCTATTATTCTCATAGATGTATAATCATAAAACCCATACCAGCTTACGGATAGAGCATACCTACAGAGATCCAAAGAATAACAAAGGATTGCGGGAAAGAGGTTTGAAGATCTAAAGCACAACTGGCAGACTTGCAATCATACTAACTGCAGCACTGAGGAAACAAGCAACATCTTTTGCTTGAAAGGAACACTACGTGACAAGGTGAAAGTTTGGCCACGCCTATCTTAGGTTGATTGATTACGCATAAGTGGTTGCCACTTTATTATCAACTTCGCAAGAATGTTGGTGATATCTTTCCCTTGCATGGAACAATGGAGGGAGGAGAATATCACGAGATGGTTATCAGCATTGCAACCCAAGTCTGTGACGTCATCCGCAGTACCTTTCTTGATGATCCAGATGGTTGCAAGCTGGCTAAGGTAGCAGCTTTATCAACCAAGTTTGAAGAGGCAGCATCTTAGTGTATTGACTTTGGAAATCAACTCACAACGGGTGAGATCATGCTACGACGCCACGTCATCATCCTACAGAGCATTAACTCCCCAGAGGCCGATGAAGTCAACCAATGGATAGAGACACTGCTGATTAATGGCGAATTATAAATGCACCCAAAAAGGACGCCATACACCCTCCAAGTGGCATTTATGAGACTTGAGTTTGACTTGATGCTTCTTTCCAAGTCAACTCAAGATGGTATTAAATGTAGTTAGAGTTAACTTGATGCTTCTTTCCAAGTTTAACTTCACTTTCCTTAAATCATGCATTGTCAGATCCCACTGATTAAGGATGTCTATTTGACTTCCATGATTTGTGGATCTTAGATCTCCACTAAATGTGGATGTCTATTTTGGAGGGATACTTTCATTAAAGTTTACCTTTAGTTTACTTTCAGTCAACTGAAGTATTTTCCAGTTGACTCTTTGTTGACTTTCAGTTAACTGAAGTAGTTTTCCAGTTAACTGCTTGTTCCCCCTTTTTAGGAATAAATCTTGCTAATTGATTGGCAAGAACTCATTATTAACTCAAGGAGATTTTGGGGTTGCCCACTCCTTTGAGTTCTATAAATAAGAGCCTTGGGCTCATTATTTGTTTAACTTTTACTTGCTATGCAAAATTGCTGCGCCATTGTTGCCAACAGCTTTGAAAGCGGATACTTGTTCACTCTTGGATGAGAGTTCGTTGGTCGATTGTAATTGTGCATGATTTCGTGCCTTTGCTTTCCCAACCTTTGTAATTCGTTGATGAAGCTTTGAAGGAGAATATCAGAAGGCGCTTGCAGTTTGGTCAATCTTTTTGAGTTGTGTCCACGTCTTGTGTTTAAATAGCTCGTTGTTTCATTTCCCTCCTTGGATAGGAGTCCCTCCTCCTTGGACATTTGTTATTGACAAGTTGTCGTTTGTTGTTGTTTAATGTATTGACTTTCAAGCTATACTTCGGATAGGAGTCCCTCCTCCTTAGCAAGCTCGCTGGCCAAGGCATCGTAAATCTGTTGTTTCTCGTAAACTATTTCCTAGCCCATACCTCGGATAGGAGTCCCTCCTCCTTGGCAGGTCTCAGATCTAGTTTACCGTATAGAGCGTTTGCTTGTACCAACCTTATCCCGGTGTATACTCGAGAGTTCAGAGCCTCGGTCATATTCTCGGGAGACGGCGAATTCAGGTGATCCAACCAAACCATTCCCGCTCCTTTACCCTCATGCCTCGCAGCTGGGGATTATCTTAGCTGAGATCTGCAACCAGAGAAAAGCCTAGCCACGCCACTGTGCCCAGCACCCTCAGGTCCCCGTCATCAAGCATAAAAAAGATAGGAACTTTAGATAACATTTCCCTTCCCTACGCATTGCTCCCAGCAGAGAGGGACTTCTCCTCTTTAAATAACGAAGAAGTGTTGCAAAACATTTGAAATAGCTGAACGTTTACAATCAGCACTCCAGAGGTGCTAATTTAAAAGCCAACACGTCTCATGTCCAAAATGCTCTGAGTCAAAAATATCAACCATACCACTGTCTATCACAATCCTAGGCAATAGGAAAGATAGTCTACTCAACTCAAAATCAAAGCCCTCAGCATATCTCCATATGGTATCGAACAGAGCCATGATTGCAAAAGTGGCATCTCCAAATCTTCTTGCAAAGAGGAAAGCAATCCTTTGCAAGAGCTCAACAAACTCATACTCATAACTCGTCATGGAGCTACTATGCCTCATCTGAACTATACTGATACCACCATGAAGACTATAGAAAACTCTTATAGTTCCAATCTCATGAGTCTCAAAATGATGAATCAAAACAAGTGGTAGTTTGCTGTCCTGAACCAACAATGAGAGTAAACTATCAAAGTTAACGTCACAAACCTCCATAAGATGAACTTCGGGAGTAGGAAAGGTGTGAAGAAGCAAATAATTGCTGTTGTTCAAGGCTGGAATTAGCGTGGTACAATCTGAATCTAGGGCTCCACACAAGGAAAAACAATAGCACCAATGAAATTCCCAAGTGTGAGCATGTAAGATGGGCATTGAGTTGCAAGATAACACCTCCAAAGTGGCCGAAAAATACACTAGAGCAACCTCCAATTGAAAACTACCACCTCTTTGACAAGAAGTGATGTACCCACTGTCTTGAATGAAAGTAACTCCACATGTAAGGTGGCTGGTCTGCCTCCAACCAGCAAGCTTGTGTCTCAAAATTTGCCCTTGTCTTAGCCGAGAGTAACTCCCAAGAGCAACCAATCGTTCATTTCTCCAACCCATACTTAAAATTTCTCTCCAATCCATTTGTTGATGAACAAACAGACCCATTAAGTGGCTGGAAAAGAAGGAAACAATACCAAAAAATTTGACAATTTGATCCTCATCTCTCCAAAAGTCCTTCTTTCCATATGTAAGAAGCTTCATTAAGCCAAGTTGAGGATCCCAAGTATGGATACCCAACTGAAAATGATTTCCAACACACTGAAAAGAAAACTCAATACATCCCCAAGTGCTAGTCAAAACCAAGTGCATACTCAAGAAATTGATAGCTTCCCCCATGAACCCCTGAAACCAATCCATGAAAGCATTCACATCTGTGGAACATGAAACAAACGTTGTCTTCAATCCCAACTCCAAAAACGGACTAGTATGAGCCCAAACATCACTCCTTCCAAGGGATGGATTATCAAGAGTGTAACCACTAAGTTTTGGTCCACTTTTCTCCCATTCCTCCTGAGTGGTAGGTCTGAAATCTTCACTCCTTGCTGCTGTAATGAAGTTACCAGCAGCTACCAAGACTTGTCTCATCAACATCTTGATGTCATAGATGTTGAAATTACCTCGCTTCGACACCTCCCATGTGGAATCTTCACCCTCGAGCCCACTTATGCATTCGTTACTAATCAACAGACGTGGCACTTCCTCATGGAGTGATATCAAAGCATCCAAGCACTGGAAACCATGCTCAGTCTCATTCTCCGTTTCATCCTCCATTTTATAGAGAGGATTGTCATAATCTTCCTCATCACCCTCTTCATAGAGAGGATTGTCAAAACTTGAAAGTCATTCCTTTCATCTAGCTGCTCCAAATCAACACATGCAACTTCCGACTTTCTTGAGATGCTTTCAAGATCAAACTCCTCTTGAAGACAATCAAACTCTCCAATCACTTGCTTGATTTCTTCAGCTCTTTCTGCACCCTCTTGCTCCTTGAAAAGTTTGAAGATGGCAAACTGGTCTTCAACCTCCGTTAGAGCCAATTGAGTTTTTTCCAACATGTCATTTGTTATTTCGAGCTCCAAAGTGAGCTCATCAATCATACTCTCCTTTTCTTGTAAAGCAATAATGGTCTTCTTTGCAACTTCAATGGCATGATCTCGTTCTTCAATCGAGTGCACGTACTCAGACTTTAAGGTCTCCAAAGAATCTCTGATAAGTTGCAAATTGGGAAGAGCAACTTCATCTGTCACTTCTCTTCAAGCTGAGCCTTCCAGTAAAGCTCTTCAACCAAGCTATTTGTGTGATCAAATAGGGATAGAGCTTGTACTTCCTTGTCAACGGACACTTTGAATTGTCTTTTCCACTCATAAGAATGCGAAGATGGTGAACTGCTGATAGGCTGCAACTGAAAATCAGAACCTTGTCCCTTGTCTTTGCTACCCTCAATGCTGCTCCAACATCCTTGTACTTTACCACCAACATGCGGATAATGCTCAATGCCATGGAGATAATCATTCTCCATGATTTCTTTGACTCTATTTTTGCAATCAGCTTCTTGAATGGAAAAATGAGACTTGTATTTGTAAACCTTTTTAAATCTTTCCTCTTCAAGAGCCATATGGTCTTCAAGCTCTTCTTCTTCATCACCGTCTCCTTGGTCAAACATTATAGCAGCATCCAACTTGATCAATAGATCATAATCGTCCGCTGTTCAGAAAGTTTCTATAGCAACATACTCTTCTTTAGTGGCTGCAAACACTTCAAAGAGATCATTATGGAGCTTCGTTGAATACTCTTCTTCTTCAAAGATAACTTCCCCTTCAATGGCCACCTCATAGTTAGCAATGCAATCTGATTTTTGATCTTCATCTGGATCAAAAGGAAATTCATCCCACAAAGGTTCTTTATCATACCTTGGTGCCAACAAACCCGGATCCCAAATGGTAAAAGGCTGATTGCTTTGATCAAAAGAAAAGTACTCTTCATGCTTCTCTTGGAGTGTTGAGTCTTTGAATAGGTCACCATGTAACTCACTTGTACTGATTTCTTCATATGTCCTTCTCTCCAAGGGCTTAGTTTGATGATCAAACCCACGTTCACCCATGTCACCAACGTCATAGTGAAGCAGAGAATCTTCAATGTTAGCTGTTTCGAAAACTTTATCCCTTTTTCCTTCAATGTAACCACCATCTATAGGTATATTTCTGATCTCATCTTTAGTAATCATATGCATACCAAAAAGGTCTCCTTGATCACTTGTCATAATTTCTTCTTGTGAAAACTCTTGAGGAGTTTGGACAGCAACAAGAGGAAAACTATCCATCACCAAATCTTCAACACGAGGTGGTACAATCATGTTGGAATCATTACCAACATTATCACTTCGGCAATGGTCATAGGCTGATTCAAAGGCACCATTAGTATTTCCTTCTACTTGCTCTTCTTTAGCAAACTCATCCCAAACAACAGTACTATTGAAATCTTCTGTGAAGCCCTTAGCTTCAAGACCTTCATAGGTTGAATCCTTATTAGGACTCAAGACTGTTGTTATGTTCTTTCACCGAACTGATCTTCATCACTTCCTATTACATGCAAGTCAAGGGAAGTATTATGGGGCTCTACCCTTAACTCCTCATTTGTCAAGGTATTTACATCAAGCTCACGATCATTCTGATATGACATGTGCACCTTTCCATCCTGACTTTCAGACTTAGCAAAAATCTTTCTAATTCCCCATCTTATGTCAGGATCCCTCATTAGTCTGGTCAGTTCCTGCATCAACTCAAGTAAAGACTTCTCTGTAGTCATCTCTGTTCTCTTGTGCTCATAGAATGAATAGTGTTGATTTTCTTATGACCACACAGGATGGCAGGAAGAACTCGCTCTGTTTTTTTCACAAGATGGCAGGATCTTGGTTTTGATACCACTGTAAAATTCCAGACCAATTTTTTCAATTTATTTCAACGAACACACCAATGCAAGAAGCACCCATTAGGGTTAGTCCAAACCAAAACCAGCAATTGGCAAGTAACTCTTTGCCAAGAATGCGCACAGAATCTCAAGATGAGAATGATGCTGTCATATGGCAAGAGGGTCGTCAGTACAATTGGAAAGAAATTACAATGCTGAAAGTAAACTCGACGCCAAGAATGTGCTTTCCAACCCAAGGTGGGAATGGAGCTACCATATGGCGGAGATCTAAGGAATTACAATGCTAGTTCAAAATGTAAATAGGCGGCAAGCCAGCCTCTTCTACTTATTCAGCGGGTATTACAATGAAGCAAAGGAAGAAGAAGTAAGATTGCTGACAGTACTACTGTTCAACTTACAATGAATTAGAGAGTGCCTGCCAATAGCATAGAATAAGAAGTCTAACAATGCTGCAATATAGTATAATGTCTCCTCAATGATCACAATGACTTTCAACCCAAACCCAACTCAAATGACAAACTTTATGCAAGCTGATATGACAGAAATATGACTGAAAATGCAAAAACAGCAACACTGTAACTCACTAAAATGCTCATAACTCTCTTTAGACTAGTCCAAATGACATGAAATCTGATGCAAATGAACACTAGGAGAATGGCGACCATATTCTAATCAGAACATGACTCTAAAACCCTGTAATTATTTTTTCTAAACATTTGCCAGGCAGAATAAAATGGTACGGCCTCTAGAAAAGTTCTACCAACAAGATAAAATCAGATTCTTCATTAGAAATCACCAAGCTTTGCACAAATGGGCGCCTAGGGCATAGAAATGGTTTTAGCCAATACCCAGAATGAATATATTTTTATTTTTTGACTTATGAGCAAAAACAACATTCAGCAACTTGAAGTCAGCAACACCAAAACTTCACTAAAATGCAAGAAACAGACTACAAATGCATAATAACTTCTACAATGCAATTTCTCACTACAAAAACTCACTCAACTACAAACTAACTCTCCACTAGTTGCTATCTTTCAAGCAAGAAGTCGAGCCAAGGCTAGGAGGCATTCATTCCTCGAAGCAATCCAAATACCATTCCGGCAGCATAACATTACTGAAGCCATAAGATAATAAAATGAAGAGAAGAGGCCTCCTTTTATAGACTCAGCAAAAGCATCTCTAGAAGCTTCTAGAAAGGGCGCCCAAATTTCAAATTTGAAATTACTTTATTTCCCTCCAAAGAATGGCATCCCAGTTCTCAAGGCAAAATTTGACTTTTATTAATTTAAAAAAATTCATCTTTTCTCTCAAGTTGGCGTCCCATTTCCAAGCTTAATTTTGGCCTTTAGAAAAATATTAAAATAACCTCCTGATGAGGCATGCACCCTTGAGTCCCCCTTTTAAAACAACTTTAAGTGATAAAGCTAGGCCAAGGGGTCAACATTAAAACATAAAATTAAAATATAATATTATTTAAATCAACTCAACTTATCTCTCCAAAAAATGCACCCAAGGCCAAAAGTCAAAATATCAACTGAACTGCCTGAAGAGGAAAGCTTGCTGAACTGAAGCCAACTGCACTGCTGCCAAAAATAGAATTTACTAAAAATAGTAAATTTGGAAAGTTGCTCGGATCAAAGTGCATGCGATACCATTGCGAAGCTTTCTGAAAACCCAGAAAGAATCTTCAATCCAAAATCCCAAACTCCAAAATGTAGTCATCATAACTTACTAAAAATAGTAAGTCCGGAAAGGTTGCCCGACGCAGTTGCATATCATACCTCTGCGAAGCTCTCTAAAAACCCAGAAGGAATCCAGAATCCAAACAACCAAACTCCAACATGCAAACCCCTGAATCTTCAAAAGAACCCACCAAGTAGCTGGAAACCCTAATTCTGCCTCTGACTAGCCGACAGCACATCGGGGATAGGCCATCAATCACTGAAAAGTGCCATCAATCACTGAAAAGTGCAGTGCTAAAAATGGGGACATTATAGTTTTTGACAAATTTAATCATATTGCAGTATTGTAGTTGCATTGCGCAACCTTAAGTGCATGTCTGTGTGAAAGATGGTTGTAGAGTCTTTTTTACAAGAAGGCAGAAGTAGAGAGGGTCATGAAGACCATTTTTGATGATTCATTTGATGGCATGTGGAAGAGATCCTCAAGGTAGTTTTTTTTTTAGATAAATTTATTAATACTAAAATTTTTAAAATAATTTTTGTCTTAGTTTATTTTTCTAATTCCATTTTTCTATTCTCTCTTGTTTTAGATTTTAAAATTGTTGGTTAGCATTTTACAGTTGGTGCATAGGGATAAAAACTTGAAGTTGATATATATCGAACTTGTTTTTTGGTGTATGATGTGTATTGAACTTTAATTTTGATGTATAAATGAAGTAAGTAATATGTTCTCTGAATTCAGTATATGCATGCTCTTGAAGATTTTTTATTACAAAATTATATGTTTTTTAGTTCAAAAACATTTGCTGAGTTTTTTCCCTAGTTTTTCCAAGCCCTAGTTTTTGAATTATGGTTGAAGACACTATAATGTCCAGTTCTTATATTCTTTTGTAGTAATTTTTGCTTTGACAACTTGGAGGATATCAAAATAATTTTAGTTCTATTATGTATTCACCTTTAAATATTTGAAATAGTACTTAAATTTTAAATGAAAAGTGTCAAATCATTTGTCATAGGATTATTTAGAAGGGGAACTAATGTTTCATTTCTTGCAATAAATACTAAAAGATTGTCTATGGTTTTCTTTCATATGTATTATATACTTTTTATACTGATTGATGGAATTGTCGGTGACAGAGATACAATTTGACTAAATCAGATTTAGATGATTTCTTTGGAGGACCAGCATTCCTAGCATGGTCACGGATGGGAAATTTACATGGGTATGATCTTCAAAGTGTCAAATTTATAGAAATCAACTAAGCTCTGACTGCTTTCTAATGAATGCTGATATCCTTATTTGAAATCTTTTTTTTCCTTAAAACTGTTGTCTTGTTACAAAGAACTTTAAAAATATTCACATTGTTATGGCACAATAAGCATGCAAACTACTTAATCTTACAATATCTTTCCGATAAACCCTTGCAATCCTAAAACAAATATCAGCTTCATTTTCTTTCTCTCAGACTGACAGATATAGAATTTGAGCATTGCATATTTGAATTTAATTATTCATATTGCATCTTGGGACTAGTTCTCAAGTTTTTCTGGATGTGTTTGATTATGACAGATGGGGTGGTCCTTTGCCTCAGAGCTGGTTGGATCAGCAGTTACAGTTACAGAAACAAATACTTAGTCGAATGCGTGAACTTGGAATGACTCCTGGTACCAATTCTATGTTTTAAGACCTATATCTTAGTTGCATTTAGCTCTAGTTTGTTTTCTAATATAGTTTTCTGATAATCTTTATGATTCTATATGTTATATTTCTATATGTTATATTGATTGAGTTGGAATTCATAACTTTTTCCTGATAAAAAGAATGGAAATTCTATTAAAACCTAGAGTAATGATACAAAAATTTAGAATATGTGTGTTTCTGCTATTTCTGGACTATCTAAGATGGTAGAGAGTAAGGACCAAGATCCATGGCTAATTCTGCAAACTTCTACATTTTGCTTTCAATTATAGACTATAGTTGATCTACCAAAACTAAATATGAGCAATTTTTTTTGTCGTCTATCTATAATGTCCCCATTTTAGGCTTCTCTTGCTCTGCAGTTGGAGATGGTTTTTTGGGTTTGTGTCTGTTTGATCAGAAGGGTAATTTGATGCTACCAGTGAGCTTAGATGGTCTAGAGGAGTTATTTGATGCTTTCAAATGTTATTTTTGGTTTCTAGTTGTTAATTTTATGATCAGATGTAGAACACAAAAATTTAATTCAGAAACAAACAGTAACAAAGCAGATACCTTGGGAAAACCCTCTCTTGAGGGAGAAAAACCTAGCAACAATATATCACTTATATATTGAGTATCAACAAAATGTCTCATTTACAAAGAGGCCGATATGAAGGCCAATTAGAAGCACCACAATTTGATGCTAACACAGTAACAAGATAATGTAATTCACTGATGATAAACTCAACCTGCCACAAAATATCAATCTGCACTTGAAGACTAACTCACACTTATGTATATCGAACTTGTGATGAACAATGAATGAATATGAAACAATGAAAGACCATCGAACATATATACAAGATGATGGGAGAGGACGTGCCTCTTCAAAACTATAAGTCGGCCTTCACCAAGGATCATGTCTCCATAAAGCATGAAGTCGGCCTCAAGGAAATCGCACCTCTTCATAATTCATGTCTTCAAGATATCGGCCACCTTTAGCAATAATTAAATATTAAATAAATGAGGCGCCTCCTCATAATCATTATCAATATAAATGAAATAGCCAAGGGATATTATTTAATTTATCATTAATGCGAAGGAGGTCAGCTGGAAGAAGATTCCAACGCTGCTCAATAACATCAACACTAGTGTGCTCTCCAAGAATCTTGGAGAGAGTGTCTATTTATAGAAAGTTGCCCGATGAGCTCCGTTTATCATTATTCTTCATCAAGATAACTCCAATGTAGTTAGTTTTCAATTCCGATGCATTCCGGTAGTTTCCGAAAAATGATTATATTAATGGCTATATTTTAATTAATTTACTAAGGTTACCAAATATTGATTAAAATATTTAAAAGGACCCTTAGTGTTATAGCTTGTCAGAACCAAAATGAAATGTTTTAAATCATGGATGTATTAAACAGGGACCTCGTGTGTCAAATTATCATTATTTTTATAAAAGGTCATTTTCAGAGAAAAAAGGGAGTTTAAATTAAAAAGTGAATTTCTAAATAGAAGTTTTTGGAGAGTTTGGCGGGAAAAGTATAAAAGGAGGTTATGAGAACTCATTTGGTCATGTTGAGTTTATTCTATTTCTCTTATTGAAACCCTTGTCGGTCAAGAGATTGAACCTGGTTCATCTCAACCTCTGGAGGATGGAAACCCTTTAGGGAAGATCAGTTTCGGTGGTGAAACGATTCCACCCTAGTTGGTTCATGGGGAAAATCACTTAGATTTTCCAGTTGAGCAATTAAGGAAAATTTGTGGATCTCTTGAGGAGACAAATTTGGAGATAAATGATTAACATACTTGGCATATTGAAGGAAAAGTTTATCATTTAGTTGTGGGTTGTTCCTAAGTTAGTTTTGGATGCCATGTATTGAAGATTATAAGCTGGCCGTGACATTCATTATACTCAGTTATGTGTTGCACATTGGGATTTGAACTGGGCACAATTATTTGCTATCATATCTGGTTTGGTGTAGGCTTTATGAAGGAGTTATTGTGGTGTTGAAATTTGATAGTTTGTTTTCTTGTTCGCAAGGAAATACAACTATATTATGTGAGTCAGTTTTATCTATGGATTCAGACAGTGACATATAATTAGTATCAGCGGATAGAAAGTGGTTGGCCAGAATTATCTATGAACAGGGTACCAAACTTGGTAGTCAACCTTAATCTAAGTGTGATACTTTGGTCACGTTGAGAAGACTGGAAGAATGCTCAAGTCTTGTTGAGCAGTCACCTTCTTCATTGTTACAGATTGCTATGACTTCAGTAGTGACTTCGTTGGGTGAGCTTAAGTATTTGAGACACAGAGACAATGAGATTAGGCTCATTGTTGCCCTTTGTATTACTCAGCTTATAAGGATCATAGCTCCTCGGGTTCCTTATAATATTGGTAAAATGAGAGAAGTATTGCAGCTGATTGTTGATAGTTTTGATGGGATAGGTGATGTTGACATTTCTACTTCTGGAAAGCAGATCAAAATCCTTGAGTTGATGGCACAAGTTAGATCGTGCATTGCCATGATTGACTATGATTGTCACGATCTTGTTTTATAGATGTTCCATCTTTTCTTGGACTCAATCAGCAAGAGACATGATAAGACTATCCAGGACAGCATGAGGACTATCTTGATTTCAATTATTAGTGAAGGTGATGATATTTATCAGCCTCTTTTATCCCTTCTGCTAGCTGTTCGAAAACAAGAAAAGGTATTGTCTCCAGCTACATATGATTTGTTGCATAGTGTCTTTGAACAATGTGAAGACAAGTTGAGACTCTATGAAATATTTCCCCTTAATTTTTTCCCAAAATTCATTACACAAACCAGCAACAAGTCACTGATTAGCGTTAGCTCCAAAAACAAATCAGCATGCAAGTAACTCTAACCAAGAATGTTCACCAAGATCCCAATGTGGGCGAGGTGATAGCATATGGTCAGAGGATCATTAGGAGTAAACTAAACTGAAATTACAATTCATCTGCTGATGCAGGCATCCACAAGCAGTGGGGATACTCCACTTATTCAGTGGTGAGATTATTACATTATTAAAGGCGGCAAGCCAACCATTTAAATCCTCACTTCCACTTATTAACGTGGGGGCAATACAGTCCACACAACCACTTATTTAGTGGGGGAAAACTTACAATTAAGAAAGATGATTATTTAAACTCAACCACTCAATCGTGGGAGTATGAAATTTAAACTAATTGCAACAAATAAAATAAATAGCTGTTAGTACTACTAATCAGCTTTACAATGAATTAAACAGTTGCAAATAAGAAAGATATGCTTTCAAATCAATCAATAGTTAGAGTAACGCTTCCTCTAACTCTTACAATACAATAATGATATAGAAATGTAGCTCAAACCAACATTATATCAAAAACTAACAAGTCTGATCAGAAACAAAGAATACAAAAAATCAGACCAGCAAACTGTACATCAATGAAATGCACATAACTTTATCAATTTACCTCCAAATTGAGTGAAATCAATTGCAATGAACTTTTGGAGGATAGGCGCCCATGTCATGATGATGAAATAGCTTCAAAAAGCAACCATTAATTTACTTGCACAATTCCCAGTGCTCCCAACATGGTACGGCCCTTAGCAAGGGCGATTTTGCAATAATAAAAATAAATACTTTGAAATAAATTCTAATCTTCTATGGGAAGGGGCGCCCATGTGCTAGGAATCCATATCTTCAATACCCAGAAGCATATTAAAATCGTACAAAAAGCTGTTAATGAAAATCACCTTCAGCCATGAATGAACCAGCAAGCTCAAAAACTGAAAAATACTTCAATTTCTCCAACAATGAAGCTCAATGTGCACTTCTGAATGAAGCACACTCTCAATCCACCATCTAGGGAACCATAGTTTCAGGCTCGAAGAATGGAGACAAATTTGCTAAGCTAACCCTTAGCCGGATTTTGGATTTCAAACAAGCAGCATAACGTTATATTTTTCCAAAGATAATCAGCTCTTCAAACAGCAGCAATATATAAGTTTCAATTGGCAAATGAAGCAACAAGAGACTCTTCAAATTCCAAGAAGTTGAATCACTTCAACTTCCAAAAGGAACGCCACTTTAAGCATTTCACTTTTTGAAATAATAAAATATTAATCAACCTCTTTTAAGCGTCCAACTTCACTTTGCAACAATAAAGCATTTAATAATTCATTAAATGCACCATTGACCCCTTAATGACCCCCTTTTAAAAACAACATGAAGTGATCATTCCTAGGCATGGGGGTACAACTGAGAAACATAAAAATGACTAAGTATAAAACTTAATCCATGGAGATAACCTAAGCCAAACTGAAACTGAAGGATAGAAAGATGATTTGAGCTGAATTGCTGATGATGCTACTGCGAAAATTAGACTTACTAAAAATAGCCAACTGCTATAAATAATAAGTTCACATCAAAACAATAGAAAGCCAAACTGAACATTGAACTGCAAAGGATTGAACTGCTGCTAGACAGATACTGCCAAAAGATAGACTTGCTAAAAAATAGCGAACTGCTATAAATAGTAAGTCTGCACAACAACCTTAGAACGCCAACTAAGTAGTATCTGAAAGAGGAAACCCTAATTTTCTGCCTCAGCTTAGCCTACAGATTTCCAGAAATAGGCTAAATCCAAATGAAGAGTGTAGGGCCAAAATGGGGACATTACAGTCCGCGCTTCCCAAAATTGCTTGTCTTCAAGCAATGCCACCACACTCCAAGGAAACAATTTGATCCTTACCATGCCAAATAGGATCCTAGGGCCCCAAATCATCCTAGGAGAAGGATAGCACCAACTGATGTAAGCACTGCACTGTTGGATGCCAACACAAGAAATCACCAGATTAAAACTATACTGAAACACCATAGAAAATAATTCGAAAAGGCCAACATTAGCTTCATCATCACCAGTTGTTGAATCACAAACCTAGGTGATTCCTGGATTCCAAATCATCCTCAGGAATACTGTTCCTCTAATCCGTTGCACTACTCTGATTAAAAACACTGAATACCCAAGGTGGAGCAACATATCATGGTCCCCAAAAAACAATACACCAAACATGTCAGTGCCCAGGTCCCATATCAGTTTGAAGAACCTGCAAACTTCACTGTTATAATTTTGATCAGCAACATAAATGTTTTCAAACATGTTACAAAACCAATGCCAATCATAGAACAACACTCCACACACCATCACAGTATAATGCTTCTTTTGAAGCAAACTGCTTTCACCTAAAAAACTCCGAATAATCTTCACACATCTCACAACATGAGTTTCTAATTGATGAATCAAATCAACAATTAGTTCGCTGCCCCAAACAATAATGTATGAGATGTTACCAAAAATTTCACTGTCTATCATCAGAAGACAACCCATACCTGAATTTTGACCATACTGAATCATTTCCTTGCTCATCTGAGGCAGAAGTTCAGTCCATATAGGAGATATAGAGACATGAAAATGATTAAACCAGCTTCCTAACAGGTCTGAAATAATCATCTTGAGATCTGATTTTTGGAAAATCAACATCCAAGAAGACAAGCAGCAGCTGCCACATAAGAATTTTTTATCAAAATGTGCATCACTACTCATGAAACAAGCTGGTGGCACCTTTAGCAAAAACCCCATGCCACCACAAACCAACTTCTGATCATATCTCCTTCCCAGAACACCAATTTATGATCAAAAATAAAGAACCAATGGCATAGAAAGAAGGAAGCAGCAAACATAAAACAGAGTTTTTGACACTTATCTCTCCATCCAACTGTTTTTTTAAGCATTCCATTCTTCATAAGAAAACACTTGAGATCCCAAATACTGATTTGCAATTGAAGACATTTTCCAACACAAAAGCAAATGGTCACAACTACATTCTGAGTATTATATGCTGGTCTATCTACTTTGAAATTACCTTCTTCCCAAGTAATGCTAGGATCCCAAACTAACAACCATGAAGAACCACTTCTCAAACTGATAATTGCTCTCACACGAATCCTTTGATTCACTCGTTCCATCTGCAATGCCACTTCTTGAAATTCCAAGAAGTATTCAACCAACCTTTGTTCATTGAAGAAATCAAATCTAGAATCTTGTGATATGACTTGCCGAAAAGATTCGATGAATCCTTCATCAAATACAATTCTGAAATCTATCACTCTAAGAGAAGATGGTGATGAACTAAAATCTGATATGAGTCTCACAAGCATCCTCATCAAAAAATAAATTAAACCTTCATCAACAAACCCATCAACTCTTTGTTGATGAACAATAAGAATGCCTTCATTTCTTTGTGTTTCAAGAGTTACCAATTCTTGCTGAATGGTTGCACTAGGAGCAGCAGTAGATTCAACTTCGTGCAACTCACGTATTAACTCTCCAATGCTGGAAGACAAACTCAAATCCCCTTCTTCAGTAATCTCTGAAGCAATTTCTTCGTCATTTTCAAAAAGAGGATTTACATAAACCTTACTAGCACCTTCTTCATACAATAGATTGTCAAAAGCTTGATAAGCTTGAGAATTTGAATGCTTTGGTCTCTTAGGACAGCATTCCAAATCATATGTTTCTTGTATGAGATCAAACTATCCTTATCTTATACAATGTATACAATCAGATTTTAGCCTCATATAAACAGAAAATCAGAATTAA
>VDFB02000015.1:522636793-522758982 GCA_007258455.2 Sequoia sempervirens
AAAAACTTAAATTTTGACTATAAACTTGACTAGGCTTGGACGAGTTTTGCACAAAAAGCTAAAAATAGCTTGCTGATTTTTCTTCTTCAAAAGGGTAGGTTTTTCAAAAATAATCTGAGATATGGGTTTTGTGTAAAATCTCGTTGCAAAGAGACCCAAATGACCAGATTTTGAAAATTGTTGATGGCTGGTTGAAAAAGCAGAAACCCTAAAATTTTAGGATTTTCCTAAAAAAAGCTGAGAGTTGGGTTTTGTGTAGAATCACGTTTTGGATGAACCCAGTTTATTAGATTTTGAAAATACTAAGGGTTTCTTGGACATGCGTGAAAAAACCAGGTTCTTGAAAAATATAAAATTTTCCAAAGTTGTAGAGAATCAAGAACCAAGTTGACCCAGATTGTTGAAAATTGAAAAAGATGACCCCTTTCTTTTGAAAATTGATGCCCTGGAAAAATAAAGTATGAAAAAGTGAGCCTCTATGTGAGCTGATCTGGAAAATATGAAGAAATCTGAAAAAGCAACACGTTTTAGCCTTCAAATCTTGATATGAATAAAATTCTTTGTTTCCTCCTCTCTTGCTTTGGACGCCACCTACAAAAATATGTGAATAATGGAAGCAAAAGCTTTCTTAAATAGGTTTTGAGGATAAATAAAATACTTTATTCTCCAGCATTAAATCTTTGAAGTCAATATTGAGCAGGTTCGTCGAATGTGGACACTTTTTGACTGCTGCATGATGAAATTTAGAAAATTTACTAAGGCATTGAACTTTGGGCGCCTTTACTTGGTAGACTTAGCCATTTTTTTGAAATTTCCTAAATTTAGCTTGATAAAACGCATCCCTTCAATCTTCAATTCTGGATGCTAGATGAATGTTGTGAACTAGCCGACTGATCTATCGCGTAGCTTGACTAAAACTGGTGAGATTATCTTGGAGGCTGCTTTTGATAAAAAAATGATTTTGGACCTCCAAAATCATTTTACTGGCAAGAGATAGCCATTTTCATGTTCTTCAAATTTTATCACTGTTTTCTGCCCTTCAGATGAATTTGCAATTCCGGGAGCTAGACTGACCCGATGAACTGGCTGTCAAATTCATTGGATAGCTTGACGAATTCTGAGGGTCTTCTGGAGGTTGTATCTTCTGAAAATTGATTTCAGGGCCTCAAAATTTTGGGCACCCCTGGCTACCTAGGGCGCCTTTACTGCTCAGAGTTAATCATTTTTCTGGATTTTTAACTTTCAACTTTGACTTTTATGTTTTGCACAATTTTATCCCTCCGTTCAGTCTTCAATATTTGGTGATTGACCATTTTGATGGGTTTGCTGATGATTGCATTAGAGAGATGCTTCAAATCTCAAGAAAACATGTTAGAGGTGTCCAACCCTAATTCAACCATTTGAGTACCCAAAAGCTTGGGCGCCCTTGGCTACTTGGGGCGCCCATGATCTCCAGACTTAGTCATTTCTTGGTGAATTTCATCCTTCAAATTTGTACCTCATGTTACGTCCTTCATTTGATCTGAATTTTCCTTCAACTGACGAGTTTGATGATTTGGCTAGGGTATCCACTAGAAAGCTTACAAAATTCTGAAGACAATAAGCATATTTGCAAACCCTAGCCTTTGCATTTGGTGGCTCAAAACCCTAGGTGCCCTTGGCTACCTGGGGCGCCCATGATCTCCAAACTTAGTCATTTCTTGGTGAATTTCATCCTTCAAATTTGTACCTCATGTTACGTCCTTCATTTGATCTGAATTTTCCTTCAACTGACGAGTTTGATGATTTGGCTGGGGTATCCACTGGAAAGCTTACAAAATTCTGAAGACAATAAGCATATTTGCAAACCCTAGCCTTTGCATTTGGTGGCTCAAAACCCTAGGCGCCCTTGGCTAGCTGGGGCGCCCAAAGTTCCTAGATTTAGAATATTTTTATGTTTTTTCATGATTTGCATTTTGCTTCTCTGCCAAGACTTCTCCATTCGATCCGATACTTTGGTTGATTTGATGGACCTGCTGGTAGATTCATTGCGAAGCCGAAAAGATTCTGAGCGACAATGTCTTGGAAACAAAAACCCTAATTCCATCATCTGACACCTTGAAAGACTAGGCACCCCTAGCTACCTAGGGCGCCTTTATGAGCCAAAGAATTTTTATTTCAACTTTTCAGCTTTTCCTTCCTTGTTCCTCATGCTCACCGTTGCTTTGACTATCGGAGACTGAAAAAATTCTAAGGCATGAGTGTCTAGGCGCCTTGATCGGGCAAGGGCGCCTTTACTCTCCACATAGTAAAAATTTTGCAACTTTCAAGATTTTCCAGCTTTTCCTCCTTCGTTCTTCGTTCCTTGATCATCTTCTGCCATTGACTGATTTGTGTAGTGTTTGAGACCTTGAATCTGACATTTGGCAGTTGACCAACCTCCATTAATGACCTCAGAGCTCTTGAAAAAGCTTCTGAAAAAGCAGAATAGACCCACCAGGGTAAAACTGATCTTTTGATGATTTGGCTGAACCAGCCTGATGAGGAAGTATTTTAAGCCAATCAAAATCAGTTTCAACCCTTGGAGTCAGACATTCTATTTTTAGAAAATTTTGCCAATATCCATTTGAGAAGAAACCCAAAAAAACCTAGAAAAAGTCTATTTTTAGAAACTTTCTATTTTTAGAAAATTTCCCTAAAATTTAGGGCCGAAAAACTAAGATTTGGGTTTTGTAAACAAGTTCGCTTTGAGTAGACCCAAATCGTCAGATTTTGAAAATTTTGAGTTTTTGAGCACCATGCATGACATGCAAGTTTTCATTTTCCTACCTTTTGACAGTTTTTTAACAAGACTTTTGACCATTTTTTCAAAATGCCTAAGTGCAACAAAAAATTTAATTTGGGGTTCAACATTTCGAAGAGTTCGTTATTTTCAGAATTTATAGAAGTTTAATTGGCAGATTAGAAATAAATTTGTTGATCATTAGTGTTGTGTATATCTTCAAGCTGGCACGTGGGAATTTGCAGCAAATTCATACCTTTAGTTGGCACATGTGGGTCAACAAGAGCAGTCCTGTAATGTCCCTAGCAGAATCTGATGTATTTTTTCAGTTTTCTTGCTTGGACATTTCGTCAAACAGTTTGCTGACTAACTCTTTCTGCTGGTGCTGGTAAATGGTTTCTATTTTGATCTTCTTGCTTTGAATGTTGGTAGATGTGTAAAGACTCAATCCAGTGATACCAAATGACTCCTAATGCAATTAGAATGCAATGCAAATATTCGTCTGATTTTCTACGTGAAAATGATATGCAATTATGACAAAGTACAATTTCAACAAACAGACATTATGACAAATATTTCATGAGCAATCCCAACTAATATAGATTTCAATTGATTGCAAACTCTTTCCAGTCCCTTACAACAGATCACTTTCAATGAAAGACCCTATACAAAATGAAATGACAATGCAGATCCTTTCTATAAGGGCGATATAATGAAGTCTCAGATATCTCATGTAAAAGAGAATTACACACTGCTGTGCTAACATCGACTCATATGAAAAATATAAATGCAATGAGTTACAATGAGTTATGGACCCTGTTTGGGAAGCTCAAGAAATGAAATGACGTCTTGTCCTCATTCATATTTCTGATTACCGCCAGGAAGATGGAATCAAAGCGGATGATTGCAGCTTCAACTCGTGCCAACAAGATGACGTCTTTCTCTATACCACATTTTTGACTTTAGACAACTCCAAATGTGATATCGACTTATGCTTTTGTCTAATGCGTCAGCTTGAACATATTAAATCACCTCTTATGATTAAGTCGTCTTGTCTTTACTCTTATCTTGTCACCCAACTGACGTCTTTATATTCTGGGCTTGTCTTCCTTCGAAACTCTGTGGTTTGGCTTCTTTCATCTTTGTTACCTCCAGATATTTTGTCTTCTAGCACTTTGTCTTTAATCGCAGCCACCTTGAGTACTAAATATAATCTATGCAAATGATAGATCGAATCACCTTCTTATTAAAGCGGCCCCATACTCTTCTCGTCAGAAGCAGCTCCTGATACCTTTTATGGTGCGACCCATAGAAATTCGCCTTATCTCATCTGTATCTGCAGATGCATCCTTTTATATAGAATTTGTCTCTATTTTTTGATCTGGTGCTTGACTTGTCAGAGCTTGTCTTTCTGAATATAGTATTCAAATATTCTCAAATCGCGCCAAACGACTGATTTGGCTTATTTCACCTGAGCTGTTAGTTCTTAGCGTACCATATATTATCATTCTCCTTCAAATATGAAAATCGATATGGCCAAAACTGGGGATGCTTCCACAAAACTTCTTCATCCAATCGAACACAAGCAGACTACCAAAAAAATCGATCCTTTCCCAGCAAGCACACATGCACCTTAAATAAAATATTATTCTCTCTATTTTCTCCAAATTATCAGTTATCTCAGATTTGGCCAAAGGCCATTAAATTTGATAAATATTCAATCCTCCCCAATTGATATAGCAATACCTCAGCTGCCACAATCAACTTAGCTAGGGTAGTAATACAACAACTACTACACCTGTAGAATCTCTTCAATGAAGCATAGATTGGACTTCTGAATGAAGCCCACAATCAAGCAATAATTCAGCTGATATTTTACAGCCTCAAAATTGCATAACCAATGAGAGTTTTCGTCCCCAATGGCTGGAAATGGCAGAAACCCTAGCTGGCTTCCTCACCAAGCAAACACATCAAAGCAAATATCAATTCCTGGATGATTAGAAGCTTGGCTAACCTTCTCTTTATACTTTTCTCCAAGTACATCTAGAAGCTTCTCAAATAATAATATAATATGTGCACTTTACAAATATTTAAAATATGACTTTATAATAGAAAGTGCAAATATAACATTATAACATAATATTAAAATAATAAGTATTATTAAAGTTACCTTTAATAATAATTAAACATTATATCTTAGAAAACTCTTTATTTCTCCAATTCAACTGAATCTATGAAATGGAAACCATCAATTGACTAGATATCTGCCGCAAGGGACCCCCTAACCATGCTCATTAGCCTACGAGGGTCAGGAATAGGCTAAAACATCCAAAAGCAACGTCAGTCTAAAAAGGGGACATTACAAGTCCGTATAGCCTAGGCAAGGCATGAGACTTCTTGAGTAGATCGATTCAGCTTAGGGGCTGCAAACAGCCATAATTGAGGTGTCTAGGGTTAATAATCAGTACAACAACAAATTTGAGGTGTGATAGATGCATTCTGGCTTGTGGTGTCCTAGGGTTTGATGCACCAGATTGCTGGTTAAGGAAAATCAGACCTGTAAATCTGCACTTCAACAAATGGGTATGATTTAATTATGTTTGTAATGCAATAGAATTACTAGGTTCTTGGTTTCATGCAATTTGCTTAAATATTTCTCTGTTTGCAATTATTTGCATTTCTTGTATTGCCTAGCAAAACCACAATTAAATCAGAAAAAAAACATTTAAAACAATTAAACTTCAGAGGGGGTTATTATAGTGGTATCAGAGCTCATTATTTCTTGCCATCCTATTGGGTAAATCATAAATTTAGTGGGTTCACATCTTTGCATGTTGGTGACCAGCACCTGCATATCTATCTTCGTGCTTCTTTTCGACTGTTGCTAGAACATAGTTAAAAGATGCCTACAGTTGATAGGTCTATATGTGAGTTGATGCAAAAATTGTTTAATTTGATGAAGGACCCATACATTAAAAGGGAGTATTTAAAGATAGTTGCGAAACCCAAACATATGGAACCAAGTGTGAAAGAAGATGAGCGAAAGACTCCACATCAAAGAACTCAGGTGGATCCTGAAATTGCAATATATGAAGAAATTGGCACAAAGGAAGAGTTAGAAAAGAAGATGCTAGAACCCAAAACAAATGATGATGAAGCTGAAATTTCAAAAGCAACTGTAGAGGAAGAGTGCTTGATTCCTCTTGAAGAAGATAACATAGAGCCTCCTTGTGAAGGAGAGTTAGATCATGGGGATGATTGGCTTAAACCAAATGTTGAAAGTAACTTTCAAGTTTTTGATAATCGACTCTTTGAGATGAAAGCAAAGATATTTTATGATAACCCTCTTTATGAGGTAGAGTTACAGGATGATCTTGTTGAGAGACGTGCATGAGCAAGGGGCCTCAATTGAAATTAATGAGGATTTTGAGCACCCTGAAATTTTTGAATCAACAACTGTTGATGAGTTTTTTGATCATTAAGGAATATCTTGTTAGATGGAAGGATCTACCTATTGAAGGCACCACATGGGAGAACAAAGAGTTCCTTCAGCATCCTAATTTGAAATTGCTTGTGGGCAAGCGATTCCGAGAAGGGAGGATTGTAATGTCCCCTTCCAAGTGACGGTCTGAATATGTTATTAGCTTATTTAATTCCCGTAAGCTAATAATTAAAGTTAGGGAATTCTTTATTAATTAATTGATATTATATTATTAAAAGCAAATATTTGAATAATGTTAATTAATTAATTATTTTTAACTGTCCAAAGTGGGACTTTATTATATTTTCCCGCCTAAAGTTCAATTTTAAATTATTCAAATCTTTATGGGCAGTTATTTCTTGAGAGGATATAGAAAAGGTGTTTGGAGAATGCATTGGGCACTATTGGAGTTTATTTTCTTCTGCTGTGACCTTTCGGGCTTGACATTTTTTAGGGTTTTGATGGTGAAACAATTCCACCCTAGCCAGTGCGAAGGGGAAATTGCACAGGTTTTCCAGTTGGGCTTTCATTGCAATTTTGCGAGTCTCCTGTGGAGGCAAATCGCAAAATTGGAGTTAGGCAATAAATTTTTCTATGGTTTGAGACTAGGGTTTGACATCCATATTCAAGGAAGTCTGCATATTTCTTTGGCATCGAATATCTACGTATTCCAGGAGTTGTTTGAAGGTTATTGTTCATACCCGGGTCGTGGGTTTTTCGGAAGTTATTTCTGCTAGTACTGGGCACCTCTTAACATCATTCAATAGCAGGGGCTTGGGCGTGATCTTCTATAGTTGCTATAGACTCAAATGCCTCCCTCTTTCCATCTGCATGCATTCTAAACAGTAGTGTGTGACCTTTTTCATGGATTGGCATGAGATTCTGAATTGGGCGCAGCTTTATATCATCACTCTTGGCTCTGTATTGTTTGCATGGGAGTTGGCAAGAGTTCTGGGCTCTTAAGGAGGTTGCAGGGGTTACTAGAGGCTAGGTGTGAGCCTTTTCTTGAGTTTCCTTTAATTTTCTCATTGTTGTTCATCATATACAGGCCTATTGATTTTTTCCAGACATTGTAACGTAGCTGCAATCACCTTAGACTACTGCTGTTGTTTTAGAATCACGAATGGAGGCTTAAACGGGTACTTTCATTATGATATCATGCTTATTAATGTCTGAAACAAGTTCCGGTTTGTTGCTGTGTATTACAGTCCATTGTACATATGGATATAACTTGTGTAATGCTTAGTATTGAATATTATTATCTCTAAAGTTTCATTCCTGAGTCTATGTTTGTAATGCCGCTATATTTCTCCAATAAAGAATGAAAATCTGTGGTTAAACTGGATGTGTATCATTTTAAATGCTGTTGTGTGTTCCATACAAACTCTAGTATAAGTTTGACAAAATAAACCCATGTGTCAAACTGGCAAAAATCGTTCAAACTCGTGCATATGCTAGTAGGGATCTTTACAACTAACCTTGAAATGCTTTGGATGGTTATATTACCAAAAGCTTCAATTTCTATGGACTTTATTTTGTAAGCACTGGATGGTAGGACTGCCAGCGGGTTTAAATTTGTTATTGTTGATGTACCTACCCCGCTGAACAAGTGGTAATATTGTAATAACTCACCTTTGAAAAGTGGAAGAAACATGTTTAAATGTCCTCAAACATTGTATAAGCTTTCCCACTGAAAAGTGGAAGTGCCTCGTAATTCCCACTGAATAAGCAGATGATTTATTTCTTGTATTGTTTATGTGTCCCACTGAATAAGTGGTCTCGCTGGCTTGCCGCCTGATTCTTCTTTCTAACAAGTTGTAAATCAATAAACTGTAATCTTGACACTGTATGCTCTTACCTTGCCCAATCTGGGATCTGGGTAATGAGAAAGTGGAAAGGAAGTTGTTATGCTTTCATTTATTTTGAGGCTAACATATTTTCAAAAATCTTGAGGGTGGTTATTACATTTTTAACTTAAGAATACAGTTTGAAATGATTGGTCACTAAGGATTCATGAACTACAAACAATTTACTCTCCATTCATTTGGATTTTGGGGATCTTCTTTGCAAAATCTGTATGTCTTTAGCTTGAACAATCTGTAATGAATGGTTCAATTGCTGAAATTCATCTTTGCCCTATTTCTGAAAAAACTTTAAGGTAGGACATTTGTTGAAGGTTTTCAAAGTTATATGAACTGGGTATTTGTCTGGAGCCATGGATGTCCTGTAGCTTGAAATTAAACTTGTTTATGACTTTGAAGTTCTTTTAGAATGATTTTGAACAGCGGATGCTTTAGGTGATTTTACTGCATCTAGGGTTTTGAGTTATTAACATTACAAATTTTTCAGTTTAAGCTCTCATTATAAATCAAAATTTTTGCACCATCATGGTGTCTAAGCCTTGGGTGTCTTGAAATAATAATTTTCCAAGAACATAATGCATTCCTGCTTTCAAACTTTGGTTCAAGACTGCTCAATTAAAATTTCCTGGTTTCACTAGAGGCATGACTCTATAATACATTTTGGATTTCTGAGAATATATTTTTTCCTTTGATTTCTCTCACTGCTATCAATTCTACTTTAAACATTATAAAATGGTTTGCCTATGTATGGTTTGATCTCCTTGTCATGTGATCTTTCTAAATATCTCAACTCTTCACATGGTTCCAAGTGGGGTTTTCTAAAATGCTCAAACAAGGTTTTCTTTCAATATTTCTTCAATCCCATTTGCAGCATCTTCACCACCAACAAGAGTTTCTACATACTTGGCTCCACTCTTTCTCACAGGTATCTCTGATACTCCAACTAGAAAGATGATATGCACAGATACTTACGAATGTGCACTCTAATATTCAAGTAAGACAAATTCTTCCTGGGAGTTGTATGATGCTGTGATACTATCTAATACTATCTAGAAAATGTGAACATGTAAAACAAATAAATGGTGAGGATATTAATTGTGTTACTCCTACAACAAAGCTAGCTGGGTTGCGAGAGATAAGCAAGACATACATTACTCTTAGATAAATCAATACATGTCACGATCATACTTCTAAGTTATGAACAAACCTTAACCAGCTTATATTTGATGACAGTCATTTAACCACAAAAACTCTTACTGATATGATCACTACATCTTATCTTTTTTTTTTAGGTAGTAATTTCTATCAATTATTAATTACTGAGAGCATCAAACTGAGCTATTTCCAAATGTGGAAGTAAAAATGACCATCAGGTAGCGTTGACCATAGAGGTTATGATTCTATGGGATTTTTGATGATGATTATATTACCTTCTGTAATGGTGTGGGTTTATAATACCTTTTGTAATGGTGCGGGTTTATAATACCTTTACAGAATAAAACTTTTTTTTTGTATAGCTCTAGTGCTTCATCTTTGCTAACCAATCGACTATCAAGTAGTGTGCTCATCTTTTTCTGTTAAAGAGTCTATTACTTCAATATTTGGAAAACATGCTATGTCAACCAGGGACATAAAAGATCTTTTGTTTGGATTTATGGTAGAAAGTAATGAGTGAGCCTGGTATCATTTAATGAAGGGTCAAAAAGCAGCGTGTAAATCAGAGAAAGATTAAAAGCATGTCTAGAACCCAGCATTGTGAAATTGCTATTCTCAATGTTTCCAGGAAAATTATGTCAGGCAGTACACTTGTACATTCTTATTTGCAGGATTATCAATTTTTTGATCAATATGTTTGTACGGTCAGTCAGAACTGAAATGATGTGGATTTGGCACAATGAAGATATTCACCAAGAGAAACCATACAAGAGTTTAGTGAATTGTATCCCTAACTGTGGTGTTTTTGTGTGCCTTTCTAGTATCAATCTGCCACCTTTCTAGGAGAAATATTTTATTTGAAGAATTAAGACTTTGTTTCTCACCCTGACAAAAACTTTTTTAATTTACTTATTATCTTGCAGCTAATTTATGATGTCATATTTCTTAATGTTTTTAACTAGATGTCACTTTGTGGTTATGACATCATAAATGTGTGATGAATTCTAACCTCATAAAGGTACAATAAATTATTATGAAATTAAATCAAGTATTTTCAATTGTGATTATTTCTAATGTGGTGCAGTACAGTTCTGATTGTGGATTCCTGTAAGCAGCATTGAAGGGACAACTGGGGTTGAGCTTGCGGCTGGTCTTCATTGGTATTTAAAACATTATTGTGGGGCTCATGTGTCATGGGACAAGACTGGTGGAGCACAGCTATCTTCAGTTCCCAGGCCTGGCTCACTACCATTTGTACACAGTGGTGGTGTTAAGGTTCAACGGCCAGTTCCATGGAATTATTACCAAAATGCGGTTACTTCAAGCTGTATGTTTTAAATTATCATCCTTAGTTCTGAGCTATAACATATTTCTGATACAAATTCACTGTAATTACAAGACAGATGTTTGTCGAAATCTTGTCTTACAGATCTCACAAACAAGTAAGCAAAAGTATATTTCACATGCACTCTGAATTATAAAATAAGTTTGTGCTTTGATACAATGGAGTTACACAAATATTTTAGGGTAGTTTTGCCTACCTTTCTTCTTATATAGAAAGTTTACTTTGTATTAACTTTAACAAACAAGAAAATCGTCATATTTATGAAACTTAGTTTGAATTTCATCACTGCCATCTCTTTTAGGTCACCAATTAACCTTTTAAGAATAAAATCAACAATAATTTGTTAATAAATTTTGTATGGAACAGGAGCTGCTGCTCAAAACTTTACACAGCAAAATATAACATTATTCTTAAAATTGAATTCCTTGAGTCTAAGTTGCCAAATTGGATACGGGCACGGGTACTGGTACGTGGGTACGGCAAAAAATTTTGGGGGGTTGGGTACGGAATCAGGTACATCTGTACAAAAATATAATAAAATATTTAAATATATATATATGCAACCTAGAAACAAAATAAGTTTAGAATGTCATATACCAATACATATGATAAACAATACCATGACAAATTTCAATTTTTGAAAGATAATATACTAATTTAAATTCGGTTTTCAATATCAAAAGGATCAAACTTGAATGTCATGATAGATAATCATTGTTTAACATTTACAAAATACAAATAGCAACCAATTCACTAATTTCGAATTGCATCAAATGGCTCATCATCAAGACTATGATCATCATCAACATTAACATTAGATGATGGAACCACATTAGCACTTACACTAAAAGTATGTTGACTACTTGACTCCTCAAAAATTGAAGAAGATTGTGCAATTGCAGCCAAAGAAAGATCTAGGTCAGCTCGCTCTAGTTCTACATCCCACATCTTTGCTGCCCCTTCTTTGTACTCATCCTCTTTGTGAGTAAGAAGGCACAAGTTGGAATGAACATAAACTAGCTCCCCTGCTTTGTGTGATGCCAATTGATTGCGCTTGACTGAGTGGATGAAGGAGTATGTACTCCAATTCCGCTCAGCTGAAGAAGAACTAGCAACCTATTGAAGCAAAGGGAGCTCTCATTAGAGTTGTTAAATTAAAAAAATTGTAAATCAAACTTCAAATTTGAAAATAACGCAATTTAGTTTTAAATTTTTAAATGATAAAACTTAAAACGTTAAAACTTACTTGAGATAAGACTTTTATTGCAAGAACTTGGAGGTGTGGCATCTTGCAGCCATTGAGGTACCACCAAGAGTGACCATCCTTCTTATATTTGTCACGGATAGCAGAAGAACTTTGATTATTAGAGTCACAAAAACTAGCAAATTCACTTGAAACTACATCTTCCATCTCAGTATTAGGGAAGAGTTTAACAAGAGCTTTCCTAAACCCATTGTTGACTTCTGTATTGTAAGAGACCAGGTGTCTCTCAACCCAGTTTCTGAACTGTGACTGCGTTTTTTTGTGTTTTTGCAATTTTTGATTTTTTTGAGGGTTTTGAATGTTTGGAAAGAAAGTGCGATTTTGATAAATAAATGCAAATAAATTCATAAACAAACAACAATGCTCCAAATAACTTCCAGATCAATAGTAGATGATTTTATTCTTGTTTTAGAACAACTACAAAGCGATCTCAATCACAGAGAATTAATAAATGATATTTTTTAAGAGGAACCTGATTACTGTTGCAGCCGCTTGAAGGAATGGAAGGAAAGAGTACGGCCAACTCCAGAACACAGATCTCCAAGCTCAGAACAAAGAGAAAACTCCAGAAACCCTAGGCGCCAACTTCGCCCAAGACAGATGATGAAAAAGCAAAGCGAATTCCTCTGAAGATGAAGTACGGCTCTTGCTGGTACAGTACAGTACGGCCCAACAGCAGCATTAAATGTGGTACGGCTTTTCGAATGAAGTGCCAGATCTCTGATAGATGATCTTTGAAAAGTCGCCCCAATCAACTGATGAATAATCTCTGTAAACCCTGTCTGAAATCGATCCAGTAAGCTCAACTGCAACCTCTGTATGAAGTCACCAAGTACGACAATCTTCAACTGGTATTTCACAGTCTCAGTATGCCAGATCTTGAAGAGGGAACGTTCTCCAAAATCAACTGTCTGCTGAAACCCTAGGTTTTGCAAACTCCAATGTTCAGAGCAAAATAAGACAAATTGAATAATCATAACATACGAGTTCGATTTGTCTTGGCAGTGAATATATAACCCTCTTTCAAAAATTCGACCCAAGCTCTTTTTAATAATCATTTAAATAAAATGATTAAATACGCCTTTTCTCAACTTAGGAAAAATATTAATTAAATGGCGTCCATCTTTAATGAATAAATAATTATTCATTATAATAACATTTCACTTTATTATAAAGTATTAAAAATACTTTATAATATGCCATTAATTATTAATATTATAATATATTAATAAAGTGACTTTATAACATAAAGTCAAAATATCAATTATTTAATAATCATTAAATACTCCGTTATTTTTCCATCTGACCATCAAACTGATGAACGGGGTCGATTTTGAGTTAATCAGTTGGACCAGGTGCCCTGCCCAAAATAGCAGCTTCCGCCTGTCTGACTTACTAAAAATAGCAAGTCTCTGAAAAACCTCTCAGAAAGATTTTGCGAAGGCCCAACCTGAAACAACTGAAAGAATGATGCTCCTGAACACCGGGTAACTGCCTCAGATGATCCTCTACACACTATTGTCAGCCTACGAGGATCAAAATGATAGGCTAACCTCAAACCCAGCTGCGCTGACTAGGAAGGGGACATCACATGTATCACGGTATGGTGGCAATTTGTTTGGTATAGCAAGGACTTGGGGGTTGTAAAATTTGGGTGTCAATGCGAAGGAAAGAAGATGGAGTGGGGTGGTCATTTTGTTCCACCGGTCAACACAAATTGCATGCACCTCTTTGAAGAAGGTTTCTTCAGGATCTTGCTCTTTTTCACGTATGATGCTTTTCATCTTCTCAAGCATTGAGTCAATGCCATCATAAACCTCCCCCATGCATGGCTTATCCATGTCAGTAAAGCGTATCATGCTCAAAATGGGCTCGGTGAAAGCAAGAAGATATTCCACTCAATCCCACCAAATGTCATCTAGAATCTTATGTTTTATATTTGCTGTCCTCTCATTGTTTGATTGCCTCCATATAGCCCATGAGTGGCTAATGACCATAGCAGCAAGCGCCTCTCGCACCTTCACAAGTCATCTCAAGACGATTGTGTTGGATGCAAATCTAGTTTCAGCCACCTATTTGAAAATAAAAAGTAAATAATTAAAATCAATAAATATATATATGTATTCTAAATAAATTATTGAAGTAAAACATAACATTAAAGAAATGCAATGTTTGAAGTTTGAGTTACCTTCAGCAGCTCTAGTCGTGAGAATGATCTAAAGATGACTTGTGACATGTGGTGATTTGTTATGAAAATTTGGATCTCTTCAGCTTCAGCATAGACTTGTTTGATCCAATCTATTTTTGTACCCAAATTTTGCGGCATGAGGTTGTGGGAATGCACAGCACAAGGTGTCCAAAATATATGTCGGAATCGTGACTCAACTATCATACCAGCAGCTCTACAATTCTTTGCATTGTCCGTTACAACTTGGACAACATTTTGAGGCCCCACTTCATTAATGCACTGTATAAGGATGTCAGCAATAAATTGTGCATCCTTGACCTGCCCCTCACAATCTACAGCCTTTAGAAACATTGCCCCTCTAGGGTACACTGCAATCAAATTAATCAATGGTCTATTTCTTGCATCCTTCCATCCATCACAAATAATAGACACACTTGTTTCTTTCCATGAGGCTTTGATGGGATATAATGCATCTTCTATATGTTTTACCTCCTTTGACAATATAGTGGTACGCACCTTCTCATAACCTGGGCTTGTGTACCCCTTTGGAGCTTCATTTGCTTTTCTTATCATATCTTGCCAATAAGGTGATCAAACAACATTGAAAGAGATGCCATTTGCATTGACGCATCTTCCAATGGCTTGGTTAGCAAGTTGTCTTGCATCATTATTGAATGCCTTCTCCAATGGTCCCTTTGCTCTCTTCGAAACACTACCCTCACTAGCATTTCCATCTTCATTTACTCTCAAAAAGGGATGGCTTTCTACTACAGTGACAGGACGACCAATATGTGTTTGAGATGAAGTAGATGGCATCTTTGAGCCCTTTCCTATACTTGATGGAGGCATCATTTTTTTATGAACCCTTGCATCTGCTTCCTCTTGCTCCGCAATATATTTTGCTATTTTCTCAGGTGTTATAGGTATTTTATTTTTTCCTGGACATGGTTTAATTCCCTTTCCAGTAACTCCACACAAATGTGCTTTCACCCGGCTATAAGAACTAGTGTATTTCTTTTCACACCCAGGGCATATCCAAACACAAGTCCCCCCACCTGGAACTTGCTCTACTATTTCTACATGTCTCCATAGCGGTGAAGCTAGATCAAACTTGAATGAGGGATTACTATTGCTGACAGAAGCTGAACTGTTTGCCATGATATTTGGAAAATAGAAACAATCTCTAAACCTGCAATTACAAATTTTAAATTTAAAAATTGTTAAGAGAATATATAAATCTAAGCAATAAATTATAAATTTTTTAGGTTTAAATTGTATAAATTATAATTTTTTTAAATCTTAAATTGTATAAATTATAATTTTTTAAAATCTAAACTTTATAAATCTAAATTGTGCAAATCTAAGATTATAATTTCTAATTTTATAAAATAATTATAATTTTTTAAAATTATATAATTATAATATATGAATACTACATTTTAAAAATAATATATTTTAAAAATTATATATTACTATTGTATTATTATTTATCTAAGTTACCAGTTCGGTTTTGGGTTCGGGTTCGGGTTCGAGAACCCGGTTCGCCGGTTCGGAAAATTTTTTAGGTTTGGGTTCGTTTTGGGTTCGGTAATACAAAAACATATAAAAAAAAAAAAATATATACATGTTTGCAGCAGTATTTAAGTTCAGAATACACCACCATATTAATAGTCAAATAACATAGCAAAAATACACCACCACTTTATACTCAAAAGTCAAATGTCATGATATAGAATTATAAATTAAAGTTCAAACTTCAAACATAAAAATGTCAAGTGTTTACAATGTCAATCTGAATCATATGGGTCATCAAAAAAAGCAGCATCATTAGCAACATTAGATGCTACATTTTGTGTAGAACCACAAAGAGCATTAGTGGCACTCGCACAAGCACTGCCACTAGCACTGACACTACCACTCTCATGCTCAGTAGTTGCTTCAGGCTGATAGTCATCATCAATATCAAGTGCAGCTAAGTGACTTGTGGAAGCATCCAAGTCAAGCTGCTCTGGCTCAATATCCCACCTCCTTGTGTCTCCTTTGTAGGAACTATGTTTGTGTGTAAGGAGGCGCAAGTTTGAATGCACATACACCAAGTCCTCAGCCTTTTTTGAATGTAGCCTATTGCGTTTTATTGAGTGGATGAAGGAGTATGTGCTCCAATTCCTCTCAAAAGAGGATGAACTAGCAACCTATTAAGACCAAATTAAATTAATAAATAGTTAAGAGTTACAAAAATTAACTAAACAAAATTATTAATTAAAATTAAAATTACAAATATAAATTATAAAACTTACTTGGGATAAAACTTTTATTGCAATAGGTTGGAGGTGCATGTATTCTTGCCCATGGAAGTACCACCAACTATGAGCAGCCACCCTACACTTGTCTCGAAGAGCATCCATATTCTGATCAACACTCCCAGAGCATGCAAAAGCCATAAACTCAGCCCTCACTCGATCACGTTGGTCACGATCACTGAAGATTCTACGAATTGCTGCCTTGTACCCTTGGGCCACTTCACCATCCCTATATGGAGCAACTCTTGATGAAGTAGAAAGTATCTCAGGGCTATAATATTTGGGACTCAATGCAAAAGCGAGAAGATGCAAGGGAGTGGTCATTTTGTTCCATCTATCAACCATGATTTCCTGTAGCTCTTTGAAGAATTTTTCTTCAGGATCTTCCTCTTTTGCATTGATGATGGATCTCATCTTCTCAATCATTGAGTCGATACCATCATATACTTCGCCCAAACAAGGTCTATCCAAGTCAGTGTAACGGATCATGCTCAGTATGGGCTCGGTGAAACTGACGAGATACTCAACACGATCCCACCAACCATCATCTAGGATCCTTTGCTTGATCCTATTTGCCCTTTCATTGCTAGATTGCCTCCATACAACCCAATTAGGGCTGATTACCATGGCACATAGTGCCTCACGAACCTTTATAAGTCGTCTCAACACAATTGTGTTGGAGGCAAAACGGGTCTCGGCAACCTGTTTGAAAATCAAAATTAAAATTAAAATATAATTTAAATATACAAAATCAAAATTTAAAAATTAAAATTAAAAGAAAATTCAAAAATTTAAAAATATTGAGAATTAACTTACCTTCAACAACTCCAATTTAGAGAATTGTCTAAATATTCCTTGCGTCATATGGTGGTTGGTGACAAACATTTGGATGTCTTCGCCCTCGCATACACCTGTTTGATCCATTCAATTTTGGATCCAATTTTTTGTAGCATTAGATTGAGGGAGTGGACAGCACAAGGTGTCCAAAAAATGTGTGGATACTTCTCCTCAACCAATAACCCAACAGCCCTACAATTTTTGGCATTGTCGGTTACAACTTGCACAACATTTTGATGGCCCACTTCTTCAATAGCTTGGCAAAGGATGTCAGCAATAAATGGACCATCTTTCACTTGTCCTTCACAATCCACTGCTCTCAAAAACATTGCCCCTTTAGGGGACACAACAATAACATTGATCAATGGGCGATTTCTTGCATCTTTCCATCCATTAGAAACTATGGTCACCCCTGTTTCGATCCACGAATCCCTTATGGGCTTCAAAGAGTCTGCTACATGTTTCACCTCTTTCTCCAATAAGGTGCAACGCACCTTCTCAAAACCTAGGCCCTTATACCCCTTTGGAGCCTCATTAATAGATTTCACCATTTTTTGCCAATATGGTGAACGGACATTGAATGCCAATCCATTGGCATAGACACATCTTGCTATGTCTTGATCAGCAATCTCTCTTGCCTCATGCTGAAATGAAGCTTCCAACGGTCCCTTAGATCTTTTATTTGAAGAGGGGCATGGTTTGCTCTTGAGGGATGTCCATAAATGGATGGCTTTCTGTAGGTGGAAAATAAGAAGGTGGTGTAGGGGGTTTCATGGTTTGAGATCCTTTCTTCAAAGGATGGCTTGTTTTACCACCGGTTGTTTTTTGGTCTGCCTTTTCTTGCTCAACAATATATTTCAACACTATATGTTCTGGAATGCCTGCATTGTTTTCACCTAGACAATTTTTGATGCCTGTTTCAGGGATCCCGCACAAGTGCCCTTTTACTCGACTGTATGAGCTCGAATATTGAACATTGCAATGACTACAAATCCAAACATATCCTCCACCACCTGGAAGTTGCTGAACCATTTCTACATATTTCCAAAGGGGAGAGGCTGGGTTTATTTTGAAACGAGATTGGATTGAGCCTGAGGAGGTACCGGTTGCCATTGTAATACGGAATAGTGAATACCTAAGGCACAACATATTGAAATTTTGGTATTGATTCATTGAATTTGAAACTAAAAGACTTAATTAATTTCAAAAAAATGAAAAAATTGAACATGTGTTATAGACATTTAGAAGAATGAAAAGTAAAACAAAACAATAATTAAAAAGCAAAACAAAAGAGTTGAAGTTCACTTGTGAAAAAAAATGTAAAAAAAATAATCAAAAAACTTCAAAAAACCTACCTCTTTTGAAGAAATCTTGCTCTACGATCTTCTTAGCAACGAATAGACACTTGCAAGTGCTTAGGAATAGCACAACAATCAACTTTGAACAATCTACGATCAGCCTTCAAGTCTATTCCAGCTTGTGCAAGCAAAAGAGAAAGTTCAGCAATGGAGGCAAAAAATCCTTTTTTCTCATTCACAAATTGGTAAATGAGTTTCACTTTACCTATTTCATGTTTTTGAGGCAAGTATTAGGGTTAGAAATAATAAAAAAGTCCCTAAAAGTCAAAAACGAGTCAAAAAAGTCTTTACAAAATGAAAAAAAACTTGAAAAAACGCGCCCAGGTGCGGAATAGAACCCGGGTTCGAAATTTTCGAACCCTGTCCGGACCCACAGTCATGGGTCCGGACCCTAGCCGAACCCACAGTCCAAAATACGGACCCAGGGCGAATTTCTTCGAACCGGACCCGAATTCCGAACCTGGATCGAACCCGAATCGAACTCGGGGCCTTCCTGAGCGAATCGGGTAACTTAGTTATTTATTAATAATTTAATAAATTATTCATATAAGATTCTAAGAATTAAAAAATAAGACTATAAATAAAAAAATCCACCATAAGAGTTTATATTTTAATATTAATATTTATTATATTAATTTTAAATAGGGTTTTGTTTTATTTTAAAAATTATTCGTATACCAATTAAAAAATAAAATTATAAAGCTATTAAATTATATTATTAACTATTTTAAATTTTAAAATTTATATTTTAATTTTTAAAACTTACCCTATTTATGTTTTCGTTTTTAAAACAATAAAAAAAAATGCAAAAAAATTAAAAATAAAAAAAAACCTAGTAAAGTGCCTTTGCTTCTTCTTTGCCGACACCTGTGTTTTCTCTGCCTCCTTGCACATGGTTTCTCTGCCTGTTCGCGCCCTTGTTTCGTCTTTGTCGGCGCCCTTGTTTCTTCCCTTCCTCTCTGCATTTTTTAATCGCCGTCCAACTCGTGTTTTTTGCAGTCGCCGCCTCTATGCATTTTTGTGTGCCGTAAATCCGTGAGATGAGATTCACACGCTAAATCCGTGTCTTTGACAAGTCGTTCGCCCTATAATTTGCAGAAATCGAGGTAAAAGTCAAATGGCGGATGAAAAAAGGGTCCAAAATACGCTTTCGATTTGCCACATCAGCTAAAAACTTCGGGAATAGCTTTTGGTTTTTAGGAATCGAACCCACAGTGCATTTCGTGATTCCTGTCCGATTCGTTTCAGTTTCAGTACCCGAAACGATTCCAAACGGGAATCGCTCAGCAGAGGGTGCCGATTCGGTAACATAGCCTTGAGTCTGAATACAAGCTGATTTTTTCTTCTCTGAACTTCTTTTTCTGCTTGCTTACAAACTGAAAAATAATGCATCTAATATAGAATTTCATACTTCTAAAAATTGATAAAAAATAGTTAAAACAATCTTAAATTAAGGTCTTACATGTTGCATTCTAAAATTGAGCACTAAATTTATAAAAGCAGGTGCTAAAAAAATAGCATACCAAGTGTCCAAATTGAGCAGTAAAACAACTAAATTTAGATTCCTAATACTAATCTAAAACTATTGGGAAATTCATGTCCAAAACAAAAGCTTTTTTCTTGATTGCATAAAAAATTCCACTGAGTTGTGGAATGCAAAAAAAATGTCTTCACCAACAATTGCTATCATCATTGTTAGCAATTACATATCACCTTCAGGAATGACTGACTGCCATCTTTAACAACTAAAATATCTTCAATAGTAACAGATCAACTTCAACATCAGTAATTCAACTTAATCAGATTATCCTAACTTTGTCAGCATTAGTTAACTTCATCAACTTAACTTTATCAGCATTTTACTATTTGATTTCAAAATTTCCTATCTCTCCGTTGATGTCAAATCCCAATATTTGCAACTTTATCTTCAAACTTGGATTTATTATTTTTCCTAGCTCTTTAGTCATTATATGTAATACAAGACCCCCAATTTTTTTTTTCTTTTTTTACCCTGTTGCTGTTTGCTGTTTGCAATTGTTTTCTGGAAATGAGTGTCTCACAGCAATAAGAAAGCCCTCCTGAAGAAGCACGCTTCATCCAAGTTGCCAAACATCACAACCAGCTGTATGGAATCACAATACAAGGTAAAGGGTGCCCTAAAAACCTGATTTCAGTCTCCTTTCAGCCCAGCAGCTCTGTGCACACAACCCAAGGAGGCTGTAGCTCCCTAGAGGGGCAATTTGCTCCAAAAAATAAACCCCTCAACCAAAAAAATCAATTCAAAGCTTGAAAGGGGCGCCTATACCAAGGAAATAGATAGAGCAAAAACCCATTTGAAAATCGTTATTCCTTTCTGACTTATGAGCATAAATATGATTCTCCAGGAAAACTAAAAACTCCAGAAAACTAACCAAAATCACACCAAAACTGAAAATATAGATCACACCACACCACACCAGCAATCTCACACCAAAAATCCTACTGCAAACCACTCGAAAGTACTAAAATATCTTCATTGTTGAAAGCCCAGTTGTGTTCTCTGACTGAAAACACCCTACACCAGCCTGAGCAAGGTCTTTCACTGTTGGGGCTCGTCTTAGAACTGAGGGGTATCGTCCTCAACTCTGTCCTACAATCTTTGGCTTCAAACCAACAACATATCACCATAAACAATCTCTAGCATAAGTTCAAAATGAGGCTCCAAAAGTATTTTATCTTCCTTCTTTGAGTTGGGCGCCCAAAGCCCTTAACCCACGCCATACATTGAAGCTTGTTTTAAAAATTGATTTTAAATATTTCATACTCCAAGGTGGGACGCCCAAGGTGAGGAAATAATATTTTAACTTTTAAAAACACTTTTAAGTGAAGTGACTAGGCGCCTTGGTCACTTTTTTAAGTCCCCCTTATGACCCCATTTTAACTTTATAACATAGTCACTTTATTTGCACACTTTTCAAAAACATTAATCAAATATTTTAATATTTCCTCCATAGTGACTTTAATCATTAGAAAATTCTAATACTGTTAAGCCAGACCTGGTCCATACACCGAAAATGGACTTACTATTTTTAGTAAATGCTAAAAATAGTAAATCATCGTCCAAAGTCTCAAACTGGAGAACAACTAAAATGCACTAAGGCTCATCGTAGGCAACCCTCAACCACTGACCCTTGCTAAAAATAGTAAATACCCGGAAAAAACACCAACTCAACTGGAACTGAGTCCCCTAATTGAACCTCCTAGCCAACAGGAACCCGAAAATTGGCTAGAGGTAATGTCCACTGATCAGAAGCTAGGAGGGGACATTACAGTCCACCCTCCCCAAAGATTGCTTGCCCTCAAGCAATCGTAACGCAGGATGCTAAAGTATCTGCTCGCTCTCCCATGTCGCATCCTCAACTGGTAGATCCCTCCACTTCACCAAGTACTCAGTAATCACTCTCATCCTGACCGTTCTCTCCCCGAAGTCAATGATTGCCTCTGGTATCAGCTCCAATCTCCCCTCCTCATCCAAAGGGGGTAACACCACTGAAGGTACCACATTATGCCCAAGTTCCTTTTTAAGGCGCGATATGTGAAAAACATTGTGTACTCTGCTGTCCTCCGGCAACTCCAGCTCATATGCAACCTCACCGACTCTCCTAGTGACTCTGAAAGGGCCATAGAATCGATGTTTCAACTTCTCTGCTCCACTCTTTTTAAGAGTGGACTTCCTATATGGCTGTAGTCTAACATAAACCATGTCACCCACCTCAAATTCTCTCTCAATCCGATGCTGATCAACATACAACTTTTTGCTGATTCTGTGCCTACTATATGTTTTCTCTCAATGATCTCATGATATCCCGACTCTCTTGTAGGAAGTCCTTAGCCCTGGGCATTCGACAATCACCAAATAGTAAATCAATGAAGCTAGGAGCCTCATACCCATACAGTGCCATGAATGGTGACATCTTGATGGACATATGATAGGTGGAATTGTAGCAAAACTCTCCTAGGTGCAGGCATCTAACCCAAGCCTTTTGTTGCCCCTGAACATAATTCCTCAAGTAACCCTCCAACCACTTGTTAACTATTTTAGTTTGTCCATCTGTTTGGGGGTGGTAACTAGTGTTGGGAGTCAACTCTGTGCCACATAGCTTGAATAATTCTTGCCAAAACAAACTCATGAATTTGCTGTCTCTGTCACTTATGATATTTTTAGGTGCCCCATGTAATCTAAACACCTCCTTGAAGAACAAATCTGCCAGCTGTAATGCTGTAAACCCTATTGATATAGCAAATAAATGAGCAAATTTTGTCAACCTATCCTCTACCACATAGATACAATCCTTCCCTTGCACCTTGGGAAATCCTGTGATGAAGTCCATAGTTATACTTTCCCATTTTTGAGTGGGAATGGGTAATGGTTGCAGCAAACTAGCTGGAAATGTGTGCTCATTAAGGGTCTCACTGTCAAGTTTAGTATACTGTTTCTTAGGCTGTTCATGCTCTTTTGAAGTGAATTTCTTGTCCTTATCTTTCTTGGGAAGCGTGCTCTTGGACTGAAATTTTCTTTTAAATGCTGATGTCTCCATGTTCCTAGCCTTTTTAATGGCTTCTAGGAGGCTAGGAGGGTTAAATGCCTTAATCCAACATCTCAAGGGGTCTGATAATCCGTCTATAAACAATATAACCAACCTCCTCTCAGATATATTAGTCACAAGAACAGATAACTTTTGAAAATTTGATATATATGTGTCCACAAAACCCCATTGTTTGAGTTGTGCCAACTCCTTAAAATGCAGCTCGGGGTCTTTTTTATCAAACCTTTCAATCAATTGCTCGGTGAACTCCCTGTAAGAGGTGATTTGAGCATGCCTCAAAGTTATCATCCCGTTGTACCACCACTCATGAGCCACTCCATCCAAGTGTATAGAGGCATACTGAATAGACTCGAGTTCTGGCATAGGATTTAATGTGAAATGTGTCTAATTTTTGCACCCATGCCCTAGCTGCCATCTTTCCTGACGCATCAAAGTAAGGAAGTGTGAGCTTCCCAATCTTTCTCCGCAAATCATATTGCTAGTCCCTGTTTCCTCTTTGATTGGAGTGTCTCATCCTTAAGTCCATATAGTCTCTAAGTGAAATATCCATTTGAAAACCGGGTCTCGCATCTATCTAGTCCTATCTAAATTGATCCTGCTGCTCCAATAATGTAAGTTCGGGGTTCACAGGAGCTTCTAATCTCGGTGGAAAGTTTGGCATAAGAGGTCTTTCCAAAGCTTGTGGATTTCCACCTTGCTTCCCTATCCTATTTCCATTACCCAATTGATCCATTCTCTGTACCAAATCAGCTAACCTGTTATTTGTCTCCTATTGTTGTTGTGCTGCCCTCAACCGTCCCCTGACCAAAGTGTCTAATAAAATTGCCATTCTATCCGATGGCTCTACATTCTTGTTGTCTCTTTCTGGAAATAGATAGAGCAAATACCCATTTGAAAATCCTTCTTCCTTTTTGACTTATGAGCATAAATATGATCTCTAGGCAAACTGAAAACTCCAAAAAACTCACCAAAATCACACCAAAAATGAAAATATAAATCACACCACACCCCACTAGCAATTTCACACCAAAAATCCTACTGCAAACCACTCAGAAGTATTGAAATATCTTCATTGTTGAAAGCCCAGTTGTGTTCTCTGATTGAAAACACCCTACACCAGCCTGAGCAAGGTCTTTCACTGCTGGGGCTCGTCTTAGAATTGAGGGGTATCATCCTCAACTCTGTCCTGCAATCTCTGGCTTCAAACCAACAACATATCACCATAAACAATCTCCAGCATAAGTTCAAAATGAGGCTCCAAAAGTATTTTATCTTCCTTCTTTGAGTTGGGCACCCAAAGCGCTAAACCCACGCCATACATTGAAGCTTGTTTTAAAAATTGATTTTAAATATTTCATACTCCAAGGTGGGACGCCCAAGGTGAGGAAATAATATTTTAACTTTTAAAAATACTTTAAGTGAAGTGACTAGGTGCCTTGGTCACTTTTTTATGTCCCCCTTATGACCCCATTTTTTTTTTTTTATTTAAAAAAAAAAAAAGAAGGGGTAAAATTTTTATTCAATCAAATCCAAAGTACAAGGCAAAGGCCAGCGGCTCACCAGATCAAGACCACCACCAGAACAACCAACAACAACACTACATATTCTTGTCTTCCACTAATAACCCCTCCAGGGTCCCAAGATGATCAGAAGGTAACTCATCCCTTCCACTAATATCCCAGCCATCCACATTCTTAGAGGCCCACTTCGCCAGACAATCGGCCACTATGTTCCATTCTCTAGCGATATGACAAAAGGAGACAAAATCCAAGGAACTGCATAGACTCAGAATCTGTCTGACCACAGAGGCTAATTGCCAACTAACATCATCCAAACTCTGGTTGTTCAGCATATCGACAACAATCTGAGAATCAAACTCACAGATGATCCTCCTCTAGCCTGAAGAGCATCCCCGCTCAACTGCAATCTTAATAGCAAGGGCCTCCATCAGATTATTAGAGTGCTGACCTTTGTAAATAGAGAAGAAAAAAACCGCACCACCATCATTACCTCTGCCAATACCCCCAACACCAGCATGACCAGGGTTCCCACGAGAAGATCCATCAGTATTAATCTTTAGGACCCCCACCGGGGGAGGCGTCCACCTCCCATCCCAACAGACCCGTTTCCTGACATGACGGGGTCTTCTTCTGGCAAGGCATCCCCTTCTACTATCCCCTAGGTTCAAATTCCGCAAAATAGCAAGATCACCAGGATCAATATTTTCAGACATATCACACTTAGCAGAAATAGTCTCCTGAAGCCTGCTAATTATCTTCTTCCACAATTGGAAACTTCCCAATTTGGAGCCACAAAAAACTCTACGGTTCCTCTCTAGCCAAAGGTTCCAGAGAATGAAAATAGGCCCAACAGACCAGGCCACCTGTAGGAAAGAAGTCTTCGCTGGAGGCCTGCCCAAACTCTCCCAAAATTCAATTAGGGAGGTAGCATGAATACAACCATGATGGCAAGCCTCCCACCATCTATGCCATATCTCTCTAGATAAAAGGCAAAGAAAGAACAAGTGGGAGGTACATTCCTCATTGTGTGAACAAAGGAAGCAAATAGAAGGTCCCTGAAAACCTCGCTTGCGAAGATTTTCCCAAGTGAGGCACTTCTTTTGAGCAACGAACCATAAGAAAAAATTGCATTTGGGCCAAGAAAAGTTGTCCCAAACCTTCTTCCACCAGTCCACCTTAGCTGGACCATGTAAGTTCCTGTCAAGCATAGCATAGCCTTGAGCAATAGTAAATTTACCTTTGGGACTAGGACTCCGAGCCAAAATGTCCCTCTCATTAAAGGAGCTGCAGAGCTTGCCCTCCAAAACTCTAGTAAGAACAACACGATCCTCATCAGAACCACCCATGGGTCACTCCTACGAGTACTTCCAGCAAGCCACCACCGCCTGACCAATACGCTTGACTGTTTTAAAATGCTCCGCCTTAATCCAACCAACATCAGAAAAAATATGGCAAAGAGGCTAAAGCTGAGGGAAGCTAGAAGAATGGGAGGGTGGCCATCCCAAGAGTCCTGCCAAAACAGAGTATCAAAGCCTCTATTACAGATCCAAAAGAGACCTTCCTTAATCAGCTGAACTCCCTTCTTAAGGGTATCCCAAATACAAGAACCTTTACCCAGCAATGCAAGCCACGACACATCAAGGCTATCAACACCAGGAAGATACTTGTGGGCAAGAATCTTTGCCCAATCCTGATCTTGATTGTTGCACCACCTCCAGTACAACTTGGCAGCCAAGGCCGTGACAGCAAGAGCCATAGACCTAAGACCAAGGCCCCCAGCATGCTTTGGCCTGCAGACAGACTCCCACTTGACTAAACTCCACTTCGAGGAAAGAAGGCTGCCTGACCAAAGAAACTGCTAAGATAGAGCATCAAATTACCTCACAAAGGTGGAAGGGGGAACCTGCACACAACACCTATAAATGGGGAGAGACCGCATCACAGTCTTTAGAAGAACCAATCTCCCAGTAGAAGATAGCCATTTGTAAGTCCAATGATTAACCTTACTCCGGAATTTATCCAAAATCCCTTGCCAGTAATCTCTACGCTGAGATCCCAAAGCCAAAGGGATCCCAAGGTACATCAAGGGAAGAGAACCGATCTAAAATCTAAGGATCCTAGCAATCTTGCTCTAAATAAGCCGAGGAGTATTAAATAAATAAATGGAGGATTTGTCATCATTAATACACTGACCTGAAGCCTTCAAATAGATGTCTAAAGCTCTCCTGAAGTTCACTGCCTCACTAATTCTAGCCAAGCCCATCAACCCAGTATCATCCACAAACTGAAGATGAGAGTAGGAAGGAAGAGAATTGTTCCAGCTCCAACCTTGGATAAGACCCTGCCTCACTTGAGATTTAATAAATCTTCCAAGACCCTCTGCCATGATAATGAATAAATAAGCAGATAACGGGTCCCCTTGCCGGAGTCCCCAAGAAGCACTAAACAAATCCGAAGGTTCCCCATTAATGAGAACCGAGAAGGAGGACGAGGTCACACAACTAAGAACCCAATTCACCCACTCCTCATCGAAGCCAAAAGCCAAGAGAATTTTCTGTAAGAACTCCCAGCTCACCCGATCATAAGCTTTAGCCATGTCAAATTTAATAAACATAGCCTTCTCCTTAGAGTTAGCCATAGAATGAATAGCTTCCATTGCTATCACAACACCATCCAAAATTTGCCTCCCTTCAACAAAACCACCTTGCTTAGCAGAGATTAGAGTACCGAGGAGTGGTTTGAGTCTCTCAGCAATCAATTTGGTGATGATCTTGTAAACAACATTACATAACGCAATAGGCCTGAATTGAACCAGCCGATTAGCCCCCTCCTTCTTAGGTATGAGAGCCAAGAAAGTAGAATTCATGGACTTGAGCATCTGTTTGTTCCTATGTGATTCCTGAACCACCTCGAGGAGATCAAACTTTATTATTTCCCAGAACTCCTGAAAGAACTCAATCGGAAACCCATCCGGGCCAGGAGCCTTACCTTTTTTCATATTAAACACCACTTTCTCCAATTCAAGTAACAAGATAGGACATAAGAGAGCCCCATTCATCTCAACAGAGACCAGGTGGGGAATACAATCCAAGATGGCCCTCTCCTTAGCCCTAGCTGCAAGATACTCCCTAGAAAATAGGTTTGAAAAATAATTGACCGCTTCCCTGGAAATATCAGCATAGGAAGAGAGCTGAGCCCCTTCAGGCGAAACGAGAGATAGAATTCCCCTGCCTCCGAGCCTTAACCAAATTATGAAAGAATGCAGTGTTCCTATCCCCCTCCTGAAGCCAATCAACGTAAGATTTCTGCTTCCAAAAGATCTCCCGAAGCTCCCACTCTTCTAATCCCTTAAGAGCCAAGGACTCAACTTTACTTAGATCAGAGGTCAACCCTTGGTCCCGAATCTGACGAGTGATGTTATCCAACTTGGATTGAGCAGCCATCTTCTGAGCATGCAGGTTCCCAAAACATTGTTTATTCCATCTCTTAAGCCTGTACTTCACATGTTGAAGCCTCTTACTAAAAGTAAACATGGCCGTCCCATGGGCAGGCATCCCCTCATACCACCAATCCAACATAAGATCATGTAGAGACTGATCTCTTAACCACATCAACTGAAATTTGAAATAAGGATTTTTGGTGACTCCATAAGTGGTGACAGAGAGCTTGATAGGCCAGTGATCAGAGCCCCTCCAATCAAGAATTTCTGAATTGGTGATCAACCTACTGTTCATCCAATAGCAGGAAACAAGAAATCTATCAAGCCTTTCTGAGATAGCCTCAATTCCACATCTCCTATTATTCCATCTAAAGACACCATTGGTTGGCTTCACATCAATGAGATTCAAGGAACCAATCATATCCCTGAGCAGATTTGTAGAAGGGTCCAGCCTGGCTAACCCACCTCGTTTTTCATCCAAGCAAGTAACAGCATTAAAATCACCAGCCATAATCCATGGGAGAAACGGGTCCAGGGCCCAGATGAATCTGATGTGAGCCCAAAGATTTGACTTACCTGAAAGATCAGTAGGAGCATAAATATTGGATAAAAGACACCTTTCTCCAATCTCAAAACTAGAGGCAACCAGAGAAATGGAAGACTGACTAGAAATCCACCATAAGGGGAAAACTTTCCTTGGGTTCCAGAAGCAAGCCACCCCCCTAAACTGTTCAAAGCACCCACTCCCTGTCAATTGTCCTGGGGCCAGATACACGAAGCACAATTGGCCAAACTGTCCATTGTAAGCTTAGTTTCCTGAATAAAGACCACATCAGGTGACTGAGATTCAATTAATCTGCGAACAGCCTTTTGTCTAGGGATGTTGTTCAACCCCCTTACATTCCATGATAAAACAATCATTTATGGGGGTGGGAGAAGTGGGAATCAATGGGTTTCACAGACCCAGACTCAACCAAAGCATCACCCATAATATTGACCTTCTCTTGATCAGTCTTCCTTCCACTCCTTGACGGTTTATCAAGAGGCCCCTTTTTAAAGGATTTCTGCTGTAAACCTAAAACAGGAGGAGCTTTGTTACCCTTCATAGAATCTAAGCCCCCCTTAGGAGCAGGGGGGTCAGGAGCCACCACAACAGAGCCCTTCGGAGCTTGTGACCCCTGGAGATCCCTGATATCCTAAACTTGAGAAGGCAAATCCATAGCCATCTGTTCAACCTGATGGTCCCCTGGAGATAGAATCTGATCCTCTTTCTTTGCATCCTCATCTTGAACTTCATGCAGGCCCTTAGCTCAGAAGAGAGCTCAATTGGAATACCTTCCTCTTGGACCAAATCATCAAGAGCATCAAACTTGTTAAAAGTGCCATCATTTTGTCTATCCAACCAGGTTCTCTTCTTGCCCTTTCTTTTGTTACGGAACTTAACCGGAATAAAACCCTCGTTATCTATAGGTTCATTAGACAAAAGAGCCTTCCCCTTGTCCCCCCTAGGAGGTCCAGAGGTAGCCAAGGGGGAGGATTTAATTCTGGGACATTTGCGGTGTAAATGACCATATTCATGACAAATTTTGCATCTAAAAGGAAGGGTCTTGTAATCCAGCTGTTGGATCCAAGAAGATGATCCCAAGTGAATTTCCATAGAATCTGGTAACGGATTATTTAAATCAACTTCTACACAAATACGAGCAAAAGAAATTACCTTACGATCTTGAGTTTGTGTAGCCGATCCCATAGGTTTTCCAAGAAGTAGTGAGATTGAGTGAAGAATATCTTCCCTCCAGAATTCCAAAGGAAGCCTCGGCAGACGAACCCACATAGGTACCCGCAAGGGGATCTCTTCAGCAGAGTTGAAGCCCATGTGCCAAGGCTTGATGAAGAGCCCCACCTGGTTAAAGAAATAAGGGCCTCCTTCAAAAGCCCTATTCCTATCCGACATGCTTGAAAAGATAACTAGAAAATAGTTATTAGCTGCCAAAATAATCTCCATATCACCTTATGGGTTCCAAACCCGACGTGCCCAGGAATCCAACATAGGTAGAGAAAGACGAAGGCCCAAAAATTTGCAAATAAGGGCATGATTACACCAATATTCAACATCCTCCGACACTTGCTCAGGTTGAATAACCAAAACTAGGCGATCCTCGGATCTCTCCAAACATCCGTTTACTTTTTTAATTTGATACATCCCTTTTGAAGAGGAGACCCCATCCCCAGATTGGGGTTTACCCATCTGATCCTTAATACTGGCATGCAACGAAGAAGACGGCTCTACCATCTCCAAATCCCCAGAGGAAACCTGAGACAAAACACACCCCCGATTCTCCATGGACCAAATAGCACAACCCACCAAAAAAGAGAGAGACGGGACAAGAGACCCACAGTCTCAGATTGCTATACAACACTTGCCAAGGATACGCCGAGCAAGCAAAAAACGCAGGAAAATGTCCGCCCACAAGCCAAACAATGGTCAAACCCCCAATCCGATCCGCGCACCCCTGAGCACAAGCAAACACCCCCCCTGAGAACGCACCACAGACACGACCGCCAAGCACAGACAAAACAAAGCAAGGAAGAGCTAGGGCACACGGGCCCTAGCTCGCACCCAGCCGCTACATAGAGCCATCTCCCGTCTTGTCATGACATTCACCTTATGACCCCATTTTAACTTTATAACATAAAGTCACTTTATTTGCACATTTTTCAAAAACATTAATCAAATATTTTAATATTTCCTCCATAGCGACTTTAATCATCAGAAAATGCTAATACTGTCAAGCCAGACCTGGTCCATACACCGAAAATGGACTTACTATTTTTAGTAAATGTTAAAAATAGTAAATCATCGTCCAAAGGCTCAAACTGGAGAACAATTGAAATGCACTGAGGCTCATCGCAGGCAACCCTCAACCATTGACCCCTGCTAAAAATAGTAAATACCCGGCAAAAACACCAACTCAACTGGAACTGAGTCCCCTAATTGAACCTCCTAGCCAACAAGAATCCGAACATTGGCTGGAGGTAATGTCCACTGATTAGAAGCTAGGAGGGGACATTACATTATATATCCAATTGTTCCTTTGACCTAGAAAACTGACTTGCAACTTCTCTTTAACCGATTCTCTCACATAATGGTGTTTCAGTTCTATGTATTTTGTCCTTGCATGAAATACTTGATTTTCACGCAATTGTATTGCTCCACCATTGTCACAAAATATCATTGTAGGATTTCTTTGTCCACTCTACTCAACCAAATTGCTTGTATACATGTTGCTGCTAATGCAACATCTTCTGCTTCTACATTTGACATATCAATTCAATCCATACTGTAAAACAATGTCCTGATGTGCTCTATTATCGTCTGATGATCCTGCCCAATGTGCATCTGAATAACCAATCAACTTTGAATCTTCAACTGAATAATAATGGATTCCATGATCTTTTATTTGAGCAATGAATATAGAGCAATGCAAACCTCCAATTAAGTGCTTTTTCCTTTGAGAAGAAAATTTTCCCTTGCTTATGAATGTGTTTGCTCTAACGATTGTGCAAGAGCTCTGCAATGTATTCCTGTGATTGACTGATTAAGAGATCCTCTTGATATGTGAAATGAGAGGTAGATATAAATGTTTGTGGATGAAGAGATGAATGGTTTAGATCGATCCACTTGATTTAAAAACTTGAGTTTGATATTTTTTTTTTGATTTAGAACTGATTTGCATGACTTTTGATTTATTTGATTTATTCAATTTAGGAATGTAGAAGCATAAATGAAGGGAGTGAAAATCCTGTATGACTTGATGAGTGGAAGAGATTGACTTTTGAAAATGAATTATGGCATGTTGAGAGGATAATTAATTAATTATGTGTGGATGAAGTTTATTTATGGAATTTGTGAAAGGATAATCAATTAATTATTTACATAATTAATTAATTACATGTGCATGGATTTAGTTAGGAAACATGTGCATAAATTTAGTTAGGAATTGATTATTTGATTAATGATGATACACTGATTAATAAATTATGAAATAATGTTAGAGGATTAAAATGGAATTAATTAATTAATAATACTAAATTAATAAATAAGAATTAGCTAACTAATTAATGATAATTAATTAGCTAACTAATTAATGATAATTAATTAGCTAATGGTACGTAATGACATGGTACAGTAAATTAATTAAATTCATTAATTAACATGGTGATGTTGGAGTAAATTAGCTAGGATGAATTATTGTTTAGAATTAATGATAGAAGGTGGTGAATGTTAGTTTTATGATCAGATTTAATGCACAGAAATTTAATTCAAAATCAGACACAATAACACAGCAGATACCCTGGGAAAACCCTCCTCTTGAGGGAGAAAAACCCAGCACCAATATATCTCTTATATATTAGTTCTTTGAAGAGAACACTTGTACAATTGAGGCCAATGAGAGAGGCCAGAATAATTATCAACAGATAATAGTATCACAGATTCTATTACATATAATCTGCTATCTCAGAACTGAATACTTCATCAATGATTCACACTTTACATATGATAAACACACTGCTTCTTCTAATGGATTCGCACTTGAGATAAGACAATGATCGAACAAAAACTGAATGCTGAATGGAAAGAACTCAATGACTATAAATAAAAGAGAGGATGAGAGATGCGTCCTTTCATTAATCTCAAAGTCGGCCTCCAAGAAGAATTGCGTCCAATAAGAAGTAGGTCGGCTTCATAAGAACTCGTGCCTTTTAAAATAAAACGTGCCTCTTCATAATGTCGGCTTTACCATATAAATAGCACCTCTTAAATATTCGTGCCTCTTCAAGAATAAACATCTCTTATAAATTAAATAGCATTAAGCTATTATTTAATTTATTGCAAATAAGGAGATCGCTGGAAGAATACTCCTGACGCTGCATCATAAACATCAACAGTGAAATTAGGATAGCAAAATCTAGGTGTCTACATTTGACCCTCTTGCTGCAATTAAAAGAAGCAAATGGCTTTTTAAAGAGAGTACAAGACAAATAATGGATGCTCCAAGTGGTATGATGGTTAGAGAGATGTCCCTTTGAGAGAGGATGCAAGACGAAAGATATGGATGGGCGTTTGAAAGGAGAAGAGAGGTAGTTAACTAGAAGAAATGTGTGATGATGAATTTTGTGAATCTTGCATGAAATTTCAAACATTTGAGTAACTTGATTTATTATAGCACATAAGAGGATGCACCATGACATGGAAAACCATGGTGACACTATTTCCAGGTGTTGCATGAGAAAAACAATCAAGTAGGTAAATGACAGGATGCTTCATTGTAATGTCCCCTTCTCAGGTCTAATAAATTTGGTGACATTTAGCCTATTTCTTGAGTTCCCATAGGCTAATTGGTAAGGGAAAGGGGAATCCAAGGTTCTTGAAGGATAGGCTCAATAATTTAGGATTTCTATTTTTAGCAATGAGCCCAGTCAGCAGTGTGGATCACAATATTTTGGAGAGAAGCCTTTAAGAGTTGAAACTTTCCAGCTTGACTGAGCAGCATGCCCTTCCATCCAACAAGTTTTTTTCGTATTTGTTCTACAATGCCATACCGATTGTTAGAGGAAATCTTCTTCAAACTAAGAGGAAGCCCCATGTAGGTGGCAGGCAGCTCAGCTCTAGCATATCCCAACAGATTGACACTCTTCTATTGTAGATCATTCCTAGTGTTAAAGAAATATAGCACACTCTTTTCATAATTAATATGCTGTCCAGAAACAAAAACATATTGATTTTCATTTAATACTTCTTTCCAAAGCCTTTCTCCCACAAGAGAAGAAGCACCTGAATAAAATGGTGTTGTCAACAAATTGCTAGTGAAAAGAAAGATTTAAAGATGAAGCAGGTTTAACTCCAATCAAATCTTGTGAGGCAATCAGGTTGGAAAACGAGATAAACACCTAAAAAACACCTCTACTTGTGCCCAACACACCACCAATCGATCATGAGCAGAAATAACACCTTAGAGCATACCTAAACCCCACCACAATGTGCTGGAAGAAGAATATATCAGTTTGGAAACTGATATCAGACTTGTGCAGGTCTGATATCGTGCTGGTACAGTAGGTGCAACACCACTAAATGCATCACAACTCCAAAACTTAGAATCTCAATGCCAAACTGTTTGGAAAGGACTAGGAAGGATTTGGTGCCTCCAAACAAAAATAACTCTGAAAAATTGATATCAAACACACCAAAATCGGTAACTCAAAACACATTGAGAATCTTCATACTTGCAACCCAAAAATTGCAACTCTTCTTTGTAGCTGACAGGTGATTCTTGGATGAAATCACACTAGCTAGCTAGGGGGATTTTCATCCTCAAAAGATTTTGGAAGAACTCAAGTTCTCTCCAACAGAAAAAGAAAATAATGTAATAACCCACCCTTATTTTTTCAAATTTGCATCCGTTAGCGTTAGCCAAATAATAATGAGAATCAACCGAATAAGCAACCCTTCACTTTCTGATCACCTAGATCCCAATGAAGGCAAGGTGAGGGCATACGGTGAGTAGGGGATCTTTGCATTAACTAGAAGTCAAGCTAACTAAAAGCAAACTCTTTCCACTTTTTGATCACCCAGATCCCGTTGTGGGCAAGGTGAGAGCATACGGTGGGAAGGCTTACGATAATTGAATTTCTAAGCAAACCACTTCTTTAGTGGGGTGAGTAAGATAACCAAGTGCATGAAGGGAAATCATCCGCTTCTTCAGCGGTAATTACAACAAGAAAATAAACACTTGGTGGCAAGCCGACCAATCCAAAGCAAAGTCCTCTACTTGTTCAACGGGCATAACATGAAAGCAAATGTAATGTTCCCTTTTTAGTCATGAAAGCAAATGCCAACCAAGGGGTACGGCCTAGGGCAGGAAAAGACAACCAGCAAGCTGAAATCTTCTAAAATCACCTCCAAAAATGCTTCCAAATGCTGCTACAAGAGTAAACACACCAAAACATATAGCTAGAAAGAATTAGAACAATCCATAATTAAAAACAAACTGGAAAGCTTTCACTGATAACTCCAATGGTGACTCCTGCAATGAAGCCACTCCAATATCCAGTTAGTGAGTATCTCTCAACTCTGAAACTAGAGCAACTTTGAAGGTTTTTGTCTCCAAAGCCCTTGAGGGGATTCAATCCTCACTTCGACAACATTTCATTATCATCAATCAACATAACAAATGAGAGCAACTGAGGGCATATAAATAGCTTTTGAGACCCATGAATTTGAAATGCCTTTCCCTCCAAAAAGGGATGCTATTTTTGGAGAAATATAATATTTAATTAAAATCACTGTAACCCTTTTACTTGGGCGTCCAGTTTTGAAAATGCATAAATTTATTTTTTAAAATGCTTAAGTCCCTCAAACTTGGCATCCAACTTATTCCCCCTTTTTTAAACAACTTAAGTTGATGTTTTCTAGGCGTGGGGTTCAAAAGGCAACTTGAAAATATAAAACAACTTAAGTTGCCAACCTTCTATTTTCAAACTCCAAAGATGGTGGAGAAGCCAACTAAAAATACCAAGACGCCAACCATTGCAATCGCCATCACTGCTAAAACTAGAAACCCTACCTTGAAATGTTGCCAAGACCATTGCCAAAAATAGCACTTACTAAAAATAGCATATTGCTAAAAATAGTAAGTGACTCCAAACTCAAAATAAACACATTCTAAGCAATCGTTATGATTTACTAAAAATAGTAAGTACTAAAAATAAACATTGCTAAAAAAGTAGTGACTGCCCACCAAGGTTCTCAGAAAATCCAGAAAGACCCAAAAATCCTTTTGGCAAACTCCTGCAACAAACCCCAGAAAAACTAACGAGAAACTTCCAAGAATCTTGGAAACCCTAAAACTATCTCTGAGTAGCCTACGAGACTCTGGAAATAGGATATCAACCACTGAAAAGTATAGGGCTAAAAAGGGGACATTACAATCATAGGGCTTCCAAAGGTTTAGGGTAAGGATTGTGTGTATGTGGTTGTTGATAGACTCACAAAATTTGCTCATTTTCACGCTATTTCAGCGACATATACAGTAGTGCAAGTGGCTAATCTATTTTTTAGAGAAATTTTCAGACTTCATGGGATGCCTAGGAGCATTGTTAGTGATAGGACGAGAAGTTCTTGAGTCTTTTTTGGCAAGAACTCTTTGGATTGAGTGGGATGAAACTCACCCCTAGTACTAGTTACCATCTGTAGATAGATGGGCAATCAGAGATAGTAAACAAATGGGTGGAAGGGTACCTTAGGAATTATATTTCAAGGCAGTAGAAGGCATGGGTGAGATGGTTATACTTGGGCGAGTATTGTTGGAATTCAACGTACCACATGTCAATCCGAATGTCATCGTTCATGGCACTTTATAGTTACAAAGCTCCAAACTTTCTTGATCTACTCTTTGGGGACAACAAAGTACCTAAGGCTAGAGATTTATTATAGGAAAGTTAGGACATAATGAAGTCTTTGAAGGAGATTATACTTCAAGCACAAAATAAGCAGAAATTATATGCTGATCAACATCGTTTAGGGAGGAGTTTTGAGGTTGATGACATGGTTTATTTGAGGTTGCAGCCCTACAGGCAGTCCACACTCAAAAGGAGTGGTTCTGAAAAATTTAAGCCACGATTTTAGTCCCTTTTTGAGTCACCAAAAGGATTAAGGCGGTGGCTTATGAGCTGGAGTTATCGGAAAACTGCAGAGTTCACAATGTGTTTCATGTTTCTCGCCTTACGAAGGCGTTGGGTCACAACATAGTTACTTCTTTTCATTTTCCACCTTTGGATGAAGGAGTGAAACTCATTCTTATCCCTGAGGCTATAATTGATATTAGGGAGCACACTCTTAGGAAGAGGGTCATTAGGCAATACCTTGTGAAATGGAAGAATCTCCCGGTTGAAGATGCTACTTGAGAGAATGAACAAATCTTGCAACATCCAGATTTGAAATTGTTTGAGGAGAAGCAATTTTGGGGAGGGAGGACTTGTTGATGTGTTTTTCGTGACCGCACCAACACAGAATAAAGTCGCCAACGGCTACCCTATTCTTTCTTGATCAAAGTATCCAGCACGCTAAGATTGCGAGAGAGTTCGTGTGTTCAACTCCAAGGTTCCTTCAGTGCGAATAGTCTCAGTTGGCTCGATGTGATTTGCTGGTATTTCAAGGGGACTTACGAAATTGTTCGGCAGCGGAGAAAGGAATTCAAATGCTCGAAAGGTTTGTCTATAAAGTTCTTGTTTCAGAAGGTACTGAATGTAAATAGTGCTGGGTTAAGAAGGCTCTAATCTACTCTAAGGCGTGGGACATGGCGATCAATTCTCACAAGCTGCAACTAGGCTTTGCTTTGCCTCGCTTCGGACAACCTCCATAGAACCGGTGCAATCTTCAGAGGAGTAGCTCAAGGTGTTCAGATCACAAATTAGCATGAAAATACCATCACAACGACGCATATAAACATACAAATCATGATCAAAGTTAAGTACACGATATTCCAGTTGACCACACAAGGCACATTCACCATCAGCGAACACACTAGTGGTATGGATAGACGAAGTTTGCTCAAATTGAAGACCACATTCCACAATCATTAACTACTTGCATGAAATGAAATTTATTCTACTTTAAGATCCTACTCGAATCAGAAGGACTAAGAAACCTTGCTAGCTACTCACAACAAAAGACAAGATCATCATCAACGAAAACTCTTTTTATTGAGAGAGTGTTCACAACAATTTCTTACAAAGTTTTTAAAAGAAAAACTTTGCTTCTTCTTCAACTACACTATCAATCTATACTAAGCTACTTCTAAGTTGTCCCTCTACTCTATGTCTACTGTCTAACTAGTACAAATGAGGGGGGGATGCCCCCTTTATATAGCTGGCCAAGTCCAACGGACGGCTCAGATTACAATCGGATGGATGGCCTAGATTGTGCCACCTCAGCCCTAAACAAGATTCACCCTAAAAACCGCCACCAAGAGGAGTGGGGTAATAAATGAGCCATTAATGTCCATCATCCTCCAGAAGATTCCTGTTCATAAACGCGTTCACATTGCTTCAACTTCTTGGACTAGTATGGCAGGCACGTTCTCGATCTAACTTCAAGGTGCCAACCTCCTTCTCTTGCTTGATGATGATTTTCCTTTGTTGTCATTTTTTCAACTCCGAAGTGCTTGAGGACGACCTTCTTCTCTCCATCCTGAGCTTTGAAAACATTTCTTCTTTGTCACTTGAGCTGGGCACATACTAATTCTCAACACTTAGCCATTTTCTCCAAGTATTCGCTTCATCTCCCCAAGTCATCACCGTTTGGTCTTGACGTTCCTCTTGCAAAACAAGCAAGGAGAAGAGCATCAAAACACTTCATAATATAAACTCAACTTACTTACTTGATTTTCATGCTTTAACTTCCAAGGGTTCGTCGTTTTTCTTTGGCCAACTTTGCTTTCTTCATGATTTTTCAACATCTATAGGCTGGGGCATACAACACTTGTGCATCATATTTCAATGCCTTAGAAAAATTTCATCCTCCTCAAGGGTGCATTTAAAAAAATAAAATAAAAAAAATCATCTTTTAAAAGTGTTAGCTTCAACTGCATCTTCTTCACTTTTCCGACTGAGGCATTCACTCTAACATTTCATCCAACTCTAGCTCGAGCAAAATGTTTTCATCAGGAATTTGATCAAAAATCATCTAGGCATCCAACTTCAAATTCATTCGCCAAGGCATTTTTATGTCCACAACACATTTTATTCCTTGCCTTAGAAATTTTTTTTCAAATTTTCCTTAGGAAATTCATCAATCCTGTGCCCATCAAAAATCTTCACCTCGGAATCCGAGCTGTGGAAGACTTTAAAATCCATTCCCCATCGCAGACGTCCAATACCCAGAAGAAAATTCCCTTCAGAAAGTGTCGAATTCATGTGTCTCCAAACGAAGGGGTACATTTAATTTTTTTTGAATTTTACCTTAGAAAAATATTTTGCCAACAATTTTTTTCTTATTCGTCTCATCTAGGCGTATTTTCTTGCTTTGTCATGAAAATCTTCATCAACCTCATGTTGCTGACATTTTCTGACTCATCCTTGCCAACTTTATTCATGCCTGAACAAATTTCATCATCTTCTCAAGTCTGGGCATACTTTGCCTAGAGGTGAAATTTTGATACTTAGAAATTTTTTTAGCATGTCATCACCAGCTTGGGTGCATTTGCCATGTCTTACTTCAAGTTTCGACACTTAGAAAAATTTCAAACCTCTTCTTCAACCCTTAGGCGCATATGACCCCTCAAGCTTTTAGCTTCCATTTCTCCAACACTTAGAAAATTTTCTAAGTCATCTCCTTGCTGGCGTATTTACTTGGTCAAGCTTCCACTTTGTATTCCATAGACATTTCCAACTCACCTTCTCCATAACTTGGGCGCATATTGGAGGGTCATCTTCCATTTTGAAACACTTAGAATATTTTCAGGCCACGTTCCTGTTGACGTGATTTTTGTGACCACACCAACACAGAATAAAGTCGCCAACGGCTACTCTATCCTCTCTTGAACAAAGTTTCCTGCATGCTAAGATTGTGAGATAGATCATGCATTTTAACTCCAAGGTTCCTTTAGTGCGAATAGTCTTAGTTGGCTTGATGTGATTTTGCTTGTATTTCAAGGGGACTTACACAATTGTTCGACAGTTGACAGCAGACAGTAGATTAAGGGGTTTTCATGTAATTCGAATGGTTTGGCAAGTGAACACAAGTTTCCTAATTCTAACCAGAAATGAACTGAAATTAAATGAGTGTAAGGCCTAAGAAGTTTATGTTCTATCTAAAAGCAAGATATGTGGAGTTCGACTTCAGTAGACTTCAACCGGATTTTACCTAGCCTCGCATCGGACAACTTCAGCAAAATTGGTGCAATCTTCAGAGGAGTAACGAAGAATATTCAGATTATAATTCAACATACATGTACCATCACAACAATGCATACAAGCATACGAACCACAATCGAAGTTAAGTTTGAAATGATTTCCAGTTGACCACGCAAGGAAAACTCACCATCAGCAAGTTGCTAGTGGTATGGATAAAGAGAAGCTACTTCGATCAAACACCACAAATCCACAGTTACTAAGTACTTGCATGAAATGAAATCTACTTTACTTTAAGCTACTTCAAGTTGCTACGTGAATTGGAAGGACGAAGAAGCCTCGACAACTACTCATAACAAAGAAGAAATCACCATCAATGAAAATTCTTTTATTATGAAAGCATTCACGACAAATACTTACAAAGTATTCAAAGGGAAGACTTTCCTTCCTTTTCAATTTAAACTATACTATCAAACTACTCTACTTTCTACTCTACCAATTTCTCTCTACTCCTTCTCTGCTATCTTAACTTTGATCTAATGAGATACAAATGAGGGGGACTCCCCCTTTTATAGTTGGCCAAGTCCAACGGACGGCTCAGATTACAATCGGCTGGATGGTCCAGATTGTGCCACCTCAGCCCTAAACAAGATTCACCCTAAAAACCGCCACCAAGAGGAGTGGGGTAATAAATGAGCCATTAATGTCCATCATCCTTCTAGAAGATTCCAGCTTTGAAACGCATTCACACTGCTCTTGATCTTCTTCTTGACGTCGTTCTTCAACTTCTTCTTTGCCACTTGAGTTATACTAAGTCACCACCGCTTGGTCTCGACGTTCCTCCTGCAAAACAAGCAAGGAGAAGAGTATTAGAACACTTCATAATATAAATTCACTTACTTACCAAGATTTTCAAGTTCTAATTTCCAAGCGTTCATCGTCTTCACTAGCCAACTTCGCGTTCAAATTCTTCATGCCTTAGCCAAATTTCCAACCCATCTTGTATTTTGCCCGGGCATACTTCACTCTGATATTTCATCCAACTCAGGCTCGAGAAAAAAAAATGCTTTCATCAGGAATTTGATCAAAAATTATCTAGGCACCCAACTTCAAATTCATCCACCAAGGCAAATTTTATCTTGAAAACACGTTTTATTCCTTGCCTTAGAAATTTTTTTCAAATTTTCTCTAGGAAATTCACCAACCTGGTGCCCATTTAAAATCTTTACCTCAGAACCTTTGGCAAGCTGTGGAAGACCTTAAAATCCATTCCTCATCGATAATCTTCAATACCCAAAAGAAAATTTTCTTCAGAATTTGTCAAACTCATGGGTATACAACGAACGGGTTCATTTAAAATTTTAAATTTTGAACCTTGGAAAAATAATTCCTCATGAAATTTAATCCCGTTCTTCATCTCGGTGAACATCTCATGTTGCTCTGACTTGAAAATTCTTTATGAACCTCGCGAAGCAGGCACTTTCTGACTTCATCTCCGACAAATTCATTCGTGTCCAGGAAATTTCATCACTTGACCAGACTTAGGCGTTTTTCCTCTAGAGAGGTGGAATTTTGATAACACTTAAAAAAATATTTAAAATCACTTAGCACTTCGAATTTTCCTTAGAAAATTTTTTATTCACCTTCAATCACTCTGCCTATGGTGAGGAAAATTTTATCAACTCATTTATCACAATTTTCTTTTAAGTGCTTGGAGTGCATCTTGTATGTCATGAAGAATATATTTTTCAATTTCAACGCCTGGCATATTTCCCATCTCTTGGCATTATGAACCTTGGGCGCAATTTGCATAGTGTAAAGGATAAGCCTCCAACGCCTAACAATATTCACCATTAAATTTCCAACGCCTAGGCAATTATCATCTTACTTATCAATATTCTCCGTTTTAATTTCCACCACCTTGTACTTTACTTCACACTTCTATTACTTTGGGCGCATTTTCCCTGTCATGGAGAACATTCCCAACGCCTAACATATTACTCTCCAACCTATACACTTTAGGCGCATATCACACTTGGAGGGGAATATTCAACACGCCTAGCATACCTCACTTTCCACTCACCACCTTTATACTTTACTTTCTAACTCAACATTCACTCTTTACTTGGCGCCTTTAGCATGTGTGGGAGAAATAACTTTTACTACGCTCAACGTGTGACCTTTCATCTCCCTCGTTTTTGTCCTCACATGCCCTCTTTTGGGCGCATTTGAGCATGCATGAAGGATGAACTTTTCAAACGCCACCTTTTGCTTTGTTGACTCTTGACTTTCCTTGTTTGGGCGCATATCCTATGGTGAGGTGGATGAAACTTTGGCTTCTCTATGATGGGCGCATTTTGGCATGCATGAAGGATTAACACTTTGACCTTTCTTTGAATCTTTGACTTCCTCTCAAGATGGGCGCATTTGATGCCTCTAGGAGGATGAAACATATACTTAGAGAATATTTTTCATGCCATATCTTGAGGGCGCATTTAGCTATGTGTGGAGGATGAAACATTTTGACCTCTTTGACTTGCTTGTTGCATGGGCGCATTTTGGCATGAGAGGAGGACAAGTTTTATACTTAGAAAATTTTGCTATCAACCCTCTCAAAGTGGGCGCATTTTACCTAGGCTGAAGGATGAAGCTTGTACTTATAAATTTTTCCATGCTCGGCTTGTGAGGAGGGCGCATTTTCATGGTGGAGGCGGATGAAGTCTCAGACTTAGCCATTTTTCCCTATCTTCGTCAGCTTCTTCGTGCCTTACTATAAATAGTAAGTCTTTTGATTTTCATATCTCAGAGGCTCAGATCGTTTTGAAATTTTAAACACAGGAGACTCATGACTTCATCACCCTGTTCACACTGCCATCCTGAGCTGACCTGCTAAAAATAGCATATTTCGAAGGTAGTTTGCTATTTATAGTAAATTCCTGTTTCTGACACCTCCACATCTCCTTTTGATTTGAAATTTGAATGAGGCGCTCCTCACCACGTGACCTGCCTACTGACGTCGGCGCCTGCTGCTGACTTTCTATTTTTAGCCTGTTTCTAAAATGAATTACTATAAATAGTAAGTGCTCCGTTTGCCTTCAAATTTTACTAGCAGATAGCTTGAAAGATGCTGATCGCAGTGGTATACACCGATTTTCGAAAATTCTGACTTTTTACACCTCTTTTTGGGTCCCGAAGCTGGAAACCCTAATTGGTCTTGCATGCGTATCAAATGATCTTCGTTTGTTCTCGTTCTTGTTGCATTGCGATCAGTTCGTGATTCTGAAGTGCTGGGAGGTGGCCGCCGGGATGCATCTGCTAAAAATAGCAAGTTGCTAAATAAGTGATTATCTCCGTTTGCATGTCACATCACTGCATAGGTTTTAGAAAACCCAGAAAGAATCACTCGACATGCGTTGAAGACTCCGACATGCAAACCCTAAAAATAGCCTCGGAAGGCTGTTTCTGAAAAAGTTCTGATCTTGGTTTGCATGTTACATCGTTGCGAAGGTCTCAGAAAACCCAGAAGGAATCTCCAGACATGCATTGAAAAACTTCACATATAAACCCTAAAATCTGCTGTGGAAGCTGAACTGCTAAAAATAGCAAGTTGTTGATTCTGGCTCAAAATTTGCCAGTGAGCAGCTTGATGTGCTCTGAATGCAGTGTGACTGTTAAAACTTCAAGAATGTTGAAGGAACACCTAGAATTGCACACTTACTAAAAATAGTAAGTAGCCAGAATCTGATGAAACTTAGCCGGAAACCTGTTGGAAGCATGCTGACATCAATGTTAAGCTCTGTTTTCAATTTATTCACCTCATTTGACCACAAATTGGCTGGAAAGATGGAAACCCTAATTTTCGGACTTGGCCAAAATTTACATTTAAACTCAATGACGGGCACGATAATTGAAAGGTAGACAACAAAAAGAGAGGGAAAGAGAGAGAGAGGGACAAAAACCAAAGCCAAAAGACCAGAATGGAGCAAAAATTAGGGGTCCCCATCTTGAATGGGGCGATGTGTGAAAAGGTCACAACACTTCCCAATCTTGGGCGCATTTCATAGGGGGAGCCTCCCAATATTCATGCCTTAGAAACTTTAACCAACCTCACTTTACCTTGGGCGCATTTGAGGTGGTTTTCTTTCAATTTCATATGCCTTAGAAAAATTTCACCCACTCCATGTCATGCTAGGCGCATTTGAGAGTGTCTTCTTTCACTTTTTTAACACTTAGAAAAAAAATTTCACATGCTTCTCTTCTCTTTGTTTTCAAGGGCGCATTTTGGAGGTCCTTCTTTAAGTTTAAGTCCTTAGGCATTTTCCAAGTCCTACTAATCAAGGCGCATATAAGGGGGTTAGCTTTGAGTTTTAATCACTTAGAAACTTTTCCAATCTCATCCTCTCTTCAAGGCGCATATGAGGGGTTGTGCTTCAAATTTGAAGGACTTAGTCAATTTTCAAGCCTCCTCATTCAAGTTTGGGCACATATGGAGGTAGGAGCTTCAAATTTCAAACACTTAGTAAACTTTTCAATCCTCCTCCTTTGACCTTGGGCGCATTTCTACCCTTGAGGTTTCAATTTGTGATACTTAGAAATTTTTTAAGGCCTTTCCTCAAGTTTGGGCGCATTTTACCCTGTGAGCATCCATTTTTCATGCCTTAGTAGAATTTCATCCACCTCAGGTAGCTTCTATGGCGAATTTTGATGCTGGAGCTTCCATTTTATCAAACTTAGATGAATTTTAGCTCCCTGCCCGCTTGAGGGCGCATTTTGAGGTATGAGCAGGATGAACTCTAGACTTAGGTGTTTTTCCCTCATCTTCACTAGCCAGCTCAATACTTACTATAAATAGTAAGTTGCAAGTTTTCTCTCTTCTGAAGATCAAATTGATTTGAAATTTTAACCACAGGATCCTCATGACCTAGTTAGCCTGTTCACATTGCCACTTCGAGCTGACCTGCTATTTATAGCATGCTTTTGAAGGTGGTTTACTATTTATAGCAACTGCCTGATTTTGATACTTCCCCAACTCCATTTGACTTGAAATTTGAATGCTGTTAGCCTCATCGGTAGACTTGCCCGTTCACACTGGTGCCTACTGCTGATTTACTATTTTTATTCTGTTTTTGGAATGCCTTACTATAAATAGTAAGTGCTCCAATTGACTTCAAATTTTACCGGTGGATAGCTTGAATGATATTGATTGCAGTGGGATACACCAGTTTTCGAAAATTCCGGCTGGAAACCCTAATTCGTCTTGCATGTGCTTCAGATGACCTCTGTTTAACTCCGTTTCTGTTGCATGTCATCAGGTTCATGATTCTAAAGTGTTGGGCAGCTGCCGGAGTGGTACTGCTAAAAATAGTAAACGTCTAAAAAGTGACCCATTAGCTGCTGGATGAGTTTGCATGTCACTCCGCCCGAGAGATCTTGAAAAACCCAAAAAAACCCAGAAAAACAATCAACATGCGAGCACTGGCTAAAATTACCAAGTTCCGGGAAAGTGATTAACTCTGCTTACATGTTACCTCGTTGCGAAGCTCTCGGAAAGCCCAGAAGGATTATGCAGACATGTGCTGAAAATTTTGACATGCAAACCCTAAAAATAGCCTCTGAAGGCTGAATACTGAAAGTCATCGTCTCATTTTGCATGTTATATCACTGCGTAGGTTTCAGAAAATCCAGAAAGAATCTCCAGACATACATTGAGAAATTTCGCATATAAACCCTAAAATCTGCTCCTAAAGCTGTACTGCTAAAAATAGACAGTTGTTCGTTGTGGCTCAAAATTTGTAGACGAGCAGCTTGACATGTTCTGGATGCAGCGTAATGATTAAGACTCCAAAAGTGCTGGGAGAACGCCCTGAATTGAACACTTACTAAAAATAGTAAGTTGTTGGAGTTCGATGAAATTTAGCTAGGAACCTGCTGGAAGCATACTGATTGCAATGTGAAGCTCAGATTCCAACTTATCCACTCCATTTGACTTCGAACTGCCTAGAAAATTCAAAACCCTAATTCTCAGACTTGGCCAAAATTTCAATCCAGGTGGGCACATCCCCAGAAAGACAGACAGCAGAAAAGAGAGACAACGACAAAACGACCCAAAAGCAAAGCCAAAAGACCGAGACGAAGCAAAAATTAGGGGGTCCCCATTGGCAATGGGGCGATGTGTGAAAAAGGTCACAACAGGACTGCAATGTCCACTCTCAATTTATGATGGTAAATTTTTTAATTAAATTAATGCTTAAGTTCCTATGTCAAAAATTAATATTTAATGTAGCATTAATTTAATTGTTTTAAAAGAGAGTTATAAGGTGTGTATTTAAAAGTGAATAAAATATATTATTTGGGTGAGCTTAAGTGAAATAAAAATTAAATTCAAAAGAATATTAAAAGAGAATTTCAAGAAAAGAGTATTAGTTACTTCTGGAAAATAAGGAAAAGGAAGGAGAGTTTTCAATTTTTGGTTATGTTGGAGTTTTTTACAGGGAAGGAGTTTTTGAAGTTTGTTACCAGAACTTAGTGAGGACGAAAACCTCCTTTAAGCATAGCATCTTCGAGACTGAGAGATGTGTCATTGGTGTTGTTTGAGTATTTGTTGAAGGTTTAGAATTTTCCAGTCATGACCATACATGGGATGTCCCCCCCGTTTTTCATATGCCCATGAAGAAGAAATTTGATTAATTAATTAAATATTAAAATTTTCTTTATTTACTTTAAAGACGTTTTAATTATTTAATTAATTAATTAATATATGGCTTTATAAATAATATAATAATAAGACGAAGCTTTTATAAAGCCATTGCTTTAAAACAAATCAGTTAAGGCAACTGAAGGTGGCAGAGTTTTAAAAGAGTATTGGCGGACGTAATGTTCATCACGGGAAAATGAATAATGTTTGGTTTTGGTCTTTGAACTGAGAACGAAAATTCTCAGGAATTTGTAAGCCATGTAAGGATGGAACCACTGATGTGGCTTGTGTAGTATCTCTTAGTTTCATGATCATGGTGATTGATTATATCTTTGGACGTTTACATAGTATGTAATCTAGTAAGCTTGTTCCACTCCAATGCCTTGTCAGCAATTTTGGCCACTTTGTCTTTGTCACGAATGATGTGTAAAAGACTTGATTTAATTTCCTCCAAGGCAAATTGAATGGAGTTCATATGAGCAATGGAAATGCAACATACATCTTCTCCTTTTGGTACATCATAAATCAAATTTTCAACATGCCGATGCATTTCATCAAGCTTTGATAGAACTTGAATTCCATTTTCAGCAGTTTGTGAACTTGAACTGCAATCTTCAAATATTAGTTGGGATGATGTAGTACAACTTTGATGGATAGAGATTTCAAAAAATATTTGGGCTGTACTCTTCAACTTGTCACGCATGTGGACATTACTCATCATCCCGTCCATAGTGTCTTCCAATTCGTTAGCTCTCTGCCTTAGCTTGACTTCAGCCGAAGAGAAATCTGCCTTACAACTACTAGAAGCTTCTCCTTCCATGTTGTCTTCAACACATGATTTAAGGGAGTCAGTCAAATCAGCTTTTAAGTAGGAAGAGACTTTTGTTTCCTCTTTCTCTTTCTCCTCTTTGGCTCGTTTTTCAAACCAACATTCTCCGGAATTGTGAAGAAGCAACTCATTGGTTGAACTAGTATCTTCTTCTAACCTAATTTGTCCTTCATTTGGATCTGCACTTTGGCCTCTTCATGCAACTCCATTTCAACTCTTGTTTCCAAAAGTTCTTTCTCTGAATCTTTGACTTGAGACTCCTTAACACAAGTCGACTCACTGTTCTCGTCTGTAGAAAACATGAGTGCGTCACGAGAATTCAAGCCATCTTCTGTGACATTACATTCTTCTATAAAATGCCCCGATTCTTCATGAGTTTCAGGAACTGTTGTGGACATATGGCTTTCTTCTGTTGAATGCATGGACGAGTGCAAATCCGTAGATACCCCTTGAACTTTTTCTATGAATTCAAAGGGATTCCAACTTTCATCCTCCTCTTCAGCTTTGGAAATCTCCTCTTTGTTCCCAATAGTCTTCTTCAAAACTGGTTTCAACTTTTCTTCACATTGACGAAAAATTTCTTTGACTGACAAATCAGTAGTGTGAGAAATCTGCTCTTCGCGTTTATAAGCATCCCAGAGAAGAGTTTGGACATTTTCAGGAAGACTATCAGCTTCTTTGATTGTAGAAATTAGAGCATTCATGATAGCTGCAAGCATACCCTCTTCTTGCTCACTCCAGGTCGAGGTGAAGAGATAATTAAACAAGTGATAAATTTGATTCTCCATTTCCAATTCTATCAATAAGATGCAAGCACTAACTTCAAAAAATATCTTTAAAACAGTTGCTTTTGTTGAAAACAAACTACTACCAATTTCATCCAAATCTTGAAAACTTTCCACTATCATATATAATATGATCTTCATGGTTTCATCATCATAGGGCATCTGGGGAATTACAATTCTTATTATCTCCATGAAGCAAGAAGAAATCAGCAGCTTGGTTTCTTCATCAGAGTGCCTTAACCAATAGGGCTGATTCAAAAAAGTCACCGCAGGTGCTAATGCCAACTACATTTCCTCTGAAGGTGATTGCTTCACTTGTCTCAAACATTGTTCTAACAAGTGAAGAATGTTCTCTTCATTTTCCCTTGATTGAAACTCTTTGTCAAGTCTTTTTCCAGCCATATACAGTGTCTCTGCCAGTTTCATCTCTTCTTTGTTAGCCATGCCTTAGTCTAACAACTTCTAAACTGAACTCAATTCTGCTGAAACACTTAAACTGATCCACAGGATGGCAGGATCTTTTGCTCTGATACCATTGAAACATGCTCCTTAGTTTTTTCTCAATATTTTCACAACAAAAACTAGCACTACGCCAATGGTTAGCGTTAGCTTCCAAAAGTTAATCTGTAACCTTCGCCAAGAATGTTCACCATGATCCTTTGAAAGGCGAGGTGATAGCATATGGCGATGGGATCGTTAGCCACTAAACTGAATTGAAGAACAATACTGAAATGAAACAGGCGGTGATTTGACCATGAAACATCCACACTACGACTTGTTCAGTGGGGGGAAGATATTACAATAGAAGCAATTCATTTGCTATTAGTAGGCATCCACTTAGGTAGTGGGAATTCTCCACTTATTCAGTGGGTGAAAATAAGAAAGCTACAATGTTTATTCCTCCACACTAGCGGTAAACCATCCAGGTGTTATAATGTTTGAATTTAAAACATAAGTAAATTCAGTAATTGAAATGACTGGAATAGCACTACTGTTTACAGTCTTACAGTAAGTTATTACAATGAATTTCATTAGAAATCTGCTCCAAATCAACTGTAAAGATTATACTATATCTCTAGTTACAAATGAAAGTGGAAAATTGAAGGAAACATAGCATAAGGAAAGAATACCCAGGTCTGATTTACAGAAACAACAAACTAAATGATCAGATCAGCAAGTATAACTCACCCAAAATGCTTGAATCTCTTACCAAAACTTCATCAAATTTCAATATAATTGTAGATTCATCATTTCAAATGCAAGGTGACCAGCATACAAGTGTCCAATAATGCAAAACAGCCATCAAGAAAAGGGCTCGATTCCCAATGTAATCACCAAGAGAAAAGTACTGCTCTTGAAGAGGTATAGACTTTCTTAAAAATCCCAATCTTCAAAATTAAATCCCATCTTTTTTAAGAAGGGTCGCCCATATCCAAAGAATCAATTGCTTCAATACCCAGAAGCAAATAAAAATCATACAAAAAACTGTATTTAAAAATCTCCTTCAGCCATGATATGACCAGCAAATACAAATCTGGAATTTTTTATCAAAATCTTCAATATCTTCAGCAATGAAACTGAATATGTACTTCTAAATGAAGCACACTCCCAATCAACCATCTAGGGAACCATAGTTTCAGGCCCGAAGAATGGTGTAAAAATGCTAAGCTTCCCCTTAGCCAAGTTCTGAAATCAATTCAGTAGCATTTCAATAAAACCAAAGATCATGAATGAGTAAGCAAAGGCCTGTTTTAATAGAACTTGAGGTGACTGTTGGCTTTCCATCTTCCTCCAAAAGATATGCCTAAACCTCATGTGAAATAATTTAATTTTTAAAACATTCAATTTCTCCCTCTTCCCTAGGCGTTCAAGTCTCAAGGGAACATTATTATCATTTTAAAATATTTAAAACCTTCTCAAAGAGGCGTCCAAATCCCAAGAGGAGTAATTAACTTTGAAATATGAAATATTTTCTCGTCATGTGGTATCCACCCTCATAGGCCCCATTTTTAAACAACGTAAAGTCATTGTGCTAGGTTAAGGGGTCAAAAGAACAATATAATAATTAAATGATTTAAATAAATTATTTCTTTAAAAAATGCACCTCAGAAAGCCAAATCCAGAAATACTCAACTACCTTGCCTAAAGTAGAAAACTCACTGAAGTGTTGTGTAAAGCTCCTGACCTGAAGGTTATTGTTTTTCTCTGTTTGGAATTGTTTTGAACTGGTAATTTCTTTTCTTTTCCAAATGAATGTAGTTTAAGCTTGCAAGTGTATGCATTCAGTGATTTTATTTTCATACATGAGAAATAACAATGTAAGGCACCTCTATATTCATTGCTTTGAAACAAAAATATTTCTGCAATAAAGACTTCTTTGCTGTGGACCGATTCATTCAACAGTAACTGAAGGACACATACAGTTAACTAAACCTTCCATTCAAGAGTATATAAGACTGGTTTTACAATACAAGGATGCTCAGTAATTTATACCAGATTGTTGCATACACAGACTTATCTGATTGGCTCAGACATTAACAGAGAGGTTCTGATATACATTAAATAATTGCTCAGAAATTTATACCAGCACATTACGAGCTCAGGAAATGGCTTTAAAGCTCACTGTTAATGTGATTACAGCAGTTTGGACTATGGACCATAGAAATATGCTCAGATAATAGTGAAACAGACTGTAACAAAGTGTTTCCTGGGTTTATATGTAGATTTAACATTCAAATCAAATTCAGAAATTACTGTCATTTGGCAAGGCCCAACGTTTTTGTCTTTCGAACACCCTTACAATGCAACTACAGAAAACTATCAGTTTACTAAGCTTCAGAGGTTCTCTTGCTACAGTCAAAATACAAAGACACCATACTGGACTGTACATGAAGCAAGAACACATCTATTGAATAAGTAATGACCCAAATGACAAAGAGCAGACCCAGTTCGCCATGTCTCAGAATAGACTCATAGCTAAAACGTGGAGGAGAATCTGCAGACCCAAAAATAAAGATTACAATGTAAAGAGAGGCTCCGACCTGGAGCTATTCAATCCAACCTGAAGAATGCTGAAGAAGACTCAGAGAATGCTCAGAAATATGCAGCAGCAAATAAAATCTTCTTTATCAGTCATTCCTCTTGTGTTAGCAGTGTTCCCAGCCTCAGATGATTCCAAACGCCTCTCCAAAACCTTCTAGTAATTTCCACAACCCGGCTGAAGTGAGAAGGGAGTCGTTTTTTCCCTTTTGTAAACACGTTTTTTTCTTAAACTTGCCCAGAATCACATCAGAACACCTTTTTCGTGGCTCCCAGGTATAGAACAATGCGCCTAGGGGTTGTCCATCATGCCACGCCTTCAAAATGCATATGAGGAACTCCAAATCGATTCCATTGCAGCAACAAAGTCTCAGAAAATAGTGACACGAAAATGTGTAGTAAAGCTTTGAAATCCCTTTCACACCTTTCTCCAAATCGACCTTACACCATGAAGATCCTTGTCTTTCCAAAATCCTGCAATCGTTCCAGCTAGGAGATGTTATTTCACACCCGAAACTGGATCAGCAATGTCTCCAAACCCTAGGAGAAGAAACTCGAGCTTTCCCGTGAAGAGATGAATATATATTTTTCAAAAGGTGTGAATGAACTCTCATTTTTGCTCTTTTGTAATCTTCCCTTCAAAATTTCGAGTGACTTTAATAAAGTAATTTTTTATTAAATATTCACAAAGTCACATTTATAACCAAAAGAAAGTGACTTATAAAGTTCCTTTTTGATAAATATTTCACTAGTCACTTTAAACTTGATTTATTAATTATTTAATATCCCTCTTTTGAAAACAATTTAAGACTTGGGGAATATTAAATAATTAAGTCATTTTGTCCAATTTTTGGGGACATTACATGTTGCCAACCTGAGTACTGCCAAAAATAGAACTTACTAAAAATAGTAAATTCTGAAAAGTTGCACAACTCACTTTGCATGTTATATCATTGCGAAACTCTCTGAAAAACCCATAAAGAATCTACAAACCAAATCTCGAAACTACAATGTGTCTGCTAAAAATAGCAAGTTCTAGAAAAGGTTGTTAGATGGAGATGCATGTCACACCATTCCGAAGTTCTCCAAAAACCCAAAAAACTCCACCAAACATGCATTAGAAACCCATACATGCAAACTATAAAAAATGCTTAAGAACCTAATAAAACGGGAAACCCTAATTTTACCTCTAACGAGCCAATGGGCTTCCGGAAATAGGCTATCAGTCACTGAAGAGAGTACGGCTAAAATGGGGACATTACAACGCCGTTAGATTTAGTTCAATCCAATTGTTGATCAAGCCGACAGATGTCAATCGCTCAAACAATTTCGCTCGCTTCACAAGAGTCTGTCGGTCGTCATCACAAAGGAGTGTGGAGTAAATGAGCACCGTTGGATTAGATCTTATCATGACCGTTGATCAACATCATATTATATTATACTGCCGTGGTGAGGGCCCACTAAGACACACGTACACCGCTTGTGCAATTCCGAAGAATCAAGATGGGAATCTACAATATTCGCAACAAGTCTCCCGGAAAAGACTTAAATATTCAACTCCCAAAATGACGTCATGTCATCACCACTTACCAATCCCGCACACCTTGCAAAAGTCTTTCGTGACCCACCACAAGGGGTGGGGGTTAGCGGTCGCCGTTGGATCAAGCACATTGCAAGCGTAGATCAAGATCACCTTTAACCAATACACTGTGGTCCCCACAGCTACTATGACATCCGCGTCACTATTGAAAAACCAATGCCTGGTCAGGTTCGCTATGTCGCTAACAAGCCAAACTTCACAACCTCTATCGGAGTTATGAAATTCTTAAAACCTGTGACGTAGAGGAAAATACGCCAAGTTCTAAGGTTGCAAGCAAGCAAGTTGAGGCACATTTTCCAACACTATCGCTACCTTATCAGGTGTTCCTAAGTATCACCTTTTTTGAGTAAGGGGAGTTATTAATGGGCAACGGGTGACCTGCTTGATTGATAGTGGAGCCATGCACAATTTTATAGACGAGGGCTATGTAGCCAAGAGAAGATTACAGGTGGAGGTCTTTTCTGGTTTTAGTGTCACAGTAGCAGATGGTTTCAAGATGGGATGCACTACAAAGATCCCACAATTGAGAATCCAAATGGGGGATTATACAGTCACAGATGATTTCTATGTGGTTGGGATTGGTGACATTGATATAGTTTTGGGAGTTTAGTGGCTACACTATCTTGGCAAATACAGTCAAGATTTTAAGAAGATGGAGCTAGAGTTTACATCGGCTGGTAATAATATTGTGTTGAGGGCGTTATAAGATAGTGTAATGTCCTTGTTTTGGAGGTAGATTAATTAAATTTAATTAATTAATTAAGTTGTCCAAAATAATGATATTTCATGAGGATGACTAATTGATTATTTTAATTAAATTAAAAAGTGGTATTAAGTTAATTATTTATAAGGTTATCAAATAAATTAATAATATAAGGTGACCTTATATTTAATTAATTTAATAAAGTGACTTGAATAAAATATTATATTATAAAGTCACTAAATAAAAATAAAATAATATTCTAGAAGGTTCTTGAAGAATTGGAGAAAAAGAATAAATAGAGGGGTTGGTTGGGCTTCTAATCATCTAGTTGTTGAATATTGTTTGATTGATTCCATTGGGGAAGCCTATGCTTTCTGCAGTTCTTCATTCGATCATTGAGACTGAAAGCTCTCCTTGATTGGCAATTTTGAGGCTGTGAAACTATCAGTTGATATTGTTGCATTGTGGAGGTGATACTTCAGTCATCTCACTTGGGAAAATTTTGTGGCCTTTGGCCAAATTTGGAGGAAGAGATTTCATATCCGCTTGCTGAAGCATTTGGAAATTATAATCAGTCATTAGAGGAGATTGACTTCATTGTTTGCACTCAGATTTGCATAGTATTCAGACCTTGCTTGCATCAATTTCTTCCTTGTGGATAGGCGCTGCTTGAAAAGGGGTTTGGAGAGTGTTGTAGGACGATTTGGAAGAGTATTAAGAGGACGGCCATTACATTACAGTCTGCACATCAGCTTGCCTAGTTCCCACAATTTTACTCATGAAGGCTTCATCTCACATCGATTTGGCATGACACTTGGGGCGCTCAGTTTCTCATGGCTGGGCGATTATTTTGGAGGCATTTGGGAAGAGTTGGAGGTCGCCAAAGATTTTATAATTGCAGATTGTTCTCAGAGCAGGGATGGCTCTATCTAGGGTGCGATTTCAGGCAAAGGAGAAGAGTTAAAATCAGAGAAAATTCATGAAGCATGGTTAAGTGTACCTTGAGGCTGGGCGCTATATCTTGGGAGGCAAATCCATTGGAAACAAGTAGAATTGAATTGATTTATCTGAGCTGCTATCATTTCCAGGTTTCATTTTCAGTCATTGTATTTCATAAGTTTGGCATTGCATCACACATCTTAAGCATTGTAATAATTAGTCATTCATAGTTGCACTATTAAGTCAATAGTTGCTGCTGTAGGAGAGCATTCAAATCAGACTTTGGTATTGTAATTGAACATTTGTGAAGCCAAGAGTCTTGGCATGATTACACTGTCATGTATTTAGGATTGCATACATTAATGGAGTTATAAGTTGCAGGCATATGTTGTCAATTCAGTTGTATGCTAAATGTTTGATCAAATGACAAGTGGCTGTAGATGTTATTATCATCATATTAGTTGTATGCCAATTGTTTGTGAAAATGTCAATTGGCAGTTGCACTTTTTACATGTAGAAATCATCTTTATGCATTTGAAAGGCAAAAGGAAAGTTGCATTTGCATTTAGTTCTTTGCTTAGATATATTAAAAGACATTTGCAAGCATTTGAGACACTTTGGACATCATTCCAAGCAAGAATAATCAGACTTAAACTTCAGACCTGCAAGCAAAGTGATTGTATGACAACTGTTTTATGATATTCCTTGAGTCTTTAATTAGCATTTTGAGATCAGTTTGAGCAAGGCTCATTACAAATGGTGCCCCTAAGATAGTTTCAGCTAAGTGTATGGAGGCTTTGCTCAGACATGGAGAGGTTGCTTTAAAGATGAAATAGAGAAAAAAATTAAGGAATTGTTAGATATGGGGCACATCAAGCCCAACTCCAGTCCATTTGCTTCATCCGTGGTGCTTGTGAAGAAATAGGATGGCATGATGAGAATGTGTATCGATTACCATGTGTTGAATAAAAAAACAATTAAGAACAAGTATCCCATACCGAGAATAGATGAGTTGTTGGACGAATTGCATGGGGCAGTTTATTTTTCGAAAACTGATTTACGTTCGGTATGTGCACAAAATTGCATTCAGATGCCACTACGGACACTACAAATTCTTGGTAATGCCCTTCTGTCTTACAAATGCATCTGCAACTTTTCAATCATGTATGAATCATATTTTCAGAAAGTAGTTGCATAAATCGGTATTGGTATTTGTTGATGATATTCTAATATATAGTAAGACTTGGGAGGAACAGCTTCAGCATATTGATGAGGTGTTGGGCATTATGGAGACTCAATCATTTTTTGCAAAAAGCGTCCAATGTGAATTTGGAATGACAAAGATATTATGTTTGGGGCACATAATTGGTGTAGGAGGTGTGAAGGTCCATCAGGAAAAATACAGGCAATTCAGGATTGGGCACCACTAAAAAGGGAGCTTTCAGATGGTTAGATGAGGCTCAAGCTACATTTGATAAGATTAAAGAGGTGATGAGCTCTTGCCCTAAATTGGCTCTTCAAGCCTTCTCTCAATCGTTTGTATTGGAGTGTGACGCTTTATGCGAGGGCATAGGTGTAGTGCTCATGCAAAACAGGTACCCATAGCTTATGAGAGCCGAAAGTTGAGAGATGTAGAGTGGCTATACTCCACTTATGACAAGAAAATGCTTGCCATCATGCATGCCTTGGAAAAGTTCAAGCAATACCTTGTTAGTGGTAAAGTCGTGCTTAAAACAAACCACAACAATTTGAGATATTTTCTTGATTAGAAGGATTTGAATGAGCGTCAATAGAAGTGGGTAAGCAAAATTCAGGCTTGTTGGCGTAAAATCTAACACCTCTGGAGTGCAGGTTTGTACGGACAGCTATGTACACTACGCAATGAGTGCTCTTCAAATTAGGAGGGGAAGCTCCCTCGTTGTGCTGGAATGCATGAAAAAGAAAAGTAATCTAAGTCCTATCTTTTGTTCTCATTTGGAAGAGGCACAAGGTTAAGAAAACCAAGAACGTTGCAGCTAAGGATTTTCGGTTTGGTAGATCATTAACTACAACTAAGCTATCTACTTTAAATCTATCCAATTTCCTCAAGAAAACAGAGCATGAGGAAATGGAGCGGTTTGACTATCGCGAGTTTAGATTCTCTACTTGAGGCAAGGTGGCGCAACTATCATCTCAATCTAAACAAGCTTATTGGGCACAAAACAGATTTGAGAATTTACCATGACAATCTTATGAAACCCTATGTGGCATAACACTTGATCATAATAGTAAAGACTCATAAAACAGATTTATCATCACAATCTCACGAAACCCTATGTGGCATAACACTTGATCGTAATGATAAAAGATTCACAAAACAGATTTATCTAAACTATGGGAAGAATTTACCACGCCAATCTTATGAAACCCTATGTGGCATAACACTTGATCAAAATAGTAAAGACTTCACAAAACAGATTTATCATCCCAATCGCATGAAACCCTATGTGGCATAACACTTGATCAAAATGATAAAGATTCACAAAACAGAAAGAATTCACCATTACAATTGCATGAAACCCTATGTGGCATAACAATTAATGTAATAGCAAAGACACATGAACAAATACCAAAAGAGCAATATTGAGGGCAAGGTAGGCGCAGCATATATTTCTCTCTCAAGCAAAAGTTAATTACAAATGAGCAAAGCTCTTATTTATATACATCAAGGTGTAGGGAACCCTAAAATCACCTTGTGTTAACTACAGTCTCGCAAATGCATGCAAGATTAATTATTAAACCCTAATGAAGTAAACTATACAATTAACTGGAAAGCTACCATCAGTTAACTGGAAACCCTAACCCTAACTCCTGTGTTGATAATTCCAAGGATGAGATAAGCATGTGTTAAGTCAGCAAGTAAACTCAAGACTAAAAGTCGAGTTAACTGCTACTCATGACTCAACCCTCGAAATTAACTGCAGGTTCCAACTGGCAGATCACTCCATGTCAACTCGATCTAACACTTCGACCCAGAACTCATCGATCTCTCTATCTTCCGGCACTCTGACGCTGTCCAAAAATAATAATCTGCTTCTTCAATTCTCTGTCACTTTCCTTGACTGTATGCATACATTCTTTAACATTTTCAATCGCCTTCTTGAAACTAGCTGAAATTACTAAAAATGTGATCAGAACCTCCATCAAGATATCACAAACATGCTTCTGAAACTAAGTTTGTATAACCTCGAGATCAGCGTAGGTACCATTTTCACGAAGATAATGGCATGGGATTTGAGTGACTTTGGCGGCTCCGTAAATGAAGTGGTGGCTTCTATTTCTTCTGCAGCTTGACGCTTCTAATGCAATCATGAATTAAGACCGATTTGGTCTTGAATTTAGTCTAGTTGAACCGCCTTCTGAAAAACTTGCTCGTTGACTGTGAACACGACTATATTCTGACAACTTTCTCTGGAAAGCTAAAATGGCCCCTGGTGAGGCTAAAAATAGCCTGACGGAGGATAATTTTCACCAAAAATTCTGAGACATGGGTTTTGTCCGGAAAATGATTCTAAGACAACCCACAATGTCAGAATTGTGAAAACACGTCGTTTAGCTTGACATGCAAAGATTCTTTAGTCGAGAACTACAGGGGTTTTAGAGCTTCTCGGGGAATTTTTTTTTTGAGAAAATCTAGAACATGGGTTTTATGCACAACGGAATTCTGAGCAAACCCAGATGATGAGATTTTCAAAAAGATGTGATTTTGGCCCACATGCAAAGAAATCTTCGGAAAAAAAGCACAGAGCTTCAAAATGAAGACTACGGGGCGATTTTCTCGAAAAAATCTAAGACGTGGGTTTTGCTGCAAATGCTGAAGTATGCGAACCCAAATGATCAGATTCTGAATATACGCTGAATTTCTTTGACATGCGCAGAAAGTACCTAAGATGAGAAATAGAAGAAATAAGACAGAAGATAGAAAGTTTTATTTGCTCTGCTTCTATAGAATTCGCTAATCTCTTCTTTGGAATTTGATGAAACCTTCATGCAAAGTTAAAATAAAGTCTGGAATCTTCTTCCTCTGCACAATCTGAATTCGTTGCTACGAAGAACGCTGAATTCTAACACCTGTAGCACCTTTAGCTTGCTGCTCGCTCAAGAAGAATGTAGACTTCGAAGTTTGAAATGAAGAAATAATGGACGCCAAGGCTGAAATAAATAGATTTTCATCTTTGAAAATTCGCACTAGGCAAGGAAACCATGAAAAGTGCGCTTGGCTTCTAATTGGACCTCATTTTAGTTAACTGGAACTCAAATATGCTAATTAAAGCGCCATGCATTAGGGTTTTCCTTTCAAGTCTTCAGTTAACAATTTCATATGACTTTGACTTCAGTTAGCAATCATATTAAATTCGCCATCTTCAAACTTGCTTTAGATTCACAAACTTGAACTAAGGCGACCCTTTTGATAAGTGAAGTTAGCCATCTCGATTGAGATAAGAATTCGCCATATTCATGTAATAAATATCCTAAAAATAGGGACCCTTTTCAATCTTCAGTTGACCTTCAAGAAGTGCGCCAACTTCACATGCTTTAATCAATAAAATCTAAATATAACAACCCTTTTGGAACTAAAGTTGCCATTCCTTGAAAAGTGCGCAGCTTCACAAAATATGCTTCATCATAATAAACACTAAATATGGCGACCCTTTTCATAACTGAAGTTAACACTCAAATGCACCTTACTTCACAAATTAATGCTTCATCAAAATATGGCGTCCCTTCTTGAACTTCAGTTGACACTCAATGAAGCGCCATCTTCACTAAAACTTCATAATTGCAACCAAATTCGCCATGCATGTGAACTCCAGTTGACATTCACTGATAATCTTCAGTTAAGTGGACATGCAATCAAGTTAACTCAACATGCAAGATAGTTAACTGAACATGCAAACTAGTCAACTCGACATGCAAACTGAAAGATCACTCCACATGCCAACATATGAACTGAAGATGACAACCCATAAATCGTTTAGTCTAACTGCAGTCAGAACTCCAGTTAAGGCGTCCATTCAACTCACTTTCGAAAATCCAACTTTGAACTCTCAAACGAATTCCAGACTTAGCCAATTTTCATGAAAATTTAGGCTAAAACCTCTGTCGGGACCTTTGTTCATCCTCTGACACTGGTTGACTGACTTCTCCGATTGGCTGGCTGACAGGTGCATTGCAGGACTAAGTAAAAACTGATCAAAAGATATCTTGAGACTGCACGTCATAAAACTGTCATCTGAAGGCTCAAAAATCCAAGCGCCTTTTGCAAAAGCTGCGCTTTTTCTCAGACTTAGTCAAATTTTGACTTCTGCATTTCGTACGAAGGAAAAAATAAATCCTTCATAACTTTCATTTTATCAACTTTCAGGACTAGATCTCAGGTTCACTGTGAAGCTAACCCTATTCTGCACAACAGCTGCAAAGGCACATTTCCCAAGAAAACATCATCTGAAGGGTGAAAAACAAGGGCCCCCTTTTCAAAAGTTGCTCTTTTCATCCCAGACTTGGCCATTTCAGGAACTGGCTAGAATATCACAAAAACCCCGACTGCAAGCTGCTGAGGCATCTCACGAACTGACGGAGACAGGCAACGGAAAGCTGAGCGTAATATGGACACATTGAATATCTAAAATCATCATAAAGAAAGCATTAAAGGCTTGAAAAGCTTGGGCGCCTTTCCCAAAATGTGCTCTTTTGCTTTTTCTTCTGACGTTCTGACTAAGATTTGACCCTACGTTTGACCTCAAGTTCAGGCACTTCAGCAACTCAGATTCACCCGCTGACGGATGCGTCGCGAAGCTCGAACAAGAAGTGAGATAAACATCTTGGGTGGCATTTAGCCAAAAACCTTCATTTGGCACCTCAAAAAGATAGGCGCCATTCCCAAAAGCTGCGCTTTTTACCAGTGTTAGCCAATTCTCACCTTCGCCTCGTTTTGCGCTGTATCTTTCACAACTTGCTCGAAACAGGTCCGTTTGACAGGCTTGATAGCTTACTGCGAAGCTGACGTGATGCCGGACGAATGTCTGCTGGAGGTGACAAACCCTAAAAACAGGATCTGGACCCCTTAAAGATAGGGCGCCCATTTAAGAAAGTGCTTCCTTCTCCAGAGATAGAAAATTTTAATGATTCCCGTTCAGATTTTCACTTTTCTTAAATCTTTTCAGCAACAGACTGACATGACACTGACACCAACTCCATATTTGAAAACCCCAAAAACGACCTTCTGACATCACTTTAACAGGATTAAAACTCAATTAAGCAAAATGCCTTAGTGAAGCAAAAATTTTGGTTTTGGGTACAACAAGGCTTATGATTTTGATATTGAATACGTAAAGGGAAAAAGGAATGTGGTAGCTGGTGCTTTATCTAGGAGACCAACACTCTGCTCCTTATTTGAGATTTCAACTAATTGGAAATCACAAGTGCTGGTTGAATATTCCAAGAATACTTTTGCGTGCGACCTCATTGATGGAAAATTGTAGGATGACAAATATTAGGTGATTGATGATATGATTTATTACAAGAATAGGATATTTTTTGTACCTGAATCTAAGATGAAGAGTAAGATCATGCGAGCTATACGTGACACCCCTCTGGTAGGACATCTAGGATTCTTCAAAACATACAGACTCATTCGGGAGAGATTGTTGTGGAAGGGTCTCAAGAGTGATGTTTTGCAGTATGTCAGGGAGTGTATGACTTGTCAGGAGAACAAGTTGAAGCATATGTTACTAGTAGGATTATTGCAGCCCTTACCCATTCCTAATCAGAAATGAGAGAGTATATTGATGGACTTCATCACAGGTCTGCCTCAAGTTCAGAATAGAGATTGCATCTTTGTTGTGGTTGACAGGTTGACAAAATATGCACATTTCTTTGCTATTTCCACTGAGTCTAAGGCACCATAGATAGCAAAATTAATTTTTAGAGATTAATTTTTGTACATGGACTTCCAAGGAATATTGTGAGTGATTGGGACAACAGGTTGCTCAACATATTTTGGTAGGAATTGTTTAGGTTGGCAGGAACTGAGCTATCTCTCAGTACAAGCTACCATCCTCAATCCGACAGGTAGACTGAAATTGTCAACAAGTGGGTAGAAGGATATTTGCATAGTTATGTATTAGGACAACATAAGGCATGGGTTCGATGGCTACATTTGGGTGAACATTGTTACAACACTACATACCATATGCCAATAGGTATGAAACCCTTCAGAGCTCTATATCGATACGATGCTATATCTTTCGTAGATTTGGCTTTTGATGATAGCAGAGTACCCAAAGCAAAAGAGTTAGTGCAAGACAGTCAAGATATCCTTAGGGTGCTTAAGGAAAATTTACATCGAGCTTAGAATCAGAAAAAACATTATGCAGATAAACACATGATTGAGAGGGTTTTTGAGGTTGGTGATATGGTGTTTTTGCACCTTCAGCCATACAGGCAATCTACTTTGAAACAGACTGATGTACAAAAGCTAAAACCGCAGTTTTATGGGCCATATCAGATCAAAAGGCGGGTAGGCGAAGTGGCGTATGAATTGGATATGCCTTTAGGTTGAAAAATTCATAATGTATTTCATGTCTCGTGCCTTAAAAAGGCAGTTGGGCAGCATACTACTCCATCTCCTAAGCTTCCTCCACTGGATGAGGAAGAAAAATTAATTTTGGTGCTTGAATCTATTTTGGATGTGAGAGAACGCAGGTTGCGAAGCAAGACAATAAAAGAATATTTGATTAGATGGAAGGATTTACCTGTTGAGGATGCCACATGGGAAGGTGAACAGATATTGCAGCATCTGGGGTCACAATTGCTTGAGGGAAAGCAATGCCGGGAATGGAGGACTGTGATGTCCCCTTGTTTTTAATTTGCCCATGAAGAATAAATTTGATTAATTAATTAAATATTAAAATTGTCTTTATTTACTTTAAAAGACGTTTTAATTATTTATTTAATTAATTAATATATGGATTTATAAAATAATATAATAATAAGACAAACTTTTATAAAGCCATTGCATTAAAACAAATCAGTTAAACCAACTGAAGGTGGCAGAGTTTTAAAAGAGTATTGGCGGACGTAATTTTCATCATGGGAAAAGGAATAATGTTTGGTTTTGGTCTTTGAACTAAGAACAAAAACTCTCAGGAATTTGTAAGCCATGTAAGGACGGAACCCCTGATGTGGCCTACGCAATATCTCTTAATTTCATGATCATGGTGATTGATTATATCTTAGGACGTTTACATAGTTTGTAATCTTCTTTGTTGGTATTGCTTATTTGCTAGAGGGGCTCATTATCTATCAGGAACGATTAGAGGAGGTTTATTTGTGACATCCCGATAATGGGATTGGCATTATCATTGATCATATGCTTTCATTGCTACATGAGCATTCCAAAGACATTTGTTACCGCTGTTGCCATCGTGACTGCTATCTTGGGCGAACACTTACAAACATGGCTTGTCTTTTCTATGCATTGGCGTTATTGTTTGATGAATATTGATGTCTTCAGTTTAAGTTCGACAATCAGGAATAACACGATGATTATTATGTTAATGGGGCTGTATCTGGAACTATTAGTGGTTCGGAGATGGGAGACTCAGAAGCTAATACGACATCTCCTGGCTAAATCGATTGATATGTTAAGTTGAATGTATTCATTTATAGAGACCTAAGTTACCGGTTCGGTTTTGGGTTGTCCCCTTGTTTTGGGTTAATTAATGCATATAAAAATCAGAAATATATACATATTTGCAGCAGTAATTAAGTTCAGAATACACCACCATATTAATAGTCAAATAACATAGCAAAAATACACCACCACTTTATACTCAAAAGTCAAATGTCATGATATAGAATTATAAATTAAAGTTTACAATCAGCCATTAATAATTATTAATTATTGATCATTGATCAATCTGAATCATATGGGTCATCAAAAAAAGCAGCATCATCAGCATCATTAGATGCTAAATTTTGTGTAGAACCACAAATAGCATTAGTGGCACTCGCACAAGCACTGCCACTAGCACTAACAGTACCGCTCTCATGCTCAGTAGTAGCTGCTTCAGGCTGATAGTCATCATCAATATCAAGTGCAGCTAAGTGACTTGTGGAAGCATCCAAGTCAAGCTGCTCTGGCTCAATATCCCACCTCCTTGTGTCTCCTTCTTTGTAAGAACTATCCTTGTGTGTAAGGAGGCGCAAGTTTGAATGCACATACACCAAGTCCTCAGCCTTTTTTGAATGTAGCCTATTGCGTTTTATTGAGTGGATGAAGGAGTATGTGCTCCAATTCCTCTCAGAAGAGGATGAACTAGCAACCTATTAAGACCAAATTAAATTAATAAATAGTTAAGAGTTACAAAAATTAACTAAACAAAATTATTAATTAAAATTTAAAATTAAAATTACAAATATAAATTATAAAACTTACTTGGGATAAAACTTTTATTGCAATAGGTTGGAGGTGCATGTATTCTTGCCCATGGAAGTACCACCAACTATGAGCAGCCACCCTACACTTGTCTCGAAGAGCATCCATATTCTGATCAACACTCCCAGAGCATGCAAAAGCCATAAACTCAGCCCTCACTCGATCACGTTGGTCACGATCACTGAAGATTCTACGAATTGCTGCCTTGTACCCTTGGGCCACTTCACCATCCCTATATGGAGCAACTCTTGATGAAGTAGAAAGTATCTCAGGGCTATAATATTTGGGACTCAATGCAAAAGCGAGAAGATGCAAGGGAGTGGTCATTTTGTTCCATCTATCAACCATGATTTCCTGTAGCTCTTTGAAGAATTTTTCTTCAGGATCTTCCTCTTTTGCATTGATGATGGATCTCATCTTCTCAATCATTGAGTCAATACCATCATATACTTCGCCCAAACAAGGTCTATCCAAGTCAGTGTAACGGATCATGCTAGTATGGGCTCGGTGAAACTGACGAGATACTCAACACGATCCCACCAACCATCATCTAGGACCCTTTGCTTGATCCTATTTGCCCTTTCATTGCTAGATTGCCTCCATACAACCCAATTAGGGCTGATTACCATGCACATAGTGCCTCACGAACCTTTATAAGTCGTCTCAACACAATTGTGTTGGAGGCAAAACGGTAATTGAAAATCAAAATTAAAATTAAAATATAATTTAAATATAAAAATCAAAATTTAAAAATTAAAATTAAAAGAAAATTCAAAAATTTAAAAATATTGAGAATTAACTTACCTTCAACAACTCCAATTTAGAGAATTGTCTAAATATTCCTTGCGTCATATGGTGGTTGGTGACAAACATTTGGATGTCTTCGCCCTCATACACTGTTTGATCCATTCAATTTTGGATCCAATTTTTTGTAGCATTAGATTGAGGGAGTGGACAGCACAAGGTGTCCAAAAAATGTGTGGATACTTCTCCTCAACCAATAACCCAGCAGCCCTACAATTTTTGGCATTGTGGTTACAACTTGCACAACATTTTGATGGCCCACTTCTTCAATAGCTTGGCAAAGGATGTCAGCAATAAATGGACCATCTTTCACCTGTCCTTCACAATCCACTGCTCTCAAAAACATTGCCCCTTTAGGGGACACAGCAATAACATTGATCAATGGGCGATTTCTTGCATCTTTCCATCCATCAGAAACTATGGTCACCCCTGTTTCGATCCACGAATCCCTTATGGGCTTCAAAGAGTCTGCTACATGTTTCACCTCTTTCTCCAATAAGGTGCAACGCACCTTCTCAAAACCTGGGCCCTTATACCCCTTTGGAGCCTCATTAATAGATTTCACCATTTTTTGCCAATATGGTGAACGAACAACATTGAATGCCAATCCATTGGCATAGACACATCTTGCTATGTCTTGATCAGCAATCTCTCTTGCCTCATTTTGAAATGAAGCTTCCAACGGTCCCTTAGATCTTTTATTTGAAGAGGGCATGGTTTGCTCTTGAGGGATGTCCATAAATGGATGGCTTTCTGTAGGTGGAAAATAAGATGGTGTAGGGGGTTTCATGGATCGAGATCCTTTCTTCAAAGGATGGCTTGTTTTACCACTGGTTGTTTTTTGGTCTGCCTTTTCTTGCTCAGCAATATATTTCAACACTATATCTCTGGAATGCCTTCGTTGTTTTCACCTGGACAATTTTTGACTGTTTCAGGGATCCCGCACAAATGCCCTTTTACTCGACTGTATGAGCTCGAATATTGAACATTGCAATGACTACAAATCCAAATATATCCTCCACCACCTGGAAGTTGCCGAACCATTTCTACATATTTCCAAAGGGGAGAGGCTGGGTTTATTTTGAAACGAGATTGGATTGAGCCTGAGGAGGTACCGGTTGCCATTGTAATACGGAATAGTGAATACCTAAGGCACAACATATTGAAATTTTGGTATTGATTCATTGAATTTGAAAGTAAAAGACTTAATTAATTTCAAAAAAATGAAAAAATTGAACATGTGTTATAGACATTTAGAGGAATGAAAAGTAAAACAAAAGAATTGAAGTTCACTTGTGAAAATTAATGTAAAAAAAATAATCAAAAACTTCAAAGAACCTACCTCTTTTGAAGAAATCTTGGATCTTCTTAGCAACGAATAGACACTTGCAAGTGCTTAGGAATAGCACAACAATCAACTTTGAACAATCTACGATCAGCCTTCAAGTCTATTCCAGCTTGTGCAAGCAAAAGAGAAAGTTCAGCAATGGAGGCAAAAAATTCTTTTTTCTCATTCACAAATTGGTAAATGAGTTTCACTTTACCTATTTCATGTTTTTGAGGCAAGTATTAGGGTTAGAATTAATAAAAAAGTCCCTAAAAGTCAAAAACGAGTCAAGAAAATCATTAAAAAATGAAATTTTTTTTGGAAAAACGCGCCCAGGCGCGGAATTGAACCCAGGTTCGAAATTTTCGAACCCTGTCCGGACCCACAGTCATGGGTCCGGACCCTGGCCGAACCCACAGTCCAAAATCCGGACCCAGGGCGAATTGCATCGAACCGGACCCGAATTCCGGACCCGATTCGAACCGGACCCGAACCCAGGGCCTATACTAGCGAATCCGGTAACATAGATAGAGACGAATATTGAGGGACAACTTCTTGTTAGCGTTGGATCAACCGTGGGACACCCGATATCGGGCCTATATATCCTTCGGCTGTTGCTGATTTCGCTTCTATTTATTTATTCTGAATATGTATTCTATGATGCCGACTTCTTTGTTATCTGTCGGGGTATTGTTTGCTGGCTGATTCACAACATAAGCACGGGTATGTCATTGTTAAGTAGATGTTACAAGGATTTACATCAATCTTTGCATTTCATGTATACCTGTGCATTTCCTGTTCGTATGAAATTAATCATAATGATATATATTGCACACTGAGATGATCTTAATAAACTGTCCTATTATCCAACTATTTCATTGGGATAATTGTTTTTGGTTTGGAATATATTATTTTCTATGCAATCATTTTGTGTTAGTTCTCGTGAATCATACCAAGCCAATATTTCAAACAATCATTAATCATAACTAGAATATCAGTAAGAAGACTTTTCCAAATTGGGGTAGAGATTATTACAGTACAGGTGATGCCATGAATCCCATTCTTCAGTGACATGAAAATTTTATACAGGTGTGATTCTAGGTATTGTTTCTTAATTTTCCTCAGGGATGGGCAATAGTTTTCATATGTTATAACATGTGTTTAAGGACATACTGAAATTGGTTGTTGGTGTCGTACTTCTAGCCTGGGCCGTACATGTTGTAGGCCATACACCCGTTGTTGAACTTGTATTTTGTATTTGAGTCAGAAAATGGTGATGGGTATTGTTTCAAAAGTAATGTTTTAGCTGTTCATTCATCTTGCACATTAAAAGGAAGATTATTGTTACCCTTGTATTTCTTTTGAGTCGGCCATACTCATGCTGGCCCATACCATTCAGCTGTAGGAGTTTGCAGGAAGAAAACCAAACTGGTTATGGTAATTGCAGATTGATTTCTATTGGCCTAATAATTAATTCTAAGCAGTAACAAATAAAATCTCTGTGATATTAAAAATTTCAGGAGCTGCTGTACATTTCCTGCTACCTATACCTCATATACTGCCGTACACATGATTTGTTGACAAGAGCATTTAAATTCTGAATTTAGCTGTGGGTATTGAACAAGACTCATTATTAATGATATTCAATCAAGTCTGTAACAATTAATCTTGAGTTTTGGCAGTTTGGAAATTTCATCTTCAGGCCGTATTGGTGTAGGGGGTCGTACCAATATCACATGCTCAAAGCTTGTTAAGTAAACCATGGACATGATACAATATTGGGTTTTAATATCCTCATTGAGTGTGAGAATGCCACACTTTCATCCTGGAAGCATCAAGTTCAATATTTGAAGTGCAAATTTATCAAGATAGTCATATTGTACATGAGCTTCTACCTAAACAAGTGACATTGATTGTCATGTCCCCAAAATTGTAGTGCTAAATCTGAGATATTGAAATACAAAGAACCAAACCGAATAAATATCAAAATATAAAATAAGTAATTGCCATTTAAAATATCATTATAATTATCAAGATAATATTATTAAAAAATACAAATAAATTAATAAATAAATAAAAAATAAAACAAATGTTAAATATATATATATATATGTTATCAATTTTATTATAATATAATAATATAAAATACAATATGAAAATAAATTAAAATAAGAAAACATTAATATAAAAATAAATATATTAACAATTTAAAAATAGAATGATAACATAAAGAAAATATAATATATTAATGAAAACATAAAATAATATATATATATATATATATACATACATATTGGAGTAAATAAACTGCAGATTACAAAGTCAGCGATCAAGTTTTCCTTCGGAAATGAATAATACCATCAGCAAATGATTAGAATTAATCAAGGGATGCAGTGATTAGTTTTAGGAAAGACATGACTCTTCCCAAAGACTATGCCCCTCCAATATGAGGATATAAAATGGGAGAGAAGCAAGGAGGAATGGGGCATCGAATCATGAGGAATAAAATAAATAAATAAAAGTCTAATATATTTCTGAGTGCAGAAATAAAGATATAACGGTAAAGAGGAATAAGTATCATTGGGGCAGAAATATATATAATTTTATGGCAGATATATGAATAGCAAATAAGAATCGAATAGGAAAGGAAGAAATATATTTTCTGGTAGAGAATCAGACTCTCTGAAAGCTGATCACAAAACAGGGAGCAGCGACTGTGATTTAAGAACAGAATATATGTGTTTTATGGAATGATAAAAAGGAGAATAGACACAGCAGCATCGAAGGAAAGAAGGGAGTCTCCAGCAGTGGCCAAGGTAAGTCTGTAATAGTATTTTGTAAATACGTTGCAGGCTGTAGGTAACAGTTTAAGTATTTAAGAATTGTATATATGCTTTAAATGCAAAGGAATCCAATAGCTAATATTCATAATAATAGTAGGCTGTGCATTATCATTTATTGCAGAAGATAAATAATAGATTTGTGTTATAAATATGCAAGAAACAGGATAATAGTAGGCTGTGCACTTGTATGATTCTGAGTAATCATTTATTGTGAGTACAAATAACAGTTCTGTGTTATGATATATTGTATAGACTGATGATGGGTTGAATATGCATTTATCTTTGCATAGTAGAGCGGGAAAATCTGATGTGTTAATCGTGCTAGACTGTACATGTGCATATATCTGCTTCTAAGGAATCTGTATTTTGATTTAATATAGATAGGATATGTGTCTACACTTATTATTATTCATTGATTTAATAATTGGGATCAGAATCTGTGCATTTATATTATGGAATAATGTTCATTGATTTGTGCTTCCATTAGAGATTGATATTCATATTATCTGATTGCAAACACTAGCCATAATAAGGGAGTTGAGGACCTACAGGGAGGGGAAACGGTGTGTGGGTCACCCTCTAAGTACCCCACCCATATGGATGGCAAGAGCCACATGGGCCAAGAGGGGTGTACTACTCTTGGGCTTAGAGGAAATGACTGCCCATGACACCCTACTGTAGTTGCACCCTCAAATCCCCTACATAATTAAGAAATAATGGTTCTGATAAGGGGAACGGTGATAGGACGCCTCACTAGGTACCCCACCCATATGGATTGGAAGGGCCACATGGGCCAAGAGGGGTGTACTGCTCTTGGGCCTAGGGTAGAGGGTTTCTTGGGCACCCTATTAGGTCATTATGTCCAAGGAAGAATGAACTAGAACAGCTAAAGAAATTCAATGTATTTTATTATGATATTGTCTCTATTCATAAATGTCTAGTAACATATTTGCAGGTCAATAGGTAATAGTATCCGTAACCATGTTCTCTTTGATTTTCTTATATGCATTCTAATTAATATTATCTTGTAAATATTTTCTAATTTTGTCTTGCAGGGACCTAATCAAGTTATAGATATTCCCTAAATCAAATTGATTATTTAAAATTAATAAATTAGGGCAGATTTAGGGTTATCCCAAAAAGGGGAAATTACATTGATGAATGACACGGTTCAGGCAACTTGGGGCAGTAGTTATTCAAGCATTGTAGCTGCAACAGACTGTTGTTACTTGAAGACAGCGCTGGAGTATTTGTACAAAACATATAATTGCTTCCTTTTGGTAATCAATTTCATGTGCCTTTTTCTTTCTGAAGCCTTTCCTTATCCACTCTTACATTTGCACTTTCAACAATTTTGTGCAATCGTTTATTATAGCACCTGTAGGATTTTGCTCCTTGAAGAGTAATCAAGGAAGATATGTTCATTAGACCTAGAGTCAAATTGTCCCAAATCTTCATCACCTCTCCTTATATACCATTTGCTTCCTAAGACTTTGAAGTATTTCACTGTTGTAGACCTACCCTTCCATAGTTTATATGGTGTTTTACTATGATTGACTCTGATTTTCCCTTAGTTTAGAATGTAGACTGCCATATGAACCGGTTCTCTCTAGAATGTGTTTGATAGATTGGACTCATTTAACATGGTTCTTGCCATTTCTTGAATGGCTCTATTCTTTCTTTCTACAACTCTATTTTGCTATAGAGTCCTTGCCGTAGAAAGATGTCTACTTGTACCATGTTCACAGAATTCTTCAAATTCATGTGAAGTGAATTCACCTCCTCTATCCGATCTCAGGCATTTTATTTTTAGAAAAGTTTCATTCTCAACTAAGGCTTTGAATGCCTTAAACTTCTCATATCCTCTGGACCTTTCTTTTAAAAAATGTAAGCCAAGTCATTCTAGAATAATCATCAATTAGTAGCATGAAATCGCTCTCACCTTGTAAAATTTTTGTTCTTGTTGGTCCACAGAGGTTTGTATGGACAAGTTCCAAGGGTTTTGATGTTGAATACTCCTTTGATTTGAAACTTTCCCTTGTTTTCTTTTTATGTTGGCACTGCTTATAGATAGTATTTGAAGGATTTGCAATCTTTGGCATATCTCTCATCACCTGCTTATTGTTGATCTTAACTAGATTGCCAAAGTTTATGTGCCCCATCCTTCTGTGCCATAACCAAATCTAATCTTCTTGCCTCGTATAACATTTTTCACCTTTGATCTCACTAAGGATATAAAGGTTATTTGTAGCGCTCGGAAAATTAAGAATGTTTTCAATCCATTCAAATTAGTATAAAAGGGAAATTAAGAGTATTTTCAATTTATTCAAATTACAAAAGATTTCCAAGTAATCAACATTGTTCATAACACTTCCAAATGAGCTTAATAAAAGAGAATTTAAATTGCATTTCATATTAATAATATCAATGTAATGTATCAAGTTTATACAAAGCATAAGTATTTCAATGACTTTCCTCATATATTCAACCATACTTGGAAGAATCAACAATTCCAATAGAAACATCTTTTCTATGGCATTAGATACTTTCAAATCATACTTCTATTTCAAAGTTTCAATCAAAGAATGTCAAATACATATATATTTACAACGGAGCTTCACAAGCCAATCCAAAATAATACACAAGTACATCAATAGCAAATAAAACTCGGAACCACCAACCGCCGTGACACCATCGGTCTGCTTGCAAGCTGGGGCCAAGAATGTGATTCAGGCGCCTTTTCCGCCCAACCACGAAGTCCATGACTTCCCCGGGTTCCTTCCTAACTCGAAGGAATTGCATAAAGGAGCCTCAGTAAAACAGGAGGGAACTCTCGATGCGTGCCTGATGCCTATATGCATTTCTAACATGAGAAATAAACACATTTCTTGCAACAGGAGGTGGCAGAGACTCAAATACATATATGTTTCTAGGCTTTTAAAACAAACCCATCTATTTCAATGGTACAAGTGCTTGGCCAAGCATAAATAATACAAGTAAATGGTAGTTTAGAAAAGGTAATACTACCGTCTCTGTTGGTCCACCTTCGGCACCCTGTCCCTACCACAGTAAAGTATGAATAAATACCAAAGCAGAAAGTTTTGCATTTTCGTTCATGTTTCAATCATTCAATTAATTCTAAAAGAATTTCAAATGTGAATTTCAGAACATCCTTTGAAAGAAAAATTGTAAATTCAGTAGTAAATTTCGTTTACTCTTTTTGTAAGTAATCCTTTTCTGATTTGGATAAAGGCTCTGTTTTTAAAGAAGAACATGTATGTCTTAATACTTTTCAGTGCACTATTAGAAAGAAAGATTTAATCAATTTGTTTGAAGTGGAAAGAGTTCAGGACTGATAGTGTAATTCAATCCAGAAACAGTGCAGAAATTCAGAGGTTTGAAAGATAATCTTGCATTCAAATTTTATGTTGTATTCCTTTACTCAGGATTGTATTTCTGTATGTAAGTATATGTCAAAGTAATCAAGATGATTTCCAGTTTACATGGTTTTCTCAGAGACATTTCTGTTCTTGTTCCAGGTTTAACATTTCAGAGATACAGAGTTCATACTACTTTCTGGAAATGGTTTTCCTGTTTCAACTTGCATTTTGGCACATATATGCATGGATATTTATATATATATATATGTATGTATATACAGCTAAGTGTATATGTATACACATATATATATATATATATATGTGTGTGTGTGTGTAAAAATTCATATACAGCTGCGTGTAGTTTTGAAGAAAGAAATTCTGGTTTTTAAGTCTGTTCAAAAATTCACTGGCCGTGTACACAGAATAAGACATTTTTTTCAGGGTTCTCTTACTGGCGTTGAGCATTATAAGGGCGCAGGAAAGCCCTTGCCCCTCCCATGGGGAGGGGGCGGGCTGTGAGGGGCTCGCGCCTCCTCCACAGGCCGCGGCCTGTGGAAGGCGCGAGCCTCCCACAGTGTCGCGTCCTTCCCATGGGGAGGACAAGGGATTAAATCCCTTCCTCATTCCTATGGTTAACAGTTTCAAAACTCAAAATAAAGAAAACATTTCGCCCAGTATATCTGCATTCGAATTTTATCTCAAAGGCATTTTGAATTTATTCAGATGACAGAGTTTTTATGCAGACATTATATGCATATATATTTCCCATTATACTTTAGAGCAGTTTAACAAATTGCAGATTTTGCAACAGAATGAAACCCTAATTCTGAAGAAAAGAATGTGTATTCTATATTGCAACAAAGAGAAGTAAGCTATTACCCAGATTCAAAAACGAAATTGGAAAGATTTCTCAGTTGTTTATACTCATATCATGGAATGATGCATTTCATTCCTTCAATTTCCTTACTGCCATTTTAAAATTAAATGAAGGCAAAGTATGAAAAGAACCTGGCAATTTTCTTCTCCAGTGCAGATGCCCTGCAATACCTTCTTGTCGCCTCTTTTCTAGAGCTCTCGGATATGACTGAATGGAAGTTCTCTTTTCCCTCTTAAAGCTCTATTCCTCTTTTCGAGGATCATGCAATTTATTTCCAGATGACAGATAAAATTCTCATGCAAATTCTAAGGATTGCCACATGCCAACAGCATTGTTGGTTTTAAGATAAAATTTCCAGAGCCCAATGTTCTCTCGGGCTGTTCATTCCTCATTATTTTGGAAAAATAACCATATACAAATCAGAAATATATCCCCTTTTATGCAAACCTATTATTTCATTATATACAAACATAATCCTTTTACTTTATTATTTGTTTTGTTTTATTTCTTTAATTTCCTATATATTATATTTCTTTTTAAATCAGATTTTCTTTCCTTTTTAATGCACAAAAATAAATGGGATAAATTAAAATAGAATAAACCATATTCTTTTCATAATTTTTAAGGTTAATTAAACTATATTTTAATTTTGCTCTGCTAATCAATTTCAAACAATCATATTGAAAACAAACATGACCTAATGCAGCTACATGATTTTAAGTGGTGTGTGCGTAATCGAGAACTTCTCCTCTTTTACCCTGTCGGGAAGCTAACCTTCTTTCCTCAATCACACTCTTGGCCTTCGATCACCTTGGCCTTCGATCACCTGGCAACTCAAATGCACTCAGGCGTGCAAAAACAAAAGTGTATTAGTAACCAATGTAGAAATATAAATTTAAACAATAATTAAATCAACATTCCTATTTTATATAAAATGCACTCATAATTCTGAAAGAAAACAATTATTTTTCTACATTCCCATACATCAAAGCATTGTAGTATATTATATTGCTCTAACACGTATCATAATTCGTATATTAAATCCCATAAAGTCATGGTCAAACATTATCAAAATAAGTCATGGTCAAAATAGCATCAAAGTAAGTCATGGTCAAAATAACATCAAAGTATGAGACGTGAAATTATTGGCTGCTCTACTCGCATCTACAATTAATTTCCCTTCTTGATTTCACATCCTTCAACATGAAATGTGAGTGTGTCCTTGGTCACACATTTGACTCACACTTAGGAGATTATGCTTCAACCCTTAACATATAGAACATTCTTAGTTTTCGTCTTTTCATTATCTTGGCTAAGAGTACCTTTTCCTGTTATCTTTGTTGCAGCATTTTCCCCAAATTTCACTGCCCCTCCATTCACTTCATTCAAAGTGAGGAATTTTCTCTTGTTTCGAGTCATCTGGCTTGAGCAACCACTATCAATGTACCATTGATTTCCCTCATTTTGAGCATGAAGGGCAGTTTGCACAAGCATGGATCTCTCCTTTTCTTGCTCCTATTTCTCATATGTTTAGCCATAGCATCCTTCTTGTTTTGTTTAGGTGGTTCCACAAAACCACTTCTACAAAAGTGTGTTGTGTGTCCAAAGTTGTTGCACTTATAGCATATAACATTATAATCCATTAAAGGAGAAAATGAATTATAGCTCCTATTCGAGAGCACATAAGAACTTCTATTCTTTTTCCAAACAAAGTTATTTCTTGTATATGCCCTACAGTCTATTGCTTTATGACCAAAGTGATTACATAAATAGCAATAACCAAAGAAAGAATGTTGGAACCTGGTCATTTGCGCTTGCCTTAGAGGAAAGGACCTTTTGAATTTGTCCTTGTTATCTTTTGGAGGAGTGCTTGTTTTCTGTGGGACTTGATTCTCTTTCTTTTTGCTGATAGGACTTTTGAGAGAATTAGCAAAGCTTTTTGTCTTTTCGTCATTTTCCTTCTTTGGTGGCTCTTGGTGATCTTCTTTGTTGGCCATCTGATTTTCTTTATATCCAAGACCAGTCTGTAACGACCTATCCCTTGCGTAAATTAAAATTTTCCAAATCTCACTTTAAACATGTAAAGGTAAAAAGTAACAAAGACAATACAATACAAATTTTCCTTACTTTATTGATAAATATATACAAGTTATAATATATTTCCACATGAATTTCGTTTTCATTGCAAATATAAATCAGAGTTCAAAAGTAATACAGTTACATACATAGCTCGTAAGCTTTTGCACAAATAGAAGTAAGAAGGTCCAAGAGTCCGTCCTTTCAAATCTTGGTACATCGCCCGCTTGCTGTGGAGGAGAAACATCACTCGAGCGTTTTTCCGTCAACCACGGACTTATAAAGCGGTCCCCCGCACACCTATCGTTTAGAGAGATGGCCCTCCCTTCGAAGAAGAGATTGGTAGGGTATCCTTTAACGATTACCAACTGAGCATAGTGCTGTGTCCTACACAACTAGAACCTTGCTATTTCACAATCTCGAACTAATACTCAGATCACAATGAACTAACAGTGTAGTCTCAACTATCTCACACCTAAGTGGATGTCGTACCTTTCACTACTTTGGCCAAAGTATTCTCATTCAGTACTTCAAATGAAGGTCATCATAAACACTACTCAGGGCCAATTTGACTTGCTATTTTACTCTATGCGTAGGCTGTGTCCTTCAATGGGTTCAGTTTACCCCAGAATTCCTACCTCAAACAGTCTACTAAGAAATGAGCCAATCAACAAGCGTCTTATATCCTAACTCCTTATTTCGGAAATCTTTATCCTAGGAGTGAAGATTGTCAGAGTTAACCTATTAACATAAGCTAAAGGTCATACTTGGTGTTGACATCATTTCGTTCCTAGTAGATATTAATTACTCTACAATTTCTCCATATACGGAGATCATACAAAACTGCAAACTCAATCAAATGCACATAAAAACCCTTCATTGAATATTGCAAATTAAGTAAAGCTACCCTTAAGCTTTTTAAAACAATTGATTCCCTTCTTAAACCCTTTTATCCGTAAATCCTTCTTTTAAAACTACCATTAAAATGTATTGAATTTCCTAAGCATTTACCTTTAATTGCATTGGTTTCCCTCATTCATTTGCCCTTCAAATACAAAGAAATTCCTCACGAATTTATTCTTAATGAAAGCTCATCAAAACATTGTTGATTTTCTATGAACTATTTGCATATTTCATACTAATTGCAAATATCAAACTCAAGAATAAAAGAGAACAACATTCAAACAAGAATTACTACTTAGATATCATGCCTGTTATAATAAGCTCCTTTCCCAGCACTGTTCCGTCAACAACTTCCAGAATTCCCCAAATTGAAGATGGTTGTTTTGCAAATTATCTCTCTTTCAATGTAGACAACTCTTTCAAATCACTCTTCCTAAATAACACTTCTCTAATAGAAGTTGTTATTTCACTACTCTAAAAAGTATTTTAGCACAGTCAATTATCTGCAACTGATAAAGGCTTCTAGTTCTCACACCCTCAGCAATATGATGAAATGCAGCAATAGCAAACAACACAATAGCTTAGAAATTGGACAAAATGGCTCTCAAATTCGCAAAAGACAAATTGCACAAGGATATTTTTCAATGGATGGCTGGGCAAGTATTTATAGGCCCATATTTGCAACTATTTCCTTCATTTTGGGCATGTAGAATGACAACAAGGCGCATATACTCCGTCAAATGTCACTTGGCAAGTAACTAAACCCTATGTCACCTCAAAAAGGAGTGAATCGACCTCCATGGAGCCAACAATTGCAGAAAATTTCAACTCTAATCTTTGAAATTGCCACCTACAGGAAACATGTTTTTGCTAGGCGTATAAAAATAAATGACTCACTTTGCTGTGATTTTAGTCAAGTCTCAGCTTGTTACAGCACAAAAACTTTGTTTAGCTTTCCCTATTATCCAGTTTTGAAAGTTTCCTCCATTTTTGCTGCGTTGAAGCTTTCTTCATTTCCACGTGAAAACTCTTAGCTGAGTTTTGTTTATTTTTCAAATGTTTTCATCAAATATTTGTCTCACAAAAAGGTTCGATACTTTTATGAAGTTTTATATTTTTCTCAAGACTAGCGGCTATCCTTTTAAATATTCCTCTCAAATAAACTTGCATATGTTAAAAGATTTAAATCTTTTAACTTTATTATTTTGGAGTTCAATATTTATTCATTTAAATATTTACAAATATTTCCCCTTTGGAGTTTATAAATGTTTACACTTTGGAGTTTATAAATATTTACTCTTTAAATATTTAATCATATATAATTACTCCAAGTAAGTTTTAAAATATTAAAATGTAATTCGCTTATTTACTTTATTATATAATATTATTATAGTCCTTTTAAATACATTAAACATATAAATATTTAAATACCCGAGATCGTGAGCCAGTCAGCAACTTGCTCTTTTATAATATTACCATCCAAATTAACTATGCTGTTAAAAAAAAATACTTTTAACTTTATTATTTTAGTGAGTCAGATGCATATTTATTCTTTAGTTTATAAATGTTTACACTTTGGATTAGTTTAAATATTTAATCATATATAGCCAATAATTAAAATAAATAATGTAAAACTTATTTATTTATAATATAATAAATAGATACAGACATATAAATATTTAAATAACGAGTATTTAAATATATATATAATATAACTTAAGTTTATATATAATATTAATATAAGGTACAATATCAATATATCGTGAAATAGCAACATAATAAATAAATAAATAATATATATATATATATATATATATATATATTTATAAGTCACCGGCAATCATTAAATGCTCATTATTATTATGAATGTAGATAGGAGCCAGGATGAGAGCCGGGGGACCTGTTTGCCTAACAGCAGAACTGTCTCTGATGTTCGGCTGCCCCCCAGCTCCCCGAGTGATATCTGCCTTCCACACCTACATAACAACGGAAGTCATATGCTGGCATACATAAAACATCTCAAAAGTTAGAATAAACATTATCCCTTATATGCAACATTTGGCATTAGGTGTCAGACAAATAGACAATCACTTCAACATGTTTATTCATCAAGATCTCAATCATTTAACATATGATTCCATCTTTCAGATCTTCTAGCATTGCTATGCAGTAGCTCTTCGGGTTGTAACATCTTAGTACTCTTCTCAAAATCAAGCCTCTCACACTTTTCTTCTTTTTCCTTTAATTTAATTCTTACCTCTTCCTCAATTCGGTTTGCCTCTTCAATTTGATCTTTCAGAGTGATGATCATTTTCTCTGACTCCTCAAGACTTTGTGACATTTTCGCCTTAGATTCACTATCCTCTTGAAGCTATAATTTTTGCTTCAAGTTCTTCTTCTTAAGTTTCTTGAATTCCTATTCCAAATCTACTTCCCCATCAATTTCAACATTCTCTTCCCCTTTTGTCTCCTTCTCTACCTTTTCTCCACTATCCAAGATATCATATTTTGTTTCTATTGCCATGAATAGAATCTCTTCTTTATCGCTAGTGGAGAAACTCTCTTTCGATGAACTACTTTCCTCCTTGGAATAGAGGCTTTTCTCGTTCTTGTAAAAACTCCTCTTTTTCTCAAAATTTCCTTGTTTGTGGTTTTTTTTATGTTGATAATGTTTGCCACCTTTCTTTATATTATGCTCTTCTTCTTCTTCACTAATTTTTTTTTCTGCATATGGGCATTTGGCTGCAAAAGGTTCTACCTTTCCACATTTAAAGAATTTTAAAGGAAACTTACCTTTGTACGCGCTAGATCCTTTCTTTAGCTTCCTCACAAATGAGCTTCTTCATCGTCTGATTCATCATTGGAACGATCGCTTCTCTTGGACTCTTTACTCTTTATTTTCTTTGAGGCTTTGAAGGCTGCCTCTCGTTTAGATGATTTCTCCTTTTCTGTCCTCATTTCATATGTAGTGAGGATCCCATGCAACTCATCCATTGTTAGAGTATCGAGATCTTTCATCTCTTTGATGGTGGAGAGACTTTAGCATCAAATCTCAAAGAGACCTTAATACTTTCTGTACAATCATTGCATCCTCAATCTTTTCTCCAAGGCCTTTGATAGTCTGAAAATTTTTATCCACGTGAAGTAGATAGGCTGCAATGTTGTCTTCGTCCTTCATTTTTAAACTTTTGAATTGTCTTCTATGTGTCTGAAGCTTAGCTTTCTTTACCTTTTCATCTCATTCATAGATGTTCTTTAGTTTATTCCAAATATCTTTTGCCGATTCACAATGCATTACTTTGTCAAACTTTGATTCTAATAGGCCACACAAAATTGCATTCATATCTTTTGCATTATTTTCACTCACCCTCTTTGCCGCTAGATTGGTTGGTGGAGATGAGGTAGCTACATATCTGTTCACAACTAATTGCCAAACATCAAAGCCAAGAGCCATTAGGTAAGTGCGCATCCTTCTGCTCTAGAAGGAACCCACTCTGATAACAATTGATGAGCACATGCTTATACTGAGGAGGGGGGTGGTTGAATGAATATAAGACTATCTTTTACTTTTTCAAATTAATAACCACAATAACTTCAAATACACAACATTAAAAAATAAGAACACAAGATTTATGTGGAAAGCCTTTTGGGAGAAAACCACAAAATAAGGATTGCTTGGATCTATTGTCCAAATCCAATCACCAAAATAAAATTCTTGTACAACAAGTTTGTAGGCACCAACCCACTAGAGACACCAATCCCTGTCACTAAACGCCAACTAAGCAAGAGACATCGATCTCTTCAATACGAGGCACCAACCTCCAAATTATTTCCCTTTCTTGAATTTGCTCCTTCAACAAATAATATTCATATAAGTTCTCCACAAAATCTGCCTTGAATGATCTTCTATGATATTCTTTTCCTCAAATCTGCATGTGTTTGTAAGATATATCTTTTACAGTCCTCACACATGTTTCCACGCCCCTTCTTATTTAATCTTCACACATCTCACACGTCTACTTACATACTTTATCTCCAACTTCTCTATACATTTATATCTTCTGTAATAATCACCCTTAACTTTTTTTTTGAAACTTGTTAGCTCAAACAAAATGAAAAACTTAAGAAATTTCCTTTCCACTTTCTGATCACCAAGTTCCTAGTGTGGGCAAGGTGAGAGCATATGGTGCACGGGATTACAATTATACTTGAAATGAAACAGCTAAAAGTAACATCCACTTATCTAGTGGGGGTTAGCTAGGCACTTCCACTTTTTAGTGGGAAAGCGTATACAGTAATGAAATGTAAGCAAACTCTTCCACAATAATGGCTTCCACTTCTCAGTGGTGAGTGAGTACAACAAGTAAAACAAATCTTCTACTTTGCAGTGGTGAGTTAGTGCCAAAGAACCACTTATTTAGTGTGGTGAGTAACAAGAGCCACTTATTCAATGGGGTGAGTATCACAAATAACATGAGCAGATCACTGGTGGTACCCAAAGTATCACAATTCATGAAATTAACCACCCATCATTGAAATAGCAAGTATAGCTCAAGGAAATGGCAAATAAGTGACTGGTATAGGTCTGAAACTTCACTGCAGCAGTATAGACAGCGAGATAAAGACTCAAGTTTTTTTCAATAATTCACTCCCAAATGCACCAAAGGTCAATGTAGACTTAGAACAATGTTTCCAGCTCACTCTAATCAACTTATCACCTCCTAGGAATGGATTATGAGGGTTCGATAATGATTGAACACTAGCTACAGTTCTGTCATAACTCAGAAATCATTGAACCAGCAAGGTCATGGAATGGTACGACCCCTTCTAGAGCATGAAGTCCAACAAAGTTCTGTTCTAAAATCATTCAAACTTCCTCCATGGGGCTGGGCGCCACATCCTAGGGTGTAAAAGACCCCCAAAACCAAGCGCTCCACTCTCAAGCTTCACACGCTTCCCTTCACCGGGCACTTCTAGGAAAGTGGTATGACCTCCACAGGAAAAGTTTCTGCCTCGAACTGTACAACCTTCTATTAGGACTTAAAGCAACTCAATGAAACAATAATTACGAAGCGTTTTTACCAGCCAATGATTTCTCTTGCAATGCTACAACTCATGAGGAAGGTACGGTTTGTATGAAGTAGACGGCCAACCCCAAGTCTTTCCCATCGCTTCACACAAGAAACTTAAAACATCACCTCCAAACTGTAAACAATCCTCTCAAAATGCAAACCAAACACCATCAAAGCATTGAAATATGATAAAACCAAAACTAGAAGTTTCAATTAGCACCAATGGTGATCCTTGAATGGAATCACGCCAGTCTAGCAAGGGAATTTCTTTAAATTCCAAAACTAGAAAATCCATGAGGGTTTTCGTCCTCAAAGATTGGAGAACCAGAGCAAATCCAACAACATACCGATATCGTTCTTCACCATGTCCAACAATGAGCCCCAATGCCTTCTTATATAGAGTTTGGGAGGGAAAACTCCAATTAAAATAATTAATTAGATCACCTTTTCCATCAAATTCTCTTTTAAAATAAATTAAAATATTTTTCATGTGCAATACCGCTTATCTCTCCTAGGCATCCAAATGGGGAGTTAAAATACCTTTTTCGAAAATATATTACACTTAAGTTATCAAAAATAATGATAGAACATTATCACTTAAGCGAATAATTTAATTATTCTACCCCAAGTTGTGGAAAATCCTGAAACCAATCGGAATCCAAATTTGACCACACCAATATGATATTGAGGCAATAGGTGAATAATAGAAGCCAATTTGGTGATTTACTATATAGACGTTCTCTCCAAGAAGTTTGGAGAAGACCCCAAAAGTTGGAAAACACTTCAAAAAGTGTCATTTAGACTAGTGTTGCTCATAGAGCTCATTGCCAATAATAGAGACCTTGTAACTCCAAAACTTCCTCCTTAAAGATCTTTGGAGTCCCCTTGCCTTACCAATTAGCCCAACAAAACTCAAGAAATAGGCTAACGGTTTTCAAATTGATTAGGTGTGAGAAGGGGACATTACATCTTCCTTATGCCTCTTCATGAAGGGAGGTATCCCTTTGAATAGAGACAACCTTTTAAAAAGACATGACTTATTGTTAACACACTTTAATGCTGATCACTGCTTTAAGATAGTTTTATTTATCCTCAATCCTTTTGAAACATGATCACTGCCTTCGTAAATATAATTGCTGTCTTTAATAATGAATCACTGCCTTCACAAGCTTAATTCGCTGCTTCCTTAATCTTAATCGTTGCTTCTTTACAAACTAAGTCACTGCCTTTTTCACCTTAATCACTACGTACGTATATATTCATAAACTTGGGTGATTTAATCATTTCTATGGCTTTTGATTTGGGCGCCAAAGATGGTCGGCCAAATCTGATTTATTTTATTTTATTTAATTTATTTTCCATAATACCAATATAAAGGAGAGATACCAATATAAAAGAGATTTGGCCAGCAATCTTCAAAGGATATAAGGTAAGTTTGAGCCCAGCTATAGAAGCATAAAACATCTATTGTATGATCGTAGAGAGGAGATTGATTAGTGGCCTTTGGCCTTGATACGATTTCATCCATATGCCTTTGACATCAATGATGATAATGCCAACACTTTCTTCTTGCTTACAAATTGAAAAATAATGTATAGAATTTCATGCTTCTAAAAACTAATAAAAGAAATGGTTAAAACAATCCTAAATCAAGTCCTTGCATTTAGTAGTCTAAAATTGAGTGATAACGCTATAAGATCAGGCTCTAAAACAAATAACAAATGAGGTGTCCAAATTGAATGTTCGAAAATAAAAATAAAACAACTAAATTTAGCTTCCTAAAACTGATATTTATGTAATGTCCCACCCTAGTTGGAACAAAATTTCACGATTTTCAATGTTTGACAATGCAGGCATATCGTCAAACAGTTCTCTTGCAAGTAATTTGTGTTATTTCCTGTAGGTGTTTGAATAGGAATTGTATGCATCAACTTGTCACAAGAGATACTCCTTAAATATCAATGAATCAGCAATAGCATTTAACCAAGAAATCACAAAGAATCATAACAGCAAAATAAGCTTGAACATATAATATTCACGTTCAGGTAAGCATCAATAATTACATATATCTGATATTCAAAACACACAGGTTTGATTCCCTAGTTTCAACACAGAACACTCAATACAAGAAGCATGAATTTTTTTCATGCACCTTATGAATTGATGTGGCCAGCAATGAACACCTTCAAAGTATGGTAGGTAGATATCAATAATAGAAAAATAGACTCCTTCCTAGAGCCCCACGCACCACTTGGCAGCAAAGTAAAAGCATCAACTTCTGAAACTGTTCCTCACGCTTGGCACAAAGAAGGTCAACTGTGTAATCAACACGACCTCTACTTCCTCGAACTCCTGTATTCACCGTTGATGCCAATGTTGGTATTAATGAATGAAATGTCTAGCTTCAACTTGCAGAATATTCACGCCTTCAAACAGAAACAACAAGGTGCTCAATAGTCTATGATTTGGATCACAATAAACTCAGGAATAATAGCCACGGATCCCTTAATCTAACCCCCAGCAAAAAAATTCTGCCACTACTCAATAATAGCCGCCAAGACTTCCATTGGAATAATCACGCCAACCTCATACAAATCAATGAAGTGTAGAATGAATATTAATGCCTTCAGGAACTCTATTAAACTCTAACATCCAGGTCTTTCCTGGCAACTTCATACAAGCAAACTACTTTGATAATTCTTCAGAAACCTCTATAAATACCTTGCTCTGAAATGATGATCAATATTCCTGCAAGTTCCTGATAAAACCTTCAAACCTTGAATTGAAGCTTTCTCTGGAATTGTTAATGTGCAATGCATAACCTCTGAATGGAGCTATCAATTTTCAACCTTGGGAGATCTTTCACTCCTGTAGTTGAAGTACCTCATGAGGGTTTTCGTCATCAAGAAGTAGCAAACCCTTCTCCAAATTTTCTCCAAAATACGAATGAAAAAAAGCACAAAAGGTGCTTTTTATACTTCCTCCAATTTCCCACGCCCAAGTTGGCTTTTAATTTCATTTTATTTAATTGGCTTTTATCACCTTATAACTCCCTCAAGTTGGGCGGCCAACTTTATGATATAAAACAATCTTTAAAAATCCCCTTATAGTGTCTTTATCATAACGTCATTTAAATATATTAATAACTTTTAAAACTTTAAATTTAATTTAATATTAATGTTATTAAAACTTAATGCTTTGGACCAAGATATCTGTCAAGATAAAACCATGGTAAAAATCTGCCAACATTCCCAATATAGAAATACTGCCAGCTAACCAGGTCGGTGACCAACCTGTGACTTACTATAAAAAGTAAGTGTGGACAAAGTGTTTGAAGAACGCTCTGGAAAGCACACCGTGAAAACCTTGGATTACACTGAGCGGGGAAATACCAATTAAACCCAAATGGTTGATTGACAAGCTGCAAATTCCCTTAGAGGGGTCCCCTAATCATCATGTTAGTCTACGGGAACCAAAGTGATAGACTAACCACAACACCTGCTGACTGTCTAGGAAGGGAACATTACAATTTAATTGCTGGATAACTCACACCTAAAACATGAACTTCTTTTGTTAATTGCACCCAAAATTCTAGTGAGTTGTAGAATGCATTAAAAACATCTTCAGCAGCAACTACTCTTGTCTTTGTCAGAAACTACCTGTTATCTTAAACATCAATTGTCATCTTCAAAAACAACTGAATTACCTTCAACAACAACTGTTCAACTTCAACAATATCAGTAATTCAACTTCATCAACTTTTTCTAACTTCATCAGCTTTAGTAAACTTTGTAAGGTTAACTTTACCAGCAGTTTTCTATTTGACATCAATTTCCTACATAGTTATAATATGAGTGCATTGCATCACAATTTCTTAATATACATTCAACTTCATGTTGGAAACTTACTTAGGATGTGCTACGATATGGAAATGGAAAATCAAAACTGCATTAAGCTGCAAGGAGTCAAGAATGAGAAGTGTGCTTGTTCAGTATTCAACTTCCTAAGGTGAATTCTTTATTGTAAGGAATAGCAATCAGCTTTATACAGAATTTCAATGTGTTTACTTTGCGGACCCTGCATTCTCGTTGGTCTTCCCTTGGTTTTGACTAATTTGTTAAGAAAACATAAACTGATAAAAGCTTTAACTTGTTCCATTGGAGGAAACATGGTTATAACCATAAGCACTGCCATGTTCAAGGTTTCCATAATTTGTTTTGACTGGTGCATAATCCTTATGGTTTCATAGAGGCTGTTGTTGTGCAATTACGGGTTTTGTTCTAGTAATGACACAAATATTGACACTTTACCCTAATAATATTTACTTTAAACAATTAAAATTTCTAGGTACATTGGTACACTCTTCAGTAGCAAACATGACTATGATAATGTTTGTACTCTTCATATCTTGTTTGCATGAATAACATAATTGACCATATTCAAAACGATGAAAAAAAAAGCAATCTTCATCTATGCTACACCAAAAACCCCATTAACATATTAGCAAGGTTGATGGCTATTTTGGCTCCTTTTTCTGGAGTTTGTGACAATAATTACATTTATTCCTATGGTAATTTACAATGCTCTGCCCAAGTAGCCGATTAATCCTGCAATTGACTTTACTCATAAAGGGGACATGGAATCAAATTTTGCTGAGTTATTTCCACGTTTTTGGCCAAGTATCAAATTGATTCTTTCTTCTCATCTTGTCAAGTTGTTCTGGAGTTCAGGTCGGATGACTGTGCTTCATAGACAGTTAAAATGAACATAATAAAATGTATTAGATTGGAAAACATCTATTACCGATGTGTATTCTATCAATGATGTTTGCCTATTTAATACTTGTTTTTATGTGTGTTTGATGCCCATTGGGTGGCCTTTTTGTGAAATGATGAATTTACTTTTTTTGAGCGAAAAAATCTTGTATTTGTTCATTGACAAGTAGGAGATATTTTTCACAGCGTGTCTAAATATGATGTTTTATGCAGTTGAATCCTGATTAACATCATAATTATTTATAATTTTATTTATTTATTCATTTTTTGAGATTTTCTAATTGTATGCCTAATATGAGTGGTAGTCTTACTTTTCAGCTTCACAAGGTCATGGTAACTAACAGAGAAGGCTAAATGGTATACATTGTACAATCAGGAAAAAATAGGAAACAAAAAATTACGTAGAACTTGCATGCAAATGATGATACCATTTGTCTGCTTCACCGAACTGTTCACTTTTTGTATTCATTTTAAACTTAGCTATTTGTTGTTACCTCTTTTGATTTGAATGATTACCTTTTAAGTTTTTACTATGGAGGAATATCATACATGTATTATAGTTCTGGTTGTACATGTTCTGGCACTTACTTCCGTGTCACTGATTGTGATGAGGATGAGAAAACAATAATAGTTTGCAGTTTTCAATGCCATTGCTTCTAACACAGTACATTTAATGAATTGTCTAGATACCTTTGTATGGTGGGACTGGGAACGATGGGAAAAGGAAATAGATTGGATGGCTCTTCAAGGAGTTAATTTACCATTGGCTTTTACAGGGCAAGAGGCGATTTGGCAGAAAGTGTTTCTGGTAATCCTTGTCATCAAATACATGTATTTAACATAAAGAGGCAATATATGTAGGCGGGTTTTTGCTTTGTGATACTGATATGCAATGCACATTTTAATGTACATTTTGGCCCCAGCAATAATCAAACTTGAATTATGATTCAGTTTGTTGTTATCTAAGATTCTAATATACTTAGTCATTCCTTTCTTTATCTGGATGAGTTGCTAAATAATTTATTTTTCTCCACTATATCTGAATATGGTTTGTTATTTTGTGTTGCATATATATTTGTTTTCTGTGTATTCTCTTTGGGATTTATTGCACATACAATTTCTATCTTCAAGCAAACTTTTTTTCTGCAGTATCTCATACCTATTTCTCAACATCATAGATTCCGTTTTTCCCCCAAGAGAAGGTGAACTTTCCTATTTATCATATATCTAGAATATACTTAATCCATATACTAGCGTGTTTTGATGTATTGTCGTATTATGTATATACTATATATATTATATCTAGATGTTGACATATTTTTTAAACTTCAAAATTTATGTCTCTCTCATACCTGGTAACTAAGCTGGTAACATTACTTTTCTAGATGCATGTTTTCTGTGCAAATTTGAAGTGTTCTTCAACTAATAACAGAGTAACATTTGAAGTCTTTCAAATTTCTATCATATGTTATCTGCATTAATTATGCAAACTTGAAGTGTTCTTCAACTAATATCAGAATAACATTTGAAGTTTTTCTTCTTTGATATGCATCTAAAACTTAGAAAAATATAATCTCTTAAGCTTTCCAGGCTTCATTATGATTCTAAAATTAAAAAATTACAGAGGAAAAAATGGGCTGCAAATTCAGGTAATTTGCTACAACTGCATAAAGTGAAAGAGGTGCTTCAAATGATCCTCAATGTAGCTTTTTAGTTGAGATGGACAATCTCAAGATCATTAAAATTGTGATGCTGCAGCAGTTCAAAAATGAGTTAGTCTATTCCACTGCGTCTACAAATCACTATCTGGTTATTACCCATCCTGTGTATCCTTGTTGGGCTTTGAGTTTCCTCTAAGAAGCATTTATTGGACAATATGTCTGAGGTATAAGTTCTCAAATCCTATTGTAGTCAAGAGATAAGGCAGAAAATTCAAAATTAGACTTCTGCTGCTGTACACAATTTTCAGTATAATGTGCGATAGCCTCCAAACTAGTGTCTTTGGGGATAAAAATGTAATGGCTTTGTTTTACCTTCTGTATTTGTCTTCTAAGAACAGGGTATATTTAGTAGATCTGTTCGATCATGTTTTTATTTGGTTTCAGAAAAATACTTTACTTTTTATCACTATCTATTCTAATATTCTTATGGGAGGCTTTAGTGCTTCCATGCCTGCATTTTTGTGCTTTCTCCAACTATTAAAAAATTTCTTGTCTTGCCAACTGAAAAAACTTGACATAGTAGCTCGGGATACTTTATGCTATTACATTTTAAAAGAGGACAACTTAAATTTTGTTCTAAAAGAGGGCCAATGTTATGTCTTCAAGAAAGTGAGTGAAGGGAGTATTCTTATTCCTTAAGTTAGTCTCAATACTATATGAAAATTATTGTAAATGACAACTTAATGTTTTATTTTGTATGGGCTGTCTAAATGGGGCATAACAAAGCCTTTTGCAGCTCCTAGAAATTTTCCATTACTTCTCTATTTTTTGGGATGGGAATTATAATCTAATTTTAGAAGGTGAGATCCAATCTATTAGTGGAGGGAGAAATAGAAAATAAAGAATTCATATTTTATTATGCCCTCAACGGATCTATAAAAGAAGGGGAAAAGCTCAAAGGAGGCATCTAGTTTGATATTATCACATTCTCTTATTTTCAAGAACACTTATGTTTGGAAAATTCAATCCAAGTACAAAACCTCTTGAGGTTGCAAGTTTTAAAAATGAAAAACCTTGAGATTGCATTGGAGTTCGGGAACAAAAAATTCTTAGATTTACAATTGGTGATTTCAGCTAGGAATTGCATAGAGCTTCATCTCCATTTTAGAGTGATTTCCTACAAAGATCAGTATTGTGTTCAAAGATCCTAGTTTGGGGTTATTATTGAAAATTTCAAAAAATGTGCTAAAGATTGAAGATTTTCTAGTTGAATTTTTTGTTTATGTGAAAATCTTTATAATTTTATTTATGAGCTACCAAACCCAATGTTAGTGGAACCCATAGCATTTTATATTTTTGTTGAAGGGAGCCATTTCACTTTTGGGCATTGGGTTTTGAGTTCCTAGCCACTAAACCATTCTATATCAGCTGACCATTGCATTTGGAGCCTTTTATGGTGTGCTATATAAATCTTTACCTAGCTGCACTCTTTTTGGTAGAATCACAGCCTATCTTGGGGACTCCCTAGTCAGTTTTACCTTTAATAATGGTGGCTAATCCATTCGAGAGTTGACTGATGTGTTTTATTTGCATTTAGATTTGTTTTATCTCCATTTTTGGGTGTAATAGATATTTGTTGGAGCTTACATCAACCTATTGGACTATTTGTTGGTCGTATATATCGTAGTCTTAATCGCTATAGCTAATATAGGATTATCATGAGCTGTGTAATAACCCCACAACACTTTTTATTTTATTTTTCAATATAGAAAATGCAAATACAAGTCCGTGCACTTTCTGATCACCAAGTTCCCAGTGTGGGCAAGGTGAGAGCATATGGTGTTTTAGACAACACACTCTCTATCTAGATGAATTTATTGCTGAAATGTAAAGATGACAAGACAACTAGAGCATGTAGGTAGCAGAGCTTACCCAAATTAACATCTCTTCGACAAGCAAGCATGTGTAAAGAATGCAAAGCCACTGGAAGATTACAATGGAATCTGATCAAGCCAAAATGACTGATTACATGTGAATCAAATCAATACCAAAACAAGCGTGAAATGTAGAGGGGTCTAGTGGTGAATCGACCAATGTAATGGCCCCTTCTCATTAGCCATTTAGGATGTCGCTTAGCCTTTTTAATTCCGAAAGGATAGTGTCGAAATTAGGGAATCATTTATTTAATTACTTATTTATTACCTAAGTTTGAAGTTAATCTTTAAAGGTGATACTAAGTAATTAATTAAATAATTTTATAAAGTGACTGTGAAATGTTTAGAAAGTGGCTAGATGAAATATTTTAAAAGTGAACTATATAAAAAAAGTCACTTTATGATTGTGAGGGAAAAATATAATGAGAAGGAGCTCATTTTGGTCGATACTTTTGAATGCATATTTTTCACGGCAAAAACTAGTCGAGCTTCTTGGTTTAGGGTTTGAAGAACCTTACAGCCCAGTTTCAGATGTGCAATATCATCCCTAGCTGGAATAGTTGAAGATTTTGGAAAGGAATGCTTCTATTGCAAGTTTGAGTTTGGGGGCAAGATTGGAAATGAAGAAACAAACTCTACTTCTGATTTTCGTGATTGTTGTACACTGAGCATATATTTCTTCAATGGGACAAGTTTGGAGCCTTTGACACACTCTTGGAAGGCGTTTCAGGTTGAAGAAACCCTAGGCGAGCATAATGTCTTATTGTTGGGTCGAAATAATGCTGAAACAGTAACAGTTAAGGGAAGGACGTGTTGTTCTGAGTGAAAGCGCTTCATATTTGGCTGGAAATCTGATTCGAGCTTCAAGCTGAAGGTCTTAGGAGGTGACGTGGGGTGGAGAATAAACTGGATGCACCCTTCGAAGGAAGAATCGCACACCTAAGAGGAGGTTTCAGTCATTTTCAACACATTCTGGGTTTTCCTGAGTCGACTATCTCTTGTTCAGCTGTGTCCAACACATTTTCCAGGTCTAAGCACTTTCTTGTATCAAATTCTATTGAGTTTTGAGTCTGTATGTTCATTTCTTCATCTTAAAGAAGGGTATTTGTTGTTAGTCGAATCTTGGTCTATTTTATGTAATATGAAATACTATAATCTCAATATTGGGAAGGTGTATTGTTGCTGTATTGCATTTGCTGTCAAAAATATAATATGTATTGCTTTGTCCAAGTGACCCAAGGTCTGCTACAGAATTAGATGTTTTTGGTTTGATTGCTGCTCAAATATTGTGATGATTTTTGCACTCAAAAATCATATTACAGTCTGCTGTAATCAGTTTTCAGTCATTGTTGTGCACTATCAGTGCTTAATCGTGGATTCATGAATGTAGTTGATGTCTTGTCTATGTGGATCTGAACTTGGCCTTTTATTGTTGATACATACACATATTCTGAATGATATGAAATAGCAATTTGTATGCATTTAGCATTGTCATTGCTCAACTGTACAATCTATTGTTTGTTAAAATTTGCATACATTGAATCACATCAATTTGTTAAACGGAGACCACCCAAAGTAAGACAAACACAAAAATTCTCATATTACAAGTTAGGGACTTTACAGTGGTATCAGAGCTGGTATCCTGCCAGCCTGTGAGAAAACATAAATAAAAATCAAAAGTCTACATTTGCATACCATGTTATGAATCCGAACGATCAAGATTATATCACATACAAAAGGAGAAGAGCTAGAGTAGGGGATTTTGATCCATTTGCTTTGGATTCTTCAACCGAAGAGGAGAACATGGGGGATAGACATGAGATTTTGAAGGGTAGTATACACCAAATCCTCAATGGTCTTGCTAGAAGCCAACAACAAGTGGTACAACTCCTAAACTAGCTAGTGAATGATAGAAACAATGCTAGTGATAATGGAAACAACGATAACCTCGGGACTAATGGACGAAATGGAGGCAACGGGGATAATGTAGAAGGAAGCAATACTCATGTTCTTGCACATAGTCATGCTAGGACAGCGAGCAGGACAACACCTAGGCCTCTTATGCCTCAATTCTTGAGAGGACAGCCAGCTGGGAATCAGGAGCAACAAGCACAAGGTGAAGGATTTACAGATTACTTGAGAGAGTATCAGTCATTGGGTGATGAATTTCATGCTGCTATGTCATTATAGGACTTCTGTACTATCAAGTACACAAATAGGCCTAGAAATAATAACAAAAACACAAATGGTGACGATCATAGGATGTGGGATTCAGGTGACGTTCATCCATGGGAATTCAGCTCTTGTAGGTATTGCAATGTGGTTCATCAGGATAACAGTTATGACAGAGTGCAAGAAGAAAGAATTGCCGATTTTGATTGCATCAAAGTTGTGCAACATAAGCATGGCGAAGGATTTTGGATGTTCATTTGGGATCTAGGTATTTGGCCATGGCATTCAGGTACGGATTGCTTGGGGACAAGCAATCTATAAGAAGGGAGGACTGTAATGTCCCCAATTTCCGGCGGGATAATATTTAATTAATTTAGTTAATTAAATATTATTTAGGTCCTAAATTAATATTTGGGACATCATTATTAAAGTGACTCAAATAGAAAATAAAAATACCATAAAAGTCACTTTATAATTTAAAAGGGAATCTTCTAGAAGTTCGGACGAAGCCTTTAAAAAAGGATGAAGGCAATTCATTTGGCATCATTGAGAAATTATTATCTTGGGAGATTGTGAATTTCAGAGGGCTTGGCTTTGGAGGCTTGAGGATGGAAACCCTTGAGTTTATGGTTCGAAGGATTGGATGAAACCCCAGTTCCTTCCAAAGGTGGATTCACATCAGAATTCACGCTTGTGCTTCATTGATTCACAGGAAAGGATTCACTAATAAGGGTTTGAAGAATTTATCTATTTGCAAAGATATATTAGTCAAATCTTAGATTAATTGGTTTAATATTTAAATGAATATATATTAGTTGCATCGCTCATAGTTCCATAATCGATATTATAATCTGAAATAGTTAGTGAATGATATTATTATTTTATGTGAGGGAATCGGGGATCTTCCCATATCACAGCTTTATTTGATCAGACCATGCCTATTCAAGGAGCTGCTTGGGTTATTTTATATCTTCTACACTTATTTGGAGGAACAAAGACTGACGTAGAAGTCCATTCAGTAGTATGCAGGTCAAAGAAAATTCCACACTCAATTTGGAGCAGCCACGGTGGAGATTAAGGAGTCCGTACTCCTTACTAGAGGCCAAATTATTATGAAATTAATATTTTATATTGCATTGTTGGGAAGTGATCAAATCATTTCAAGGAGTCAAAAGGGAGTCAATAAGAGCTAGTGCAGCTATAAAAGGGGTTTTAAAAATCAATGACAGCAGCCTAAGTGTCCATTGGAAGGTGACGTGGAAAGGAGGGTGTAAGAGTTGATCTCCAAAAAGTCATAGCAGGTCAACAAACTAAAGCTTGTAAAAAATCTGGTTGTGGCAATTAAGAGTGGCTTAATTTCATCCAAAAGAAGACAAAAATCTGCACGTGGGACCCTTTTGGAAGATTGTTTGAAGATTTCTTTGTGTTTTTTACCTTCACTCCACTATCCTTTGGAGGGCTATAGTATGGAAGTAAAAGATCAACCAATCAGCTATAAGGATGACTTATTCAATAAGAAATAATTTCTGACTTTGGTTTTTTATGCCCATTCACATTTCAGGTCAGAAAATTACTTTATTTATATATATTTATGTATTTTCTGATTGTTATATCTGCATACGCTTCATCTGTTGTACTCAGAAATTCAGCGCTAATGATATCAACATTCAGATTTATGTAATTATGTATGTCTGATATAAAACTCAGAAAATAGCTGATGCTCAGTAATATCATTGTGAATAGTTATTTGTACCAATTCAATGTATTGAAAGAATATATAATCAGCAGATATAATTTGGTGTGTGGAAATACTCTTGTTGCTCTTATTGTATTTCATTTGTGATTTCTTTAACCTCTGAAACACCCAGTTTAGTATGATGCAAAGTGTTTGACAAAATGCCTCATATGACAAATCTAAAAAATCTGAGCTAAATCGCAATAGAGATTGTTCCATTTGGGGTGGGACACTTCAGCTCACAAGCAAGGTTCTTCTATTATCTGTAATCTACACTCCAAACCCTTGAGACTCCTGTAGATAGTTCTTCAATATGGACAAAAAGACTCCCATGTGTCAATAAAGGGATGTTAGCAGCAATAAATTCCTCCAATGATTGGCTCTTTATACAGTCTGAAAACTTCTTCTCAAAATCATGAATTTTCTGAAGATTTCTCCACCAATCAGCACAGTGTGACTTCAGAAGCAAAGCCACCAGTCAATTACAACCCTTGGATGCTATCTCACATCTGTAGGCTGCTCAAATTAGAGAGATTTTCCATTCTCCATGATCAAAGTTGCAGAAAAACCCATGGTTTCTCCTTCAACGCCAAGCAACAAAGCCAAGTGTATTAAAAACATTCATCAATAATAATTTTTCATTTGCTTTTGGTGCTTTTTATACTCCTGATGAAAAGCACAAGTCCCAAAGAGGCTTTTTAACTTTAAAATATAATATGAAATTTTCTTTTGATGTGACTTTAATATATCTCATTAATTGGGTGCTTAAACCAAGGCACTTAATAAATTGGCTGATATTATTAAATGGCCCATTAATATAAAGTCACATAAGTCATTATGATATGGACTTAATATAATTATTAATTATTATTAAAGTCTTACTTTAATAATAATTAAAATAACACAACTCCCTTGATAATCATTATTTTCTGATTCTGTCAGTGCTAGGAGGTAATCGTCTGAACCCACTACTCACCCAGGTGCTTTACCAAAAATAGGAAGGTTGGCCTCTATTACTCAACTAGCTTACTATAAATAGTAAGTGCATCAAAACGGAGCCAAAAACCTCTGAATAACAAAGCCTCAGATTATGCCAAGGATCTGCTGAGAATGCTCACTACTATGAAGAGGATCATACTCTACAACTTCTTCGATCCTTTGTTTGCAATCAATTTCTTGAATGGGTAAATCAGACTTGTGTTCAAAAACCTCTTTAAACATTTCTTTTTCAAGAGCCAAAGGGAAACTTATCCCACACAGGTTCTTTGTCATATCTTGAAGCCAACACGCCCGAATCCCAAATGCTAACGGGTTGATTGAGATGGTCAACAAGAAAGTGCTTATCATGCTCCTCTTGAAGTGTTGACTCTTTGAATGAATCAGTCCACTTTTCACTTAAACTGATATCTTCATTACTAGCTTCCTCCAAGAGCTTAGTTTGATGATCAAACCCAATACCACCTATGTCACCGTCATTGTACTGGAAATAAAAGTCATCAAAGCTGGATGCTTTGATTACTTTATCATTTTTATCTTCAACAAACCCATCATGAATAGGTATGTTGCTGATTTCTTCATGTGGAACTTCTTGGGAAGTTGGGACAACAACAAGAGGGAAATCCTTCATCATCAAATCTTCAACATGACCATGCATGAACTCATTGGATTCGTCTCCAAGACCACTAATATTTCCTTCATCTTGCCCTTCTTCAACGAACTCATCCCACACAACAGTTCTACCAACATCTTCTGTGAAGCCCTTAGCTTCAAGACCTTCATGGGATGAATCCAAATTAGGATTCAAGACTGTTGCTATATTCTGATCTCCATCACTTGCTATCACATGCAAGTCTAGGGGAGTATTATGGGGCTCTCCCCCACACTCCTCCACTTGCTCATTTGTGGGCTGCAATCCACAAACATGCACTTCTTCTTCCTTCCTTGAACCTTCCACCAAGGCATGTTTTGCTTCCTCTTTAATCATTTTCTTGATGAAGTTGATCATATCCAAATTTTCAGGTTTCAGTATTGCCACACAATTCAAATAGGAGTCAAATGAAACATTGTTCCTAACCTCATTTGTCATGTTCTGATATTCTTCACGGAGTATGGCAGCCTTATGTTCACATTGCCTCTTGTACTGTTCGGCATATCCAATGAAATCCCTTGTGGCAACACTAACTTTTCCTTCTTCAGATGCCATAGTCGAATCTAACTTCTCCCGGTTTCTGAACAGGAAATGCAACATCTTCGGAACTTCTGAAAGCTGAAATTGAACTCAGTTCTGACCACGGGTGTAGAATCTGATTTCTCTATCACACATTTGTCAACTGAACTCTATCTTTTCACAGGATGGCAGGACCTTGGCTCTGATACTACTGTAAAGACCCTAACCAATTTTTTTCAATTTTTCAATGAACAAGTCAATACAACAAGCACCCGTTAAGGTTAGCTCAATCCAAACCAACTGTTGGAAAGTAACTCTACGCCAAGAATGTACACTGGGATCCCAATGTTGGGAAAGGTGTGAGCATATGGCGCCGAGGATCATCAGTAGCAACCGAAAGATTACAATGCTGGAAAGTAACCCAATGCCAAGAATCAAGACCCGAGGTGGGTGAGGTGCTATCATATGGCGATGGGGATCATTAGTGCTTAAAGAAGTACAATGCTGAAATGAAAGCTCAACCACTTATTCAGAGGGAGCGAAAGAGGAACTGAAAATAAAGAAGGCTCGACCACTTATTCAGTGGGAGCTATTACAATGAAATTAACAATTGTTTGTTCCCCTTCTTGGAGGTAAACCATCCAAGAGCTTAAGTGTGTTGGTTCATTCTCCTTCTCTAGCAGTAAACCGTCCAAAGATTGTTAATGTTTGCTGCTTAAAGAAAACTAAGTAATTGCAGAATTAAATGACTGAAATAGTACTACTATTTGCAGCCTTACAATGCAACAATCTACAGATTACAAAGTATTACAAATATCGAATCGATGCAACAACTGTATGATTGATTTTCCAACATCCAAGACCCAACAATACTGAAAAATACAACCCAAAATCTGAACTTCTACAATCTGATAGAAAATCCAGCAAATTGAAAATGCCCAACCTGCAAGACTGAGACCCACTAAAATGCTTCTAACTCCTCCAATACTCATCCGATTTTCATGAAATCAAATGCAAAAGACTCTAAGAAAGATGGTGACCCAGTCAAGACTCAGAAACGGCTGCAACAACTACTCAATGAATTTTCTAAATATTTGCCAGGCAAGATGAAGTGGTACAGCCTCAAGAGGGGCAACTTCTACAAGATAAAATCCAAATCTACATAATAAAATTTGAAACTCTCCAAAAAGGGTCACCCAAGGATGAAAATGACATATGCAAACTACCCAGAACAATATAAAATTTATTCTAAGACTTATGAGCAAAATCTAGATTCAGCTATATTAGACCAGCAACTCAGAAATACTCAAAAAATCCACAAAACTCCATCTCAAGTGCTCAATCTGCTCTCAAGAGTCAAGAACAACATTAATCTTAACTAGTTGCTATCTTTCAATCAAGAAGCTAAGCCAAGCTAGGAGGTATGCATTCCTCGAAGCAACTCACTTACCATTTCGGCAGCATAACAGTATATTTTCTTCATGGATGAAAAACAAAGAGCCCAACACTCTTATTTATAGTTTTTCCTGTCTCCAAATTCAAATTCACTCTCCCTCCAAATGGGCGCCAAACCCAAATTCACTTTCACTTTTCCAACATTTTCCAAATTGTATTTCATATCACCTTATTCCAAGTCGTCCATCTCAAGGAAATAATACACTTTATCAAAAATATTAATAAAGCATCATGTGGCGTACAAATAATGATAAAGTGAAATACTTTATAAAATAATATATCTCCTCAAAATATTATCTCATTTGCATTTCATTTCCCCACGTCTCCAAGGCGTCCAACATCAAGAAAGTAATATACTTTATTAAATTTGCTAATAAAGTATAAAATGGCGTCCAAATATAATAAAGTGAATGACTTTAATAAAATCACTTATTTCTCCTTAAGGCGTCCACCAAGCCTTATCAAAATTCACTTTATTAAAATATTTTACCTCCACAAGTGAAGCGCCCAACTCAAGCTCAGACCTACCAAAAATAGCTTAGAAGTATTGAAGACTCAAACTGCTCCAACTGACTTGCCAGAAATAGACTTGGAACTGGCTTGCTAAAAACCTGCTAAAAATAGCACCAAGGGTGTTGGAGACCCAACTGCTCAAATTGACCTGCCAAATATAGCCACTGAACTGAACTATAGAAACCCTGCTGAAAATAGCACTGCTAAAAATAGAACTTACTAAAAATAGCATACTGCTAAAAATAGTAAGTTGTTTCAAACTCATTTTGAGCACAAACCGAGCAGCCGTCGTAACTTACTAAAAATAGCTAGTTTAGAAAAGTCCACTGTTCCTAATGCATGTCACATCATTGCGAAGCACTCTGAAAACCCAAAAGGAATCCAGAATCCAAATTGCAAAACTGTAACATGCAAGCCTCCAAAAGCAGCCGAGAATGCAAGTCAATATCCTGTCATGCATGCTACCTCATCACGAAGCTCTCCAAAAACCCAGAAAGCTCCACCAGACATGCGTTAAAAACTCTCGCATGCAAGACCTCAAAACCTCCTCAAAAGTGGAAACCCTAATTTCAGCTTCTGACCAGCTTACAGGCTTCCAGAAATAGGCTATCAGACACAGAAGAGCGTATGGCTAATATGGGGACATTACAATAGCTTTGTGCAAAAATGAGGTGGAAGATGCAAAGAATTTCACAAAATACATCTACAACCACACAAGGGTTTTGTATCTCATGAGGGATCACATTGATAGCAAAGAGCTTGTGGATTTAGGAGTCACATAGTTTGTGTAAAATTCTGGACCAATTTTTTCAATTTATTTCAACGAACACACCAATGCAAGAAGCACCCGTTAGGGTTAGTCCAAACCAAAACCAGCAATTGGCAAGTAACTCTTTTCCAAGAATGCGCACACAATCTCAAGATGAGAATGATGCTGTCATATGGCAAGAGGATCGTCAGTACAACTGGAAAGAAATTACAATGCTAAAAGTAAACTCGACGCCAAGAATGTGCTTTCCAACCCAAGGTGGGAATGGAGCTACCATATGGCGGAGATACTAAGGAATTACAATGCTAGTTCAAAATGTAAATAGGCGGCAAGCCAGCCTCTTCCACTTATTCAGTGGGTATTACAATGAAGCAAAGGAAGAAGAAGTAAGATTGCTGACAGTACTACTGTTCAACTTACAATGAATTAGAGAGTGCTTGCCAATAACATAGAATAAGAAGTCTAACAATGCTGCATTATAGTATAATGTCTCCTCAATGATCACAATGACTTTCAACCCAAACCCAACTCAAATGACAAACTTTATGCAAGCTGATATGACAGAAATATGACTGAAAATGCAAAAACAACAACACTGTAACTCACTAAAATGCTCATAACTCTCTCTAGACTAGTCCAAATGACATGAAATCTGATGCAAATGAACACTAGGAGGATGGCGACCATATTCTAATCAGAAAATGACTCTAAAACCCCGTAATTATTTTTTCTAAACATTTGCCAGGCAAAACAGAATGGTACGACCTCTAGAAAAGTTCTACCAACAAGATAAAATCAGATTCTTCATTAGAAATCACCAAACTTTGCACAAATGGGCGCCTAGGGCATAGAAATGGTTTTAGCAAATACCCAGAATGAATATTTTTTTAGTTTTTGACTTATGAGCAAAAACAACATTCAGCAACTTGAAGTCAGCAACACCAAAACTTCACTAAAATGCAAGAAACAGACTACAAATGCATAATAACTTCTACAATGCAATTTCTCACTACAAAAACTCACTCAACTACAAACTAACTCTCCACTAGTTGCTATCTTTCAAGCAAGAAGTCGAGCCAAGGCTAGGAGGCATTCATTCCTCGAAGCAATCCAAATACCATTCCGACAGCATAACATTATTGAAGTCATAAGATGATAAAATGAAGAGAAGAGGCCTCCTTTTATAGACTCAGCAAAAGCATCTCTAGGAGCTTCTAGAAAGGGCACCCAAATTTCAAATTTGAAATTACTTTATTTCCCTCCAAAGAATGGTGTTCCAGTTCTCAAGGCAAAATTTGACTTTTATTAATTTTAAAAAATTCATCTTTTCTCTCAAGTTGGCGTCCCATTTCCAAGCTTAATTTTGGCCTTTAGAAAAATATTAAAATAACCTCCTGATGAGGCATGCACCCTTGAGTCCCCTTTTTAAAACAACTTTAAGTGATAAAGCTAGGCCAAGGGGTCAACATTAAAACATAATAGTAAAATATAATGTTATTTAAATCAACTCAACTTATCTCTCCAGAAAATGCACCGAAGGCCAAAAATCAAAATATCAACTGAATTGCCTGAAGAGGAAAGCCTGCTGAACTGAAGCCAACTGGACTGCTGCCAAAAATAGAATTTACTAAAAATAGTAAATTCGGAAAGTTGCTCGGATCAAAGTGCATGCGATACCATTGCGAAGCTTTCTGAAAACCCAGAAAGAATCTGCAATCCAAAATCCCAAACTCCAAAATGTAGTCGTCATAACTTACTAAAAATAGTAAGTCCGGAAAGGTTGCCCGATGCAGTTGCATGTCATACCTTTGCGAAGCTCTTTGAAAACCCAGAAGGAATCCAGAATCCAAACAGCCAAACTCCAACATGCAAACCCCTGAATCTTGAAAAGAACCCACCAAGCAGTTGGAAACCCTAATTCTGCCTCTGACTAGCTGACAACACACCGGGGATAGGCCATCAATCACTGAAAAGTGTAGTGCTAAAAATGGGGACATTACAGTCCGCGGTTCCCAAAATTGCTTGTCCTCAAGCAATACCGCTACAACTCCAGAAAAATTAAAACTAATCCATACCAAAACAAGTATGATCCCAGGGTCCCATGTCCGTCTCTGGAAGGACCCACCATGCCAATGCTGCACCACTCTGATCACATTAGAGAAAACATCATGCCAATGCTGCACTAACCCCCCTTGTAACCCCAAAATTTTAGCATCCATGAAACTCAAAGTGAGAAATCTTAAAGGACTGAGATCAATATCATGTAACGTCTCATGTCCAAAATGCTCTGAGTCAAAAATATCAACCATACCACTGTCTATCACAATTCTAGGCAATAGGAAAGATAGTCTACTCAACTCAAAATCAAACCCCTCAGCATATCTCCATATGGTATCGAACAGAGCCATGATTGCAAAAGTGGCATCTCCAAATCTTCTTGCAAAGAGGAAAGCAATCCTTTGCAAGAGCTCAACAAACTCATACTCATAACTCCTCATGGAGCTACTATGCCTCATCTGAACTATACTGATACCACCATGAAGACTACAGAAAACTCTCATAGTTCCAATCTCATGAGTCTCAAAATGATGAATCAAAACAAGTGGTAGTTTGCTGTCCTGAACCAACAATGAGAGTAAACTATCAAAGTTAACGTCACAAACCTCCATAAGATGAAGTTCGGGAGTAGGAAAGGTGTGAAGAAGCAAATAATTGCTGTTGTTCAAGGCTGGAATTAGTGTGGTACAATCTGAATCTAGGGCTCCACACAAGGAAAAACAATAGCACCAATGAAATTCCCAAGTGTGAGCATGTAAGATGGGCATTGAGTTGCAAGATAACACCTCCAAAGTGGCCGAAAAATACACTAGAGCAACCTCCAATTGAAAACTACCACCTCTTTGACAAGAAGTGATGTACCCACTGTCTTGAATGAAAGTAACTCCACATGTAAGGTGGCTGGTCTGCCTCCAACCAACAAGCTCGTGTCTCAAAATCTGCCCTTGTCTTAGCCGAGAGTAACTCCCAAGAGCAACCAATCGTTCATTTCTCCAACCCATACTTAAAATTTCTCTCCAATCCATTTGTTGATGAACAAACGGACCCATTAAGTGGCTGGAAAAGAAGGAAACAATACCAAAAAATTTGACAATTTGATCCTTATCTCTCCAAAAGTCCTTCCTTCCATATGTAAGAAGCTTCATTAAGCCAAGTTGAGGATCCCAAGTATGGATACCCAATTGAAAATGATTTCCAACACACTGAAAAGAAAACTCAATACATCCCCAAGTGCTAGTCAAAACCAAGTGCATACTCAAGAAATTGATAGCTTCCCTCATGAACCCCTGAAACCAATCCATGAAAGCATTCACATCTGTGGAACATGAAACAAACGTTGTCTTCAATCCCAACTCCAAAAACGGACTAGTATGAGCCCAAACATCACTCCTTCCAAGGGATGGATTATCAAGAGTGTAACCACTAAGTTTTGGTCCACTTTTCTCCCATTCCTCCTTAGTGGTAGGTCTGAAATGTTCACTCCTTGCTGCTGTAATGAAGTTACCAGCAGCTACCAAGACTTGTCTCATCAACATCTTGATGTCATAGATGTTGAAATTACCTCGCTTCGACACCTCCCATGTGGAATCTTCACCCTCGAGCCCACTTATGCATTCATTACTAATCAACAGACGTGGCACTTCCTCATGGAGTGATATCAAAGCATCCAAGCACTGGAAACCATGCTCAGTCTCATTCTCCGTTTCATCCTCCATTTCATAGAGAGGATTGTCATAATCTTCCTCATCACCCTCTTCATAGAGAGGATTGTCAAAACTTGAAAGTCATTCCTTTCATCTAGCTGCTCCAAATCAACACATGCAACTTCCGACTTTCTTGAGATGCTTTCAAGATCAAACTCCTCTTGAAGACAATCAAACTCTCCAATCACTTGCTTGATTTCTTCAGCTCTTTCTGCACCCTCTTGCTCCTTGAAAAGTTTGAAGTTAGCAAACTGGTCTTCAACCTCCGTTAGAGCCAATTGAGTTTTTCCAACATGTCATTTGTTATTTCGAGCTCCAAAGTGAGCTCATCAATCATACTCTCCTTTTCTTGTAAAACAATAATGGTCTTCTTTGCAACTTCAATGGCATGATCTCGTTCTTCAATCGAGTGCACGTACTCAGACTTTAAGGTCTCCAAAGAATCTCTGATAAGTTGCAAATTGGGAAGAGCAACTTCATCTGTCACTCCTCTTCGTCTCTCTTCAAGCTGAGCCTTCCAGTAAAGCTCTTCAACCAAGCTATGTGTGTGATCAAACAGGGATAGAGCTTGTACTTGTCAACGGACACTTTGAATTGTCTTTTCCACTCATAAGAATGCGAAGATGGTGAACTACTGATAGGCTGCAACTGAAAATCAGAACCTTGTCCCTTGTCTTTGCTACCCTCAATGCTGCTCCAACATCCTTGTACTTTACCACCAACATGCGGATAATGCTCAATGCCATGGAGATAATCATTCTCCATGATTTCTTTGACTCTATTTTTGCAATCAGCTTCTTGAATGGAAAAATCAGACTTGTATTTGTAAACCTTTTTAAATCTTTCCTCTTCAAGAGCCATATGGTCTTCAAGCTCTTCTTCTTCATCACCGTCTTCTTGGTCAAACATTATAGCAACATCCAACTTGATCAATGGATCATAATCGTCCGCTGTTCAGAAAGTTTCTATAGCAACATACTCTTCTTTAGTGGCTGCAACCACTTCAAAGAGATCATTATGGAGCTTCGTTGAACACTCTTCTTCTTCAAAGATAACTTCCCCTTCAATGGCCACCTCATAGTTAGCAATGCAATCTGATTTTTGATCTTCATCTGGATCAAAAGAAAATTCATCCCACAAAGGTTCTTTATCATACCTTGGTGCCAACCAACCCGGATCCCAAATGGTAAAAGGCTGATTGCTTTGATCAAAAGAAAAGTACTCTTCATGCTTCTCTTGGAGTGTTGAGTCTTTGAATAGGTCACCATGTAACTCACTTGTACTGATTTCTTCATAAGTCCTTTCCAAGGGCTTAGTTTGATGATCAAACCCACGTTCACCCATGTCACCAACGTCATAGTGAAGCAGAGAATCTTTAATGTTAGCTGTTTCGAAAACTTTATCCCTTTTTCCTTCAATGTAACCACCATCTATAGGTATATTTCTGATCTCATCTTTAGTAATCATATGCATACCAGAAAGGTCTCCTTGATCACTTGTCATAATTTCTTCTTGTGAAAACTCTTGAGGAGTTTGGACAGCAACAAGAGGAAAACTATCCATCACCAAATCTTCAACACGAGGTGGTACAATCATGTTGGAATCATTACCAACATTATCACTTCGGCAATGGTCATAGGCTGATTCAAAGGCACCATCAGTATTTCCTTCTACTTGCTCTTCTTTAGCAAACTCATCCCAAACAACAGTACTACTGAAATCTTCTGTGAAGCCCTTAGCTTCAAGACTTTCATAGGTTGAATCCTTATTAGGACTCAAGACTGTTGTTATGTTCTTTCACCGAACTGATCTTCATCACTTCCTATTACATGCAAGTCAAGGGAAGTATTATGGGGCTCTACCCTTAACTCCTCATTTGTCAAGGTATTTTCATCAAGCTCACGATCATTCTGATATGACATGTGCACCTTTCCATCCTGACTTTCAGACTTAGCAAAAATCTTTTTGATTCCCCATCTTATGTTAGGATCCCTCATTAGTCTGGTCAGTTCCTGCATCAACTCAAGTAAAGACTTCTCTGTAGTCATCTCTGTTCTCTTGTGCTCATAGAATGAATAGTGTTGATTTTCTTATGACCACACAGGATGGCAGGAAGAACTCGCTCTGTTTTTTTCACAAGATGGCAGGATCTTGGCTTTGATACCACTATAAAAGTCCGGACCAATTTTTTCAATTTATTTCAACGAACACACCAATGCAAGAAGCACCCGTTAGGGTTAGTCCAAACCAAAACCAGCAATTGGCAAGTAACTCTTTGCCAAGAATGCGCACAGAATCTCAAGATGAGAATGATGCTGTCATATGGCAAGAGGGTCGTCAATACAATTGGAAAGAAATTACAATGCTGAAAGTAAACTCGACGCCAAGAATGTGCTTTCCAACCCAAGGTGGGAATGGAGCTACCATATGGCGGAGATACTAAGGAATTACAATGCTAGTTCAAAATGTAAATAGGCGGCAAGCCAGCCTCTTCTACTTATTCAGCGGGTATTACAATGAAGTAAAGGAAGAAGAAGTAAGATTGCTGACAGTACTACTGTTCAGCTTACAATGAATTAGAGAGTGCCTGCCAATAACATAGAATAAGAAGTCTAACAATGCTGCAATATAGTATAATGTCTCCTCAATGATCACAATGACTTTCAACCCAAACCCAACTCAAATGACAAACTTTATGCAAGCTGATATGACAGAAATATGACTGAAAATGCAAAAACAGCAACATTGTAACTCACTAAAATGCTCATAACTCTCTTTAGACTAGTCCAAATGACATGAAATCTGATGCAAATGAACACTAGGAGAATGGCGACCATATTCTAATCAGAACATGACTCTAAAACCCTGTAATTATTTTTTCTAAACATTTGCCAGGCAGAACAAAATGGTACGGCCTCTAGAAAAGTTCTACCAACAAGATAAAATCAGATTCTTCATTAGAAATCACCAAACTTTGCACAAATGGGCGCCTAGGGCATAGAAATGGTTTTAGCCAATACCCAGAATGAATATATTTTTATTTTTTGACTTATGAGCAAAAACAACATTCAACAACTTGAAGTCAGCAACACCAAAACTTCACTAAAATGCAAGAAACAGACTACAAATGTATAATAACTTCTACAATGCAATTTCTCACTACAAAAACTCACTCAACTACAAACTAACTCTCCACTAGTTGCTATCTTTCAAGCAAGAAGTCGAGCTAAGGCTAGGAGGCATTCATTCCTCGAAGCAATCCAAATACCATTCCGGCAGCATAACATTACTGAAGTTATAAGATAATAAAATGAAGAGAAGAGGCCTCCTTTTATAGACTCAGCAAAATCATCTCTAGAAGCTTCTAGAAAGGGCGCCCAAATTTCAAATTTGAAATTACTTTTTTTCCCTCCAAAGAATGGCGTCCCAGTTCTCAAGGCAAAATTTGACTTTTATTAATTTTAAAAAATTCATCTTTTCTCTCAAGTTGGCGTCCCATTTCCAAGCTTAATTTTGGCCTTTAGAAAAATATTAAAATAACCTCCTGATGAGGCATGCACCCTTGAGTCCCCCTTTTAAAACAACTTTAAGTGATAAAGCTAGGCCAAGGGGTCAACATTAAAACATAAAATTAAAATATAATATTATTTAAATCAACTCAACTTATCTCTCCAAAAAATGCACCGAAGGCCAAAAGTCAAAATATCAACTGAACTGCCTGAAGAGGAATGCTTGCTGAACTGAAGCCAACTGCACTGCTGCCAAAAATAGAATTTACTAAAAATAGTAAATTCGGAAAGTTGCTCGGATCAAAGTGCATGCGATACCATTGCGAAGCTTTCTGAAAACCTAGAAAGAATCTTCAATCCAAAATCCCAAACTCCAAAATGTAGTCATCATAACTTACTAAAAATAGTAAGTCCGGAAAGGTTGCCCGACGCAGTTGCATGTCATACCTCTGCGAAGCTCTCTAAAAAACTAGAAGGAATCCGGAATCCAAACAACCAAACTCCAACATGCAAACCCCTGAATCTTCAAAAGAACCCACCAAGTAGCCGGAAACCCTAATTCTGCCTCTGACTAGCCGACAGCACACCGGGGATAGGCCATCAATCACTGAAAAGTGCAGTGCTGAAAATGGGGACATTATAGTTGTGACAAATTTAATCATATTGCAGTATTGTAGTTGCATTGCGCAACCTTAAGTGCATGTCTGTGTGAAAGATGGTTTTAGAGTCTTTTTTACAAGAAGGCAGAAGTAGAGAGGGTCATGAAGACCATTTATGATGATTCATTTGATGGCATGTGGAAGAGATCCTCAAGGTAGTTTTTTTTTTAGATAAATTTATTAATACTAAAATTTTTAAAATAATTTTTGTCTTAGTTTATTTTTCTAATTCCATTTTTCTATTCTCTCTTGTTTTAGATTTTAAAATTGTTGGTTAGCATTTTACAGTTGGTGCATAGGGATAAAAACTTGAAGTTGATATATATCGAACTTGTTTTTTGGTGTATGATGTGTATTGAACTTTAATTTTGATGTATAAATGAAGTAAGTAATATGTTCTCTGAATTCAGTATATGCATGCTCTTGAAGATTTTTTAATACAAAATTATATGTTTTTTAATCTTCAAAAACATTTGCTGAGTTTTTTCCCTAGTTTTTCCAAGCCCTAGTTTTTGAATTATGGTTGAAGACACTATAATGTCCAGTTCTTATATTCTTTTGTAGTAATATTTGCTTTGACAACTTGGAGGATATCAAAATAATTTTAGTTCTATTATGTATTCACCTTTCAATATTTGAAATAGTACTTAAATTTTAAATGAAAAGTGTCAAATCATTTGTCATAGGATTATTTAGAAGGGGAACTAATGTTTCATTTCTTGCAATAAATACTAAAAGATTGTCTATGGTTTTCTTTCATGTATTATATGCTTTTTATACTGATTGATGGAATTGTCGGTGACAGAGATACAATTTGACCAAATCAGATTTAGATGATTTCTTTGGAGGACCAGCATTCCTAGCATGGTCACGGATGGGAAATTTACATGGGTATGATCTTCAAAGTGTCAAATTTATAGAAATCAACTAAGCTCTGACTGCTTTCTAATGAATGCTGATATCCTTATTTGAAATCTTTTTTTTCCTTAAAACTGTTGTCTTGTTACAAAGAACTTTAAAAATATTCACATTGTTATGGCACAATAAGCATGCAAACTACTTAATCTTACAATATCTTTCTGATAAACCCTTGCAATCCTAAAACAACTATCAGCTTCATTTTCTTTCTCTCAGACTGACAGATATAGAATTTGAGCATTGCATATTTGAATTTAATTATTCATATTGCATCTTGGGACTAGTTCTTAAGTTTTTCTGGATGTGTTTGATTATGACAGATGGGGTGGTCCTTTGCCTCAGAGCTGGTTGGATCAGCAGTTACAGTTACAGAAACAAATACTTAGTCGAATGCGTGAACTTGGAATGACTCCTGGTACCAATTCTATGTTTTAAGACCTATATCTTAGTTGCATTTAGCTCTAGTTTGTTTTCTAATATAGTTTTCTGATAATCTTTATGATTCTATATGTTATATTGATTGAGTTGGAATTCATAACTTTTTCCTGATAAAAAGAATGGAAATTCTATTAAAACCTAGAGTAATGATACAAAAATTTAGAATATGTGTGTTTCTGCTATTTCTGGACTATCTAAGATGGTAGAGAGTAAGGACCAAGATCCATGGCTAATTCTGCAAACTTCTACATTTTGCTTTCAATTATAGTTGATCTACCAAAACTAAATATGAGCAATTTTTTTTGTCGTCTATCTATAATGTCCCCATTTTAGGCTTCTCTTGCTCTGCAGTTGGAGATGGTTTTTTGGGTTTGTGTCTGTTTGATCAGAAGGGTAATTTGATGCTACCAGTGAGCTTAGATGGTCTAGAGGAGTTATTTGATGCTTTCAAATGTTATTTTTGGTTTCTAGTTGTTAATTTTATGATCAGATGTAGAACACAAAAAACTAATTCAGAAACAAACAATAACAAAGCAGATACCTTGGGAAAACCCTCTCTTGAGGGAGAAAAACCTAGCAACAATATATCACTTATATATTGAGTATCAACAAAATGTCTCATTTAGAAAGAGGCCGATATGAAGGCTAATTAGAAGCACCACAATTTGATGCTAACACAGTAACAAGATAATGTAATTCACTGATGATAAACTCAACCTTCCACAAAATATCAATCTGCACTTGAAGACTAACTCACACTTATGTATATCGAACTTGTGATGAACAATGAATGAATATGAAACAATGAAAGACCATCGAACATATATACAAGATGATGGGAGAGGACGTGCCTCTTCAAAACTATAAGTCGGCCTTCACCAAGGATCACGTCTCCATAAAGCATGAAGTCGGCCTCAAGGAAATCGAACCTCTTCATAATTCATGTCTTCAAGATATCGGCCACCTTTAGCAATAATTAAATATTAAATAAATGAGGCGCCTCCTCATAATCATTATCAATATAAATGAAATAGCCAAGGGCTATTATTTAATTTATCATTAATGCGAAGGAGGTCAGCTGGAAGAAGATTCCGACGCTGCTCAATAACATCAACACTAGTGTGCTCTCCAAGAATCTTGGAGAGAGTGTCTATTTATAGAAAGTTGCCCGATCAGCTCCGTTTATCATTATTCTTCATCAAGATAACTCCAATGTAGTTAGTTTTCAATTCCGATGCATTTCGTTAGTTTTCGAAAAATGATTATATTAATGGCTATATTTTAATTAATTTACTAAGGTTACCAAATATTGATTAAAATATTTAAAAGGACCCTTAGTGTTATAGCTTGTCAGAACCAAAATGAAATGTTTTAAATCATGGATGTATTAAACAGGGATCTCGTGTGTCAAATTATCATTATTTTTATAAAAGGTCATTTTCAGAGAAAAAAGGGAGTTTAAGTTAAAAAGTGAATTTCTAAATAGAAGTTTTTGGAGAGTTTGGCGGGAAAAGTATAAAAGGAGGTTATGAGAACTCATTTGGTCATGTTGAGTTTATTCTATTTCTCTTATTGAAACCCTTGTCGGTCAAGAGATTGAACCTGGTTCATCTCAACCTCTGGAGGATGGAAACCCTTTAGGGAAGATCAGTTTCGGTGGTGAAACGATTCCACCCTAGTTGGTTCATGGGGAAAATCACTTAGATTTTCTAGTTGAGCAATTAAGGAAAATTTGTGATCTCCTGAGGAGACAAATTTGGAGATAAATGATTAACATACCTGGCATATTGAAGGAAAAGTTTATCATTTAGTTGTGGGTTGTTCCTAAGTTAGTTTTGGATGCCATGTATTGAAGATTATAAGCTGGACGTGACATTCATTATACTCAGTTATGTGTTGCACATTGGGATTTGAACTGGGCACAATTATTTGCTATCATATCTGGTTTGGTGTAGGCTTTATGAAGGAGTTATTGTGGTGTTGAAATTTGATAGTTTGTTTTCTTGTTCGCAAGGAAATACAACTATATTATGTGAGTCAGTTTTATCTATGGATTCAGACAGTGACATATAATTAGTATCAGGGGATAGAAAGTGGTTGGCCAGAATTATCTATGAACAGGGTACCAAACTTGGTAGTCAACCTTAATCTAAGTGTGATACTTTGGTCACGTTGAGAAGACTGGAAGAATGCTCAAGTCTTGTTGAGCAGTCACCTTCTTCATTGTTACAGATTGCTATGACTTCAGTAGTGACTTCGTTGGGTGAGCTTAAGTATTTGAGACACAGAGACAATGAGATTAGGCTCATTGTTGCCCTTTGTATTACTCAGCTTATAAGGATCATAGCTCCTCGGGTTCCTTATAATATTGGTAAAATGAGAGAAGTATTGCAGCTGATTGTTGATAGTTTTGATGGGATAGGTGATGTTGACATTTCTACTTCTGGAAAGCAGATCAAAATCCTTGAGTTGATGGCACAAGTTAGATCGTGCATTGCCATGATTGACTATGATTGTCACGATCTTGTTTTATAGATGTTCCATCTTTTCTTGGACTCAATCAGCAAGAGACATGATAAGACTATCCAGGACAGCATGAGGACTATCTTGATTTCAATTATTAGTGAAGGTGATGATATTTATCAGCCTCTTTTATCCCTTCTGCTAGCTGTTCGAAAACAAGAAAAGGTATTGTCTCCAGCTACATATGATTTGTTGCATAGTGTCTTTGAACAATGTGAAGACAAGTTGAGACTCTATGAAATATTTCCCCTTAATTTTTTCCCAAAATTCATTACACAAACCAGCAACAAGTCACTGATTAGCGTTAGCTCCAAAAACAAATCAGCATGCAAGTAACTCTAACCAAGAATGTTCACCAAGATCCCAATGTGGGCGAGGTGATAGCATATGGTCAGAGGATCATTAGGAGTAAACTAAACTGAAATTACAATTCATCTGCTGATGCAGGCATCCACAAGCAGTGGGGATACTCCACTTATTCAGTGGTGAGATTATTACATTATTAAAGGCGGCAAGCCAACCATTTAAATCCTCACTTCCACTTATTAACGTGGGGGCAATACAGTCCACACAACCACTTATTTAGTGGGGGAAAACTTACAATTAAGAAAGATGATTATTTAAACTCAACCACTCAATCGTGGGAGTATGAAATTTAAACTAATTGCAACAAATAAAATAAATAGCTGTTAGTACTACTAATCAGCTTTACAATGAATTAAACAGTTGCAAATAAGAAAGATATGCTTTCAAATCAATCAATAGTTAGAGTAACGCTTCCTCTAACTCTTACAATACAATAATGATATAGAAATGTAGCTCAAACCAACATTATATCAAAAACTAACAAGTCTGATCAGAAACAAAGAATACAAAAAATCAGACCAGCAAACTGTACATCAATGAAATGCACATAACTTTATCAATTTACCTCCAAATTGAGTGAAATCAATTGCAATGAACTTTTGGAGGATAGGCGCCCATGTCATGATGATGAAATAGCTTCAAAAAGCAACCATTAATTTACTTGCACAATTCCCAGTGCTCCCAACATGGTACGGCCCTTAGCAAGGGCGATTTTGCAATAATAAAAATAAATACTTTGAAATAAATTCTAATCTTCTATGGGAAGGGGCGCCCATGTGCTAGGAATCCATATCTTCAATACCCAGAAGCATATTAAAATCGTACAAAAAGCTGTTAATGAAAATCACCTTCAGCCATGAATGAACCAGCAAGCTCAAAAACTGAAAAATACTTCAATTTCTCCAACAATGAAGCTCAATGTGCACTTCTGAATGAAGCACACTCTCAATCCACCATCTAGGGAACCATAGTTTCAGGCCTGAAGAATGGAGACAAATTTGCTAAGCTAACCCTTAGCTGGATTTTGGATTTCAAACAAGCAGCATAACGTTATATTTTTCCAAAGATAATCAGCTCTTCAAACAGCAGCAATATATAAGTTTCAATTGGCAAATGAAGCAACAAGAGACTCTTCAAATTCCAAGAAGTTGAATCACTTCAACTTCCAAAAGGAATGCCATTTTAAGCATTTCACTTTTTGAAATAATAAAATATTAATCAACCTCTTTTAGGCGTCCAACTTCACTTTGCAACAATAAAGCATTTAATAATTTATTAAATGCACCATTGACCCCTTAATGACCCCCTTTTAAAAACGACATGAAGTGATCATTCCTAGGCATGGGGGTACAACTGAGAAACATAAAAATGACTAAGTATAAAACTTAATCCATGGAGATAACCAAAGCCAAACTGAAACTGAAGGATAGCAAGATGATTTGAGCTGAATTGCTGATGATGCTACTGCGAAAATTAGACTTACTAAAAATAGCCAACTGCTATAAATAGTAAGTTCACATCAAAACAATAGAAAGCCAAACTGAACATTGAACTGCAAAGGATTGAACTGCTGCTAGACAGATACTGCCAAAAGATAGACTTGCTAAAAAATAGCGAACTGCTATAAATAGTAAGTCTGCACAACAACCTTAGAACGCCAACTAAGCAGTATCTGAAAGAGGAAACCCTAATTTTCTGCCTCAGCTTAGCCTACGGATTTCTAGAAATAGGCTAAATCCAAATGAAGAGTGTAGGGCCAAAATGGGGACATTACAGTCCGCCCTTCCTAAAATTGCTTGTCTTCAAGCAATGCCACCACACTCCAAGGAAACAATTTGATCCTTACCATGCCAAATAGGATCCCAGGGCCCCAAATCATCCTAGGAGAAGGATAGCACCAACTGATGTAAGCACTGCACTATTGGATGCCAACACAAGAAATCACCAGATTAAAACTATACTGAAACACCATAGAAAATAATTCGAAAAGGCCAACATTAGCTTCATCATCACCAGTTGTTGAATCACAAACCTAGGTGATTCCTGGATTCCAAATCATCCTCAGGAATACTGTTCCTCTAATCCGTTGCACTACTCTGATTAAAAACACTGAATACCCAAGGTGGAGCAACATATCATGGTCCCCAAAAAACAATACACCAAACATGTCAGTGCCCGGGTCCCATATCAGTTTGAAGAACCTGCAAACTTCACTGTTATAATTTTGATCAACAACATAAATGTTTTCAAACATGTTACAAAACCAATGCCAATCATAGAACAACACTCCACACACCATCACAGTATAATGCTTCTTTTGAAGCAAACTGCTTTCACCTAAAAAACTCCGAAAAATCTTCACACATCTCACAACATGAGTTTCTAATTGATGAATCAAATCAACAATTAGTTCGCTGCCCCAAACAATAATGTATGAGATGTTACCAAAAATTTCATTGTCTATCATCAGAAGACAACCCATACCTGAATTTTGACCATACTGAATCATTTCCTTGCTCATCTGAGGCAGAAGTTCAGTCCATATAGGAGATATAGAGACATGAAAATGATTAAACCAGCTTCCTAACAGGTCTGAAATAATCATCTTGAGATCTGATTTTTGGAAAATCAACATCCAAGAAGACAAGCAGCAGCTGCCACATAAGAATTTTTTATCAAAATGTGCATCACTACTCATGAAACAAGCTGGTGGCACCTTTAGCAAAAACCCCATGCCACCACAAACCAACTTCTGATCATATCTCCTTCCCAGAACACCAATTTATGATCAAAAATAAAGAACCAATGGCATAGAAAGAAGGAAGCAGCAAACATAAAACAGAGTTTTTGACACTTATCTCTCCATCCAACTGTTTTTTTAAGCATTCCATTCTTCATAAGAAAACACTTGAGATCCCAAATACTGATTTGCAATTGAAGACATTTTCCAACACAAAAGCAAATGGTCACAACTACATTCTGAGTATTATATGCTGGTCTATCTACTTTGAAATTACCTTCTTCCCAAGTAATGCTAGGATCCCAAACTAACAACCATGAAGAACCACTTCTCAAACTGATAATCGCTCTCACATGAATCCTTTGATTCGCTCATTCCATCTGCAATGCCACTTCTTGAAATTCCAAGAAGTATTCAACCAACCTTTGTTCATTGAAGAAATCAAATCTAGAATCTTGTGATATGACTTGCCGGAAAGATTCCATGAATCCTTTGTCAAATACAATTCTAAAATCTATCACTCTAAGAGAAGATGGTGATGAACTAAAATCTGATATGAGTCTCACAAGCATCCTCATCAAAAAATAAATTAAACCTTCATCAACAAACCCATCAACTCTTTGTTGATGAACAATAAGAATGCCTTCATTTCTTTGTGTTTCAAGAGTTACCAATTCTTGCTGAATGGTTGCACTAGGAGCAGCAGTAGATTCAACTTTGTGCAACTCACGTATTAACTCTCCAATGCTGGAAGACAAACTCAAATCCCCTTCTTCAGTAATCTCTGAAGCAATTTCTTCGTCATTTTCAAAAAGAGGATTTACATAAACCTTACTAGCACCTTCTTCATACAATAGATTGTCAAAAGCTTGATAAGCTTGAGAATTTGAATGCTTTGGTCTCTTAGGACAGCATTCCAAATCATATGTTTCTTGTATGAGATCAAACTATCCTTATCTTATACAATGTATACAATCAGATTTTAGCCTCATATAAACAGAAAATCAGAATTAATTCAAGTTTGATTAGAAATAGTAAAACACAGAAATCAGACCAGCAAGGTAAGAATTCACCAAAAAATGCTCATAACTTGCTCCAAACTTCTCTGTTGATGTGAAACTGAAAGCAAATGAGAGCTAGAAGTTGGGAAACCAAGTACAAGCCAAGAAACTCCTCCAAATGGCAAAGAATTATTTGTACACACTTCCCAATGTAGATCTGGAAATGATAAAACCCTCCTGTCAAGGGCGACCTGCTCTAGAAAAATGGAGACATTATAATAAAATCTGAAACTCAGTGAAAGGGGGTGCCCAAGGTAGGAAAGATGATTGCTTGAATACCCAAAATCAAATAAAATTCACACAAAGAGCTGTGAATGAAAATGAGTTACAACCATACAAAAACCAGCAGCCTCAAAATCAGATTATACAATAGCAATCTAAATTTGGAAATCAAAATAAACTCAATCTGCACTCTCGGATGAAGCACAGTCTTCAGAATCCAGCTGGGTACTGTCTTGCAAGTACGAAACTAAATGGATGGAGCTAGGAGGTATGCTTTCCTCGAAGCGAGAGCTCTGAATTCATTTCAGCAGCATTTCGATATAATTAGCAACAATGAATGCCAATTGCTGGGGCAAAAGCCTTCTTAAATAGAACTGTGAGGTGACTGTTCGCATTCCTTCTTTTCCCTCCAAAAGGGATTTCCAAGGCTCCATTGGAAATATTTGAATTTTAAAATAAACTTTTTTCACCTTCTCCTATGCGTCCAAAGCAAGGGGACACTATAAAGTATAAACTTTATAAAATATTTAATTACCTCATAATGAGGCGTGCACCCTCAAGAGCCACCTTTAAAAACAACATTAAGTCATTCACACTAGGCCAAGGGGACCAATATGAAAATAGAACATTAATGACTTAAATAATTCATTTTCTCCAAAATGCACCTCAAAAAGCTAAAACCAGCAATACTCAACTACCCTGCTAGAAATAGAAAAGCAAACTGAACTGTTGCCAACTCGAGCACTTCCAAAAATAGAAAGATGACCAGAGATGACTGAACTATTGCTAGGATGACACTGGCATAAATAGAACCTACTAAAAATAGCAAACTACTATAAATAGTAAGTGTCTCCAAACTCATTTTGAGCACAAATTGAGTAGCCTTCATGACTTACTAAAAATAGTAAGTTCCTAGAAAGGTTGTCAAATGGAGATGCATGTTACATCATTTTGAAGCTCTTTGAAAACCCAAAAGAACCCAAAACCTTTCTCGCATGCAAAGTATCCATAAAAAATGCATGTCATTTTCTTTTCATGTATGTTACCTCATCCTGAAGCTCTCCAAAAACCTAGAAAGTTCCTCCAGACATGCATCAAAACCTCTCACATGCAAATCTTCAAAAGCTCAATTGAAACCTCCTACAAAATAGGAAACCCTAATTTGCACTTCTGACTAGCCTACGTGCCTCTAGAAATAGGCTATTAGTCACAAAAGAGCGTATGGCTAAAATGGGGACATTACAAAATCTTCCATTGTGGGTTTATGTGAAGTATTCTGACTAAGACGAGTTGCCAAGAAACTCCAAAGGTCATATGAACGCCTTTCTATGAGAAACTTAAGATTGAGCTTTGACATTTCATTTCTCATAAACTTAGCGTTAGTTGCTGATATGCATCTATATATGCTCATCTCAAAGGGGAAGTTGACGATAGTCTTGCGTCTGTTACGCAAAAAGGTGTGCACCTCATGTACCTGGCTCAAGAACTCCATAAACACCACCTTATCTGATGGATATAGGGGTAGCATGGCTTGATTGCCTGAGAAGCCATATATGCGTATGTAGGAGAATGTGGGGAATTGAATAAACCAATCAGCCCAATCCGCCATTGCCAATCTAGCATCTGGTGAAAATTGTATATGCAACTCATGGTCAAGACTCCTTACTGTGTGCATTAGGAAAAAATCATTCACCCGCTTGAAGTGCCATTTTGACTGTGAAAATTCTAACTGTGGGAAATGCTCGTGAACCTGCTGAATGCCTAGAGTTCCAACGATATTAAAACCTCTAAACTTTCCTTGAAAGGCTATTAGATATACGAGGTATGAAATCATATGGAATTCGTGGGCTTTGAGGAAGTTTGTCATGTGATGGTGAAGAGTGTCACTGATCAATGCCGACTAGTCATAGTGTTCTCTATTGTTGACAAGCTGAGACATGATGTAGAACATCCACGGCTGAAACTTGTGAGCTTCAGCTTGACCCGTGACTCTGTTGAGTAGAGTAATCATGACTGCGAACTCATCCTTGAACTCACCAAGTCCAACGTTCTTCGGAAAATTGTTTTGTTTCTCTTTTAGCCACCTTTGTGCCATCCTTTTCTAGCACTAATCCTTTTGCGTATTCCATGCCTTCTCACATTCTTCAATTGATATAATGAGGTTATCTGGACATGGTGGAATGCCAAAACATCTCTCAATGTCTCCTGGCTTGAGGTTGCAAATTATTCGCCCATCCATTGACTAGATTTCTTGTGAAGTGGGGTTGTAATGCTTGACACAAGAAATTACAAACTCGATGTTTTGTGTTGAGATGGGAAAAGAGGCTGCTACCAATAACCCAAATTGTTCAAGATTTTGGATTGTAATGCAGTCTATGCCTTTCAGAGTGTTCAAATCAATTATTGGATTTGCTTGATGCAAGTCGGTGTTGAGTGTCTTCAAGAAATCGTGAAGTAAGACCGATTTGGTCTGATTTCGATTGGAGACTGCATATCTGAAAACTTGAAGAATGACTGTGCACACGACTATGTTTGAACAACTTTTGCACAAAAGCTAAAAATAGCTTCGCTAAAAGGCAACAAAAGGAAATTTTTTGGATAAAAATCTAAGATATAGGTTTTGTAAGGAATGTCGTTTTGAATAGACCCAAATCGTCCGTTTTTCGAAAAATAGACTTTTTCAAGAACATGAAAGAACCCCTTAGAGGTAGAAGTTGCGAAGCAATTTTTTCCCAGAAAAATCTGAGATGTGGGTTTTGTAGGCACTTGTATGTTGAAGAGACCTAGATCATTGGTTTTTTTGAAAAACCGAGTTTTGCTTGAAACCCTAAAAAGTGGAAGCAGCTTGACAATTTTTTCAAAAAAAACTTGGACGTGGGTTTTGTGGCCAATTTTGTGCTGAATAAACCCAGTTGGTCAAATTTATGAAAAAATTGTTTTTTCTTGAACATGCGAGAAACCTTAAGAAGTGGAAGTTGAAGAAGCTGTTGAATTTTTTTCCAATCTTGGTGAAGATTGGAAAAGAAATAGACATAGATCGATGGAAGTTGAAAATTATGAACTTCTACCTCTAAAAAATGATGTCTTGGAAAAATGCCTTATGGAAACGTGTTCTTTTGTGCAACTTGAACTCGAAACTACGAAGAACTCTGAAATCCCCCTTTGTTTGATCCTTCAAAGGCTATTGAGAAGAAAATTTTGTGTTTGCTCGTTGAAGTCAACCTGCAAAATAATGAAGTATGGATGCCTAGATGCTTCTTAAATAAAGTTTGGAGGTGAAAGAAACAGTTAACTATCGAAAATCTGTAATTTTAGGAGTCATCACGTGTCTTCTTTTACATTAACTCAAAGAATCCCTCAAAAATAGGGTGTCCAAAGCAGATATTTCATGAAGACGTCTTCAAAAAAAGTCTAACTCAAGTTGACTTGGGCGCCTACTTGAGATAAGGCATCCAAGCTTAGCAGTGTTAGAATATTTTTTGAAATTTTGAAAATTTTCTTGTTGAAACACCTCTTCGGCGACTGATACCCCCTGTTTGAGCACTATTTCCCACCAACCTGTGAGCGATTGGAACTGAAAGCAAATTGATCTGGCAAGCTTGATCGAATCTGAGGAGATTGATACCTCACACCAGCCTTTGATCTCGTGTTTGATTGCTTTTTAGTCTAGCCGCCCCTGGCTGACTGGGGTGCTTTGTATCACAAGAGTTAGGAAATTTTCAAGATTTTCATCTTTTCCTTGATAATCTGCCTTTGTTCGATCTTCGATTGCCGGCATTTGACAGGTCTTCTGAGCTGGCAGATGGATTGGCTGCGGAGTTGGATTGAACACGAGAAGGATCTCTTGGAAGTATCAAACCCTAAAAAGTGGTTTTGATGGCTTAAAATCTTGGGCGGCCTTGGTTAGCAGGGGTGCTTTTGTTTGCCAGACTTAATCCAATTTTCAGTGATTTTCAATTTCTTCAATTTGTCTCTCGTTCACCGTTTCTCGTTTGATCCACAATTGTTGGTGATTGATGAATCCCGTGGTCAAGCTGAGATATTCAATGGAAAGCTTGAAGGATTCCAGAAAGGATGATTGGTTTTGCAAATCTTGAAAGTTGATTCTAAGGGCTCAAAATTGTAGGTGCCCCTAGCTAGCAGGGGCACTTTTGTGCTCCTGACTTCAAAAATTTCAGTTTTCCCTCTTGACGAAACACCCCTGTTTGATCCTCGTTGCTGGATGTTCGACAAATCCGGTGAATTTGTTGATGTACTCGTCGCGAAGCTTGATCAAAACTGAGGACCTCTTCGAGGTTGTGAACTTTGAAAACTGAGCCTGATGATTTAAAAGTCTGGGCGCCCCTGGCTTGTAGGGGCGCTTTTCTGCTCTATAATTAGCCATTTTTGAGTTTGTTTGACTTTTCTTTGACTTTCTCTGTTTTCTGTTTGATCTGTGTTTTCGGGCGTTTGACAAGTCCTGTGAACTGGATGTTGGACTTGTCGTGAAGCTGGAAGAATTCTGGAAAGAATGTTTTGGAGAATTTGAATGCTAGAAACTACACCTGGTTTCCCAAAATGCTGGGTGCCCCTAGCTATCAGGGGCGGTTTGTGCTCCAAAGTTAGCCATTTTTCAATGATTTTCACTATTCTCGCGCTTTGCGTTCACCGTGTCGTCGACTGCGTTGTGTGTGTTCACTGTTGCTGACGCGTTGATGGTATTCAAGTGCTTGACAAACAAAAACTAAAAATATTCTAAGGTGTTGAAGCCTAGGCATGCTCCTTGAGATAAGGTGTCCAAGGTTTCCAGACTTAATTTATTTTTTGCAATTTTCAACTTTTTGAATTCCCCTCCATTGTTCACTGTTTTTCGAACAACTTTTGCCATGGATCATTCTGTGCAGCGTTTGAGACTTAGATTCTGACACCTGGTATCTGGCCATCCTCCATTGATAACCTTAGAGGTCCTAACTTTTCTCCTGAAAAAGCGAGATAGACCCACCAGAGGAAAACTGACTTTCTAATGATTATGACTGGACCAGTGTGATCGTGACGAAGAATTAACCAATCAAAATCAATCTTAGTCATTTCTACAAAGATTATATTTTTAGGGTGTTTTGAAAATAGGGCCTGAAACCCTAATTTCAAAATTTCCCAAAACTTTGCGAGCATCCTTTTGACAATAAACCCAAAAAAACCCTATAGTCTGTTTATTTTTCATAAATTTTTAAAAATAGAAAATTGCTATTTTTAGAAATTTCGACCCTTTTTGACTTTTGACGACAATTTTACAAGATTTTGACCATTTTTACCAAAATGCCTTGATGAAACAAAATTTTTAATTTTGGGTACAACATGTTTAACCTTTAGACTCATAATACAACACCAATCTGACATCATAGACATTATTCGGAGAAAATAAATAAAATACCTTTCTAAGAGACTTGATCAACACTTCTAAAATTTGTCTTCATAAAAGATTTCATAAATTTTCTCGCAATAAGCCCAACTGCGAACTCTGGAACATGTCCACCCAAAGATGGATTAGGCTTTTGTCTAACCCAGCTGCTCAAGGGTTTTTGTCCTTGAAGTTCTTGAAAGTTGTGCTTTCAATTTGTTCTCAACAATAATTTTTCCAAGATGATTAATTCCCTTTTCCACTTGCCTTTTATACTTCACGACTTAAATGTTTTGACATTGTAAAGTCACTTTATTATTAATTAATTAATTAAATATAAACGTCCATAATATTACTTTAGGACAATTTAATATTTAATTAATTAAAATAACTTTGTGGTGACTATTCAGAAGTAGGGGACATTACAGCAGTAGGGTAAGGTAAAACCATTACTTAAAACACAGGCTGGAGGCTCCCTAAGCTCAATATACATCTTAGTATCATGGGTACATGTATGCAACACTCTGTTCTACTAATTATTTCAGTTTGTCTTGCTAATATGTAGCTGGTTAAATCAAGGTTTGATAGTTGAGTTCAAATTTTCATGTAACTTTGGGATTCAATTAAGTGGTTTCAAAATTTTACAAGAATTAATGAAAATCTTCTGAAGCCAATTTCATTATGGTCATTGAAACTTGATCTGTTTATGCTAATTGTATGATTGTGGCCTTTATAGAGGCAATAAGTACCATCTGACTTGTGTTTCTTTTTTGGTTTTTGAAGTTCTACCTGCATTTTCTGGAAATGTTCCTTCTGCACTACAACATATATTTCCTTCAGCAAAAATATCTAGACTGGGCAACTGGTAACTTCTTTTCCTTCTGTAGCAGATTGTAATTAACAAAATTTCAGACCTTTATAAACACTGCAACGAAGCTTTTAAAGATGTAATTGTTAATTGTATATGTGGATTGTTAAAACTTAAAACAAGAGATCAAATATTATGAGTCATTTGGCCATCATTGAAGAATAACTATTATTTTATAGAGAGTAATCCTAATTGTTGACAAGAGCATGTAGATAATCATCGTAAATATTTGGAACTATATCTTGGACCATGGCCACGGTTAACAGTCAAGTTTTCTTCTATTGCAAATTTGAAAACTCTACTACATGATTTTAATTTCCTTTACAATCAATGAAAACCATAAAGCTGTATTGACTACATTTGTAAGAGCCCTTCCGGAAGGATTTAGTTTTTGTGATTAATCCAGTTTGATTGATGTTCCATTTAATCAAACTGAGCATATAAATAAGATTGATAATGACTCAAGAAATAAGCATTTGTATTTCTGATTACAATTTCCTGAAGTTCTTATAACAGGATATATTAAACTGTGCACCTTAATGGCTTCCAGAAATGAACAGAATTAAACTATGCTCGAATACAGTGCTGATGTGAAGTTTCTATGCCCAGAAATGTATTATAATAATTACCAATATCACCCAGAAATTCTTACAGCAGGTTGCAGAATATATTGACAATATTTTCAGTCTGAATATAATGCAAGGACTGATAATATAGTTTTGGAACTCAAACTAAATACAATACTCAGAATTTCTGAGCAAGAGTTTACACTGTTTCAGATTTAGAATGACACAAATTCCTAACCTGGTTATGAGCAGCAATCTGAAACATACACAGCAGACTGCGCTTGACTCAGAATCTCCAGTAAACCCCATGTACAGCAGTAACAGACTCCCACGCTTCTCCACAAGGCCACGTACAGGACTTAGACACCTCGTGGAAGTGTTTCAAGGCTGGAAATGCAAGAAAGGAGAGGCGATTTGCTTCAGGGAGCTCACGCCAGGCTGAAACAACTCCACGCGACCCTAGTTGGAACAACACCTATGTGAATTTGCCTGTTTATTTCAGTTTTGACAATGCAGACATATTGTCAAACAGTTGTACTACAATATCTTGGACTATTTTGTATGCAATAATATTCCACTTTCTATCAAATTACATATATAGGCATTAATTCAAACACTTGACATGCAGGCTGAGTTGTGCTGTAT